>JAUESF010000080.1:16411488-16426971 GCA_032274765.1 Malacoctenus tetranemus
AAGACCTTGGCTGTTTCTCCTCGCCGCCCCCCCCCCCCCCCCCCATCATCCTCCCAGCCTGGCACGCTATCGAGTTGACACCATTAGTGCCTTGCCGGCCTTGAACTGGTCCGAGTAATGGAAGCCTACCTAATGACTGGGGCTGGCTGGGATAATTAGCAGGATGAAAGAACCCAGTAGGTTCATTGTACATCCGAGATAATGTTCTCGGGGCTCTTAAACCCTGTTTCAAAGAGAACATCAACGGGGCCTCTCTCACAGGGAGCAACACAAACAAACCCCTCTCGCCCTCTCGGTCGGGCAGAGCGAGAGGGACGATTGAGTCGCGCTCATTTCCATTCTCTTCCATTGCGCCGCGACTATCTCCTGTGTCGTTTTTTGATGATGTGAAAAATCTTTTAATGTGATAATAGAAAGCTGTGATTGTCAGAGGCTCCGAGGTGATACTGTGCAAATCAATGATGATTCCTTAGCGCGCTAATCATGGTGGCAACCCCGGGCTGCACTAATCAGGATGTAGATAATAAAAGCGCTCCTGAGACGAGATGTGGCCCTGAAGTTGCGCGTTTTGTTCCCATCAAAACAACAGGCCATGCATTAATCATGGAAATTATTTTTGGCTTCTTTTGTTTCGGAGTGGCTGCTGCTGTTTTCTTTTCTTTTTTTTTTATTAGTCTTATTGAGTCTTAAAAGGAAACGAATGCAGGTTTTTGAGGAGGGTTCAAAGCGGAGAGCTTTGAAACAGACACTCAGAGAGGAGACGCTTTGGATCCGTTCTCCCTCTTTCGTCTCTACGTTTCCACTGTTTTACAGTAACTCCAGTGCCGCGATATCAGTGCAGGTGGATCCTGAACCTGGCGCCACGCATCGGCCCATAATTAATATCTCTATTAATAAACAGTTGTGCTTTCCACAGCCCAGCCTAAATACTACAGTAGGCGGAGGGAGCCTGAAGGGGATCACAGATCAAATCTAATTAGCCGTATCTAATCCATGAGGGAAATGTCTTTATATTTATCCAGCTCCTTTAACTGCTTTTTGCCTTCAGGTGCTGATGAGAGGGGGGGAGGTGGGGGGGTGATGTCCTCGGGGTCTCATCGACGCAGGAACACTACAATGAAGCGCGCTTCAGAGCTGCCGCCGCCACCGCTGCTGCTGCTGTCGGGTGTCATGGCGTTTCCCAGAAATCGCTCTTTCTGGGAAACGAGAGGAATAAGGTTTCCTCATGTATATTCGCTCCAAAACCAAGCCAGACACTCGGCACTTGGTCACTCCTCCTTTACAGATTCTCGTCGTTCCTTAACAAACCTGCCCGCTTCAGCCAATTACTTCATTGACTTCTGCTGAATGGTCTCTTTTTACGATGGTTTAACTACTCCACTCACTCTGTGGCACGAACTGCATCAACCGAGCTTCGTGACAAGTCCTTCACAAGAGCATCCTCCGTAATTTCTCCGTTTCTCTCCTTTTTTTTCCCCAGATGCTGCTTCTCCTGGACAAATTATAGATAAGATACAGGACATACAAGTTACATTATGGGATCTCATTTCCACCCCCACCCCCCCACTCAACAGCCCTTCGTGTTTGGTCCCCAGGGAGGAGCAGGAAGGCAAAGGTAGGATGTTTTAAATGCTACAAGGCTACAACCTTTGCCTTCAGAAACTACGCCAGCCTGTCTTTGAGTGAAGGGAATGGATTTGGTCAATTATTCATCAAGTAAGCATGAAGCTTTCTAACGCTCGCCGCCTGCTTTTCTTCTTCTTCTTCTTCTTTTCCACGCCCTGCAGCTGTCGGTTATCTGGTAGAGAAACGGGGGTGATGAGGCCGTTTCATGATGATTATACTTTTTCTGTTTTTTTTTTTCCAAATTCATTACAGCTTTGTTGTTTTCGTGGGGTTTATGTTGGCGTTTCATCTCAGCAGATAACTGCTGCAACCCTCAAGTCAGCTATCCCTCACACTCTGGCCTGGCCCCGTGATTGAATTAGCCCTCTATTTTTTTCCTCGCTACAGCTATCTCCCATGCTGGCAGTCATGGTGAATCTCGCCATGTGAGACAGCACGATAAAAGACGGGATTTGATTTGCATTCATGAAGCTCTTAGGAGGTTCAAAGAAAAGTTACGGACCAAAATGGAGGGCACATTTTGTCCTCTTCGCACGGTCTCTCCTACCTAGTCCACAGCTTCCTCCCCACCATCAATGTAAATACCAGTGTTGCTTCAGAGGACGGTTTCCCATCAATAAGCGTGCTGTCATATGACAGTCCGGGGGGTTGTTTTGGCAGACACGCTCTCAGCTCCTCGGGTCAGAGATCGTAAAAAAAAACCCAGCACGGACGACTGGTGTGTCCTGGCGACCACAGCCCCGGAGCTCGTGCCACATAAAGGAGTACACCGATCAGCCACGATGAGTTTCGTGCTCCAGCTGCAGGCTGTGATTCAGAATTGTCTGGAGGCTCGCTGCCAGTTACCAGAATTATTGCCTGAAAAGAAGCGCTTGCTGCTGCTGCTGCTGCTGCTGCTGCTGCTGCTGCATGTGGATTTGGCTAAAATGGCTGTGATGGATCGTGGATTAGGACTGATACCATCTCGCGGTGGCAGCTTTGATGAATTTCCTGACTGAATACAGATGTTGTCGACTGTATGAACCATGCATGGGATTGAATTACACATCCGTGTAACCTCGCAACCCCCCTCGAGTACATCTGAATATTGATCCGTGCACATCTCAAGGAAAAACCGTTGACATGACACGCGAGGCAAACCCAATAAAGCCGGCTCCTCGGCCTATTATTTCCTTATCTTTCTGACAATTCAAAGCCCCCTCTCTGCATGTAATATTTAATCCCCTGACTTGTCACGTAGGGAGAGGTGAGGGGAATGAGAATTGCGCGGTCTAAATTAGCACTAGCCACCTACAGATTAGGTTCCAGAGTTGCCCTGGGTGCCTGGCACAGCAGCCGAGTGGGATGAAGGAGGAAGAGCAATCAGGGTGACAATGTTAATTTGAACACCCCTGTGCATATAACACTGGCTGCAAAGAGGTGCGCGGAGCTTGCGTGGGCCGTCTTAAAATCATCATATTTACACAGTTTAACTGCTCAGATCCATCGTATTTGCATATATATTGCTGCATTTAGTAGTTTTGCCGCGTCTTTAGGCTACAAAGTGACACGTGTGTGGGAGCCTGTGATCTCACGGAAGCGGCGCGGTGGGAAAACAGCGACCCAAAGTTCAGCGATGACTTGTGAACACAGGGTCACGGGCTCGGATCTTCGGGGAGGAGAAGAGTGCGCCGCATGAATAATTCCTCCTCCATCAACTGATGCTGGTTTTCCTCAGCCAGGCGGGGACTTGATTGAGACAGCGCGTCGCGGGGAAACAGAAGCATATGTGACTTTTTTTTTCTCGGGACAAGAGGCTTGAGTGGGTTGTTTTTCTCCTCGCTTCAATCAACGTTTCTTCGCGCCAGAGAGCGGATTATGTGTCACCCAGCTCGGGAGGCGCACGCCGCGTGTGCGCACGGTCAGCCGCCGTGAGGAGGCACAGACCCCTTCCTGGCCGTCGCGCAGGGGTGGGGTTCACGGAGGGAGCCGAATTCGTCCACCGCGCGCCGCCACGCCCCCGCGCTCGGCGCTGTCCGGAGCCGCGGTGCTGAACGCTGGGTGCGAAATCCAACCAAACTGCCTGCAGCGCGGCGGACTGCGTGCACGCAGCACTGCCGCATGGAGCCAAGAGACGGATTTCCCCAGGATGAGAAAGCTTAAAGTTCAGCGGGCTCTCTGGGAAGGAATCGCGCCGCGAGCCAGCGTGGAGCAAATGTTTCTCAAGTGGCTTTTCCTTTGTTTTTGAATGATTTTCCCACCGACCACTCGGAGGTCCATAACTTGCCACCAACATGATGTGGGGTGTTCTGTTATGCTGCCTTCTCGCGCCGGCTGCTGGGAGCCAGACGCCGGAGCGACTACCCTTCTTTCACGGGCACGTTTTCGAGAACTCGCCGGTGGCTTCCAAAGTGAACGGACTGAGCGTTCCGGCGAGGCGCATCAACGCGCAAAAATGGTGCCCGCTCCCCGGGATGCACTTCAAACTGTACGGCAACGGCAGTGAAGACTTCCGCGCCTTCGCCCGCCACAGCCGGGGGAACATCCTGCTGAAAACTTCCCGGGTTCTGGACCGAGAGACCCGCTCAGAGTACCTGCTGAGCCTCGGTCTGTGTTGCCAGACCTGCGCGCCGGAGTCCGTCGTTTTCCAGGTCGCCTCGGTGAAAGTGGACGTTTTGGATACCAACGATCACGAGCCGACTTTTCGCACTGCAGACAGCGTCCACATAAGTTTAGATGACACCACCGCGCTCCGCAGCGTAGTTTACCGGCTGGATGCGGTCGATTCGGACAGCGGGAAGAACGCAGAGTTAACCTACGTCTCCATCCCCAAGAACGGCAGCTTCTACGTCGTCCCGAAAACGGGCGAAGTTTTGCTGGTCGACTCTATTCTGGGGCTCCCGTCTGTGTTCAAATTCTACGTGTACGCCAGAGACCACGGGTGGCCCCCGCTGACCAGCCAGCCCGCGCTGGTCACCGTGGTTCCACAGCGGTGGTCGACGCGCCCCGCTGAACCGACAGCGGGGTCAGCCCGGGCGGCGCGGTCGCCGAGGGCACTGCTTGACCCCGGCGCCGCGCTCTCCCTCAACGTCTCCGAGGACGCCAGCGTGGGCTCGCTCATCCTCAGCCTGAGTCCCGCCCGGTTTCAGTCGCCCGGCTACGAGCTGGTGTACCCGGAGCCGGAGAGCTCCCCGGTCGCCGTGGCCCGCGACAGTGGAGATATCACCATCACCAGGAGGCTGGACAGGGAGACGGAGCCGTTCGTGGAGCTCACTGTTAAGATTCAGGACAAACGAGGTGCGTCGGCCATTCTTTCTGTTAAGCTGCACTTAGGTTATAGCGTGCCCCCCCCACCCCCCACCCTTCTCAGGCTGTGGTGACAATGGCCTATTTTAATAAAAAACGCTGCTCTTTACATGCCCATGGTAAAACTGTGCCGCCATCTGGACGCTTCACACTTCATCAGTGAAGCTCCCTTTACAGCAGGCCTGACGCTGATCATATTCATAGGTGGTGTAGCAGCATCATGGCTCATTCCACAGGTGTGTCTCCACATTGGGCCATCTTGTGCCTTCGATTTGTCCCCTTATAATAAAACAACCTCCCTATAAAGAGACGTTTAAAATCTTGCATCCTTCCACTTTCCCCTCCAAAATGCACCAAATCACACTCAAGAAAGGGACTGAATGAAGCGAAGATGGTTGTTTTTTTTTTTTTTACATAATGATCTTTTCAGACCAGTTGAATTACGTCCTTGATTGACATAGTTCGAGACTGTGAAGTTGCTTTCAGAGCTAATCCTCGCAGAGTGGCAAACCACGACGACCCCCCTCTCTCATCTACTGGCATTACCCCTCTAATCCTCCTCTCATTCACCCTCTAGTCCCAGGGATTTTGAAGTAGCACCGCTACAGTGAGTGGGGGGGGGGGGACCTCTCCAAATACTTGGAGGAAAAAGGTGAAACTCGTGCATATCAGATATCTGAGGTGTTTTTTGTCCTCCTCTAAGATGCTGGGCAGCAGCAAAAAATAAGAAGAAGAAAGAAGGGAGAAAGAAATGATTTGCTTTGTAATTGAGCCACACAGTGCGCAGGAAACAGAGTGCACTATTTTCATTCGAATTGCCTGCTGCTGCTGCTACATTGCACAGCATGTTCTAGATTGTAATTGCATGTCTGATTGGGGCACATTCTTGCAAAGGGGTGTCTGGAGGTTTTTCGGGGAGTGAGCAAAAATAGTCAGAATACTGGGATTTTTTTTTCCCTCTCTCGCTTTCTCTCGCTCTGTCTTTTTTTTTCCGGTACAGATGCATGACAGACTTCCGCCGCGCTAGTTTGACAGATATTCAGATACCTTCCTCCATTTTACCTCTCTCACCTGCAAAACTCTCCTCTGCTGATCAAAGAGATGGCATGTCCTTTATCCTGCGACTACAGCTTCCCAGACAGAATCCTGATGGGAGTCTGGGAGGACAGGCCTTTCTTCTGCTTGTCTCACTCCCAATCCATGCATACATGTCTCCCTGATAGAATGAGTTCAGTTCAGCTATGTGTGCTTCTTTTTTTTTTTTTTTAGAGGTTTAACCTAATCTCCCATGTGATTCTGCATGTGGGCTTGCCTGGGTGTTGCAGTGCACGACTCTCTCTCTCTCTCTCTCTCTCTGAGATAAAGCAGCTCACGGCCACATTAGCGAGAGCGAAAGAAAGGCAGCGCGAGGTGTTTTCCATTTGCGCGTCCGTCTTGGTCGATGCTTGTGTTTTTTTTGTATGCAAGCGTGAGGCGGAGTGGTCGTATGGACGTTGACCCCAGGTGCGATAACAACAGTTTTAATGAGGCCCTTTGTGTTGCATCATCTCCACTTGCTCCACCGCCGTGAACTCTCGGTGGCACAGAGCTGTCCGTCGCGCTTGACAGTCACCTGCTGAATGTCAAGCAGCGAGCAACCGCCGCCTGACAGCCGCCTATGAAGACTTCAAACGCAACCCAGTCAGCAACATTCGCCGCCAAGCCGTCAAAAAAAACAGAAAAAAAAACACACACAACACGGCGTACGTCACAAACATGGCGCGGCAAACATAACAAGTACTCCGGCAGCACCAGCCAGTAGTGCTGCTTCGGTCTCCTCGGAGGCCGGCACCTGGGCTGGGACGACTCCTCGGAGACGGCATTAAAGGTGAAGCTCTGTCTGTGTCTTTGCAGGAGCACGGCCAGTCCTTTCTTCACACCACCACTGTGGAGATTTCTTTTGACTCTTTATTAATTCGGGCCTCAATTTGGGAAGACCAATTTCACTCCCTCCGTAGATCTGCCAATACTGATGAAAAAGTCTGGCCTTTGATCCTCACCGGCGATACTGATGCAGCCGCTGCCCGTTCTTTCATGCATTTTTTTTTTGACTGTCGTAATCCACGTCTGGCAGCCTCTGTGATTGTGTGCAGTTGTGATTAGCTTCCTGTTTCCAGGTGTTATAGTTTGATGTTTGCTCTCCTGCATAAATCCAAGACTAAACATGTTGCGGTCCTGGTGTGTTCGGTGGAAAAAGTCCACAAGGTGATTAACTGGCGGATACAGATTTACTAAACGTATAGAGAATCGTCTTCATTATTTAGTTAATGTGGGCGCAAATTGCTAATCACGGTGGCGCTGGGCTTTCATATGGTAATAAGTTTTCTGTGGGAAAGCCGTGATGATTAGAGCCATCAGAGGAGGCGTTATTAGGGCCGCTCAAATGGGGGAATCATACTTAATATCTCAGATGAATTATTCTGGCACAGTGTAGACGGCCAGGAGATGGAACAGCACTTCTGGATTACTCAGCATGGGGCCAATCCACACTGACACAGTTACCTGAGAGAGAGTCAGTCAGTGTGTGTGTGTGTGTGTGTGTGTGTGTCTGTGTGTGTTCACTTGAAGCTCAACCCACCACCTGCATCTGAGGCTCACTCGAGCGCCCGAGCCGTCTCCGTAGCCTCCTGCATTAAACACAACGCGAACAAGTTCCTCCTGAACAAAGTGTGTGTACAAAAAGTGAAGAGTCTTGTCGCACATTAAAAATTTCGGCATCGAGTGCCGACGCCGGCGTCCATCACCCGGGAAGACGCACACACACCCAACGTTGTCGATTTCCGCCTCGCGCATGACTGCGATAACTCACCGTAACGCCGATACCGGCCGCAGCCTTCCAGATCTTATGTAATTAGACACAGTTTTGATTGGTGTTTTTCTGCAGTAATTGATCAGTTAATGTAATCGCGCAACATATTGTCACATTTGACTGGTTCCATTCTTTAACGGGGGTGGGTTGGCTTATTACGCACGCTCATTTCAAAAGTAATACCCTCGTATTACATATTACCATCACAGCGCCGTGATTCATTACTCCACTTACTTTTTAATTACACCCGCAAAGTTAGGAATTACTTTCGGTTTTGCGAAAGAAAACAAACAGTTTCGCTTAATTTTCTTTACTTTTAATTATACTTGAGTCCAAACTTCTTCTAACCTAATGAGGGAGTTGTGTCGCGTGAGTCATCGGTGTGTGGAGCGTGAATCTTCGATATTCACGTATGCAAAGGTGAGAAAAAAAACCCGATATTGGAGAGGGTCGGGGTTCTCATTAGGACTCTGCTGCAGGACAGGATAAACTGGGTCCCAGGACAAGCGCTGACGCTGCTCCTCTCTCTGATGCATCAGACTTAGCATACTGTACATTCAACTTATTTGCTTAAGAAGTTTGTTCCTTCCCCGGACGAGAGCCTCCTTCCTTTCTCCTTGACTTAATACCGAAGAAATATTTACCTTCTAAACTATATTCGGCGCACCAGAAAAGTCCCTCGAGAAAAACAGTGATACTTTCCTGACATAGCCTCTGTGTATCAAACCAACAGTAAAAGAAAAAGAGGAGAGGGAAGGGGGGGGGGGGGAAGGTAAAAGCAAAGGAAGTAGGCCATGACTCATGACTCACAGACGCGCTGGTTATGTGGTGTTGTTTTGTGGAGAGGGAGTGAGGGACCTCAGCAGCTCTTCCTGTAAAGGATTCTCGCCGGCCCACAGAGGACGTCAGTTTAGATTTATGGTGGGGAACGGGTTTTCTTTCCTTTTTTTTTTTTTTTTTCCCGCTTTGGGTCGTCCCACCCCAGGAATCCGTTTTCTTCGCACCTGAGTGGGAATCTGTTAATGGTGTTTGACGGGTTAGGAGGAGTATTGAACGAGTGGCGCGGCCCTTTGTGGGCTGAAGTGAGAGGGGGGGGTGGGGGGGTGGGGGGGGGTATTGGAGGCGCTTTCTCCCTTCCCTGCTCGGTGTCTGTGGGCACGGTGGCGGTCGCTCCGCGGTAATCGCCTCTTCTCGGAGAAACCGGCGTCTGCACTCTCTCTCTCTCGTCTCTCTAGTCAACATCTTGCCTCACGCTGTCTTTAATCCAATTCCCTCCCCTCCCCTCCCCCTTTCCTCACCCCTCCCTCCCTCCCTCCCTTCCAAATGTATTTGCATATTCCCCCCTTGTGATGTGAAATGAATTGAGAAGAGACCCGATCTCATTTTGGTTTGTAATTTGTGACTGAGGGGCTGTTTGTTTAAGGAGAAAACAATTTCACAAAAAGCTGTCTGCATCTATTAAATTTCGTTGGAAAAAAACAACCAAAAAAACAAAAAGAGAAAAGAAAAAAATCCTGCCTGTGGTGATCCTGCATTACTTTTAATGCAGTTGAGTCGTGGCTCCACGTGCATATACATGAGACTTACTTCTCATCTACATATCTAATCGTGCAAATTTATTTGTGTATCGCTGCGGTTCTTATTAAATGTTGTGATTAGTCTTTCATTGTTCAGGTTCCCTGCAGCTCAGATTCCCAGATTTGTTCCTCCTGACGTAACGCTCCGGAGCTGTAACGCGCCTGCAGCCTCAGATTTCTCTTCTATGGTCTCTCAGATATCAAATGGATGTGTCGAAGCAACATCCCCGCAGTCCCCCCCCCCGC
Organism: Malacoctenus tetranemus; assembly: GCA_032274765.1. NCBI lineage: Eukaryota > Metazoa > Chordata > Actinopteri > Blenniiformes > Labrisomidae > Malacoctenus > Malacoctenus tetranemus. Next base: position 16,421,071 of record JAUESF010000080.1, read on the forward strand.
CTCCTCTCCTCTCCTCTACAGTCCTGGCGTGTATCTGATGCCACGGAGGAGGGGAGAGGGTGTGTGTGAGTGTGTGTGCCACAAAGATGGGATTAGGCTGGAGGAACGGGAGCAGAAAGAGTCGGGAAAAGCAGCATCTCCTGCGCCTATAGACGAGATATTTAAATAAGGTGCAGGACATTAACATCGGGGGCTCAAAAAAGGTCAGGGCAAACCTGGGAGGCGGAGGGCGCTCTCACAGAGTGCGGCTCCAAGATCAGGGAAGTTAAGCGAGCCAAAGGTGAGGAACCTGAGGAGGAACGTCGAAGGCCGGGATGCGGGGAGGCAGCAGAGAAAAAAAGCCGGACGGAGTGTGTAAATGCATGCCAATGTGTGAGATTGTTTTTCCTCGCAGCGCTGTAGGCTGCACTGAAAGTAAGTAAAGGGCAGCCGGATGAGAGACAGGGAGCTGTATACTGCTGATGAGAGGTCAGCTTGGTGAAAAATAATTGTCAGATGGTTAGAGGGCAGGAGTGAGAAACTGTTCGGGTGGCAAAAGGGGAATGAGGTGTGCATGTACTCTACCCCTGTAGTGCAGAGTGGATGGCTACAGGGCACAAAGGGGGAGGCGGTGGCGGGTGGGGGCGAAGGGGGTGGGAATGTAGTACTGTACTGTTGCGAAAAGGGCAATGTGTGCTCGTATTTGTCTGAAGATTGTTTGCAGGGCAAATGGAGAGAAGATGAAAAGGAAAAAGTACGACCTGCCCTTTAGGATGGCGTGAAGAGGAAACAAAATGGAGAGGTAGAAAGCAACAAGATTGCCTTATCTATTAGAAAGAGACGCTCTGTTTGACTTTCCCCCCCCCCCGCTCCTCCTCCTCCTCTCAGCACCGACTCCGATACCTTCAGTCAGCGCCTCTGCCGATACGCAGCCCACCGCTGCCGTCGATAACACAGAACTGAGCTGTAATGATGATTTGTAAAAAAAACTTTGCAGCAGCCAGACTGCATTAAACAGTAGATCATCATCAACCAGGCCCTGTGCTCACTGTTTTCCAGACTGGAGTTTGTGAATCATTCACACAGGAAGTTCTTTGATGGTAGAATAACACCGACTTGTGATATTAATGGAAATGTACTCTATTTATAAAGCGCTTGTCAGTATCAACAAAGTGACCAAAGTTGAGTTATATAACATAAAAAGCAAACAGCAAAGAAAAAAACTTCATAAAGTTAAAGATGTCTGATTTTAAACTTGGCGTGGCAACATTGAGAAATAGGACAGTACAGCTTTAAGGGGCCGTTTTATGCTCGTTACCACTCTGGCCTCATAGCAATGACCCCCCCAGCTTTACTTCTTGGTGTTTTCTGCATGGATTTGTTTGTTTACTCTGAGAACTGCATCATCCTGCCACAAAACAAAGTTAGGACACTGTTTGTTTCGGCCTCGTCGTGGACTCGCAGGGCGTCCAGGGCGCGTCCTGCCCTCCGCCCGTTGACGGCTGGGACTGGCTGATGCTCCTCATGACCTTAAACTGGAGGAAGTGTGTGTAGAAAATGAATGAATGAATGGATGGTGTCATGAACTGGCTCTCACTCACCCTGATGAGGTTTCCCAAAACCATTCTTTGATTGTAATGTTCGATTACAGACAGATGAAATAAACCATTAGGAAGCCACTGACGTCTTTATTCAAAACAGCAGATTACCAACAGGAAGTTCTCTGTTTTTTTCTCCCTTTCTTCCTGCAATCCATGATTGCATGGCTGCCGGTTAACAATATAAAAGTTAAAACTGAGCTCTGCCCATGTAGCAGCTCTTACTCCTAATAAGGAGTTGTGTTTTATCCCCTTTGCTTCTGTGCCCTTTAATAAAGAAGCCTAGTACAGCAGGCTGGTAAAATCCACCTCTAAGGGGGAACTCGCACAAAAAGGCTCCATGTCTGCTCTTCACCTGGTAACCAACAACGTCGATGCGTCATGTCTACATCTTTCTGCCTCGGCTGTTGTTTAATGATTCGCCTTTTTCAGCCCGAAACTCACTGAAGTTTTTGATAAAAGAGAAAAATCAAGAAAAATCACACAAGGTGGAGACACAAAAGGCTGCATTTATTAAAAACGATTTGTCAGATAAAATGAAAAGCGTTTGTAAAAAATTATGCATGCTGAATTTTGTCTCTGTAGTTTAACTACTTTGCCCCTCCTGTCTTATAGTTTGATCCATTTTTTAATGTGGATCAGTAGAAGTGTGTCACATAGAGGTGACTGATCTCCACTTAAGTAGCTCCTCAGCAGAGATTCACTTAAAAACACTGGCTTGTCAGACACTTCAGTTTTTAAACCACATTTTACAGTTGCGACAAGAACGCAAAACTCAGTTGAAAGTATAACCTCTTCGATACATATGAAATAGTTGGTGTTAAGCTGTAAAATCTCTTATCAGTCGAGTCAGCAGTTAGGTTCGGTCAGCCAGGAATCAAACCATTGACTCGCTGCTCTCAGTGTCTGCACTCTTATATGCGATATCCTCTTACGCTCCAGGCTTATTGGTCATCCAAGTTTTCGTACTTTAAAAAAACTTGCTGGATGTGCCAAACTCCCTCCCACTGCAGAGCTCGTGGCTCCTCCACTTTGCTGCGCCGCGCTGTCCATCGCGTCCTTCCTGTGCGTTTCGAACTGAGCAGCGGCGTATTGACACGATGTTGTTTGTCACACCTGCAGAAAATCCCTGGTGCTATAATACCCGAGTCGGTCGTCGGCATCGACTTAATGAACGGAGCCTCGTGCAGGAAAAAAAAAAAAGGCGCCACGTTTTCCCATGACATTATACCGGCAGTGGCTCTAACTGCCTCTAATGTGAATCGCTCATGTCTGACCAATAACAGATCTGCCTCGTAAGGTCACTATTGACCCGTGTAAGAGATCGGATTGGTGAACGCGCGCTACCATAACAACTGGCAGAGCCGAGGAGGGAGGATGTTTTAGCAGTTTGTCCGCTGGTGTCGGGGTTGAACTTAAAGTGGCCCAAAAATTCGTAATTGGAGCCGACGAGACGGGCCGAGCGAGCGACTACCACGTCTGTCCGTCACCGTGCGCGCACGAGCAGCGTTGTGAATCTCACACCGGCAGAGACTTCAGCTCCCAGCCCACGTGTGCTGCCTACCAGTTCTGTTGTGTGCGGTGGTGCAGAGGAAGGGAGTGCTGCGTGTGGCACAGTGCAGCGAGGACAGCCGCGGCGACGGGGAGTTTTTATTTGGCCAAGGGTCTGCATTATTGATGCCCATTACCACAGCCACTGTCACCTCCAGACGCTGCGCCCAGGCAGCCACTGTCAGGTGGATGTCTCGCGGACCTCCAGCTGCACAGACTCCCAGAATGCCTCTGTGCTGCTGTGATGTCTACCTGTGTGATAAATGAGCGCGGCTCACACACTGTACGAGGAGCTTATCGCCAACATAGAGGGGTTTTTTTTTTCTTTTTTTTTGTTAAAACTAATTCATGATGCACGGTTACCGGCTTAGTGGGGGACAAAGTTCGGGTTTGGGGGGGGTTTGCTGACATAATTTAATCATCTGTATTGTATCGGCTGCCATTGCCCAAATGTGAAAGGATTTTGTAATGAACGCAGCAATATTTCAGCTGGCTGCCTGCCCGCTTCCCTCCAGAACCTGCCAGTCCCGCCACCCCCCCCACCCCCCCACGTCCATCTCAAACTTTTGTTTGGGCTCCGCCTTTGCATGCTGGGTAGTCTCTCAGTGGCATTTCCCCAGAGAGCCGAATTGATTTTGCGGTATTGATTAACTAGGAGCTGTTTTGCTCCCAGTCACAAAACATCACTTTAAGCAACAATTTATATGTCGCCGAACGGGTTGTGACAGACTGCTGCTGGTGGTGTGCAAACTTCCAGAGAGGGAAGGTGTGCGATTGAGCCGAAAGGCTGGGGGAACCGTCCCGGAGTACTCTAATGAATCAGCCTCTCGGACGAGCTCGTTCTGGAGGCGAGAATAACCAAGGGAAAATTGGCGCCTGCACTGGGATGCGCCGTGGGAATTCAGCGCGCGCGCTTATTTATCTATTTGTTGTTGAATTTCTCAACCTTTTGTACCCGAAGGTCCAATTAGCCCAGCATAACAATGGTTGCGGGCCGGTTCTCGGTGGCCGAAGGAGGCACCGATAAACACAAAGGAAACGGACAACTGTGGTAAAAGCTTTTCAGGGTGAACAGTGAACGAGGCGTTTTCTTTTTTCTAACACAATGAGGAAGAAAAAAAAAAAAAGATCACATGGTTGGCCAAGTCGCCTAGTGAGATGTTTTGACGTGCCATGAACTTTGCTTTGGAGTAAAGTGCACAAATGGCAGAAATTGCAGTAATTGTGGGACAGCAATTTGCGCCGAGTGTGGCTTTTGTTGGAAAGATGAAAATGACTGCTACACATGCAGATGGCGGACCAAGGGAAGGGAGACTCCGGCTGCATTTTAGTCCGAGCGGCGATCAGAAAAAGCCGAAGGCTTGGATTCGAGAAGCGCCTTTCAAGACGTTGCCTCTCTCCTCTCTCGCGGTTGGCTTATTCAATCGTTTCCAGGGAACAGAGAGATTGTGTGAAACTCCATCACAGCCAGATTACAGTCGCAGGGGCGGGTTTTTTTTTTTTTTTGAGTCGGGAGAAATTGCCGCGCCGCTCAGGACCGGTCAGCATCTCGCCGGGCTGCTTGTGTTCTCCAGTCAATGGTATAAAATTGGACGCGTTTGGTTGGCAGATACCTGGAACGCCAAAGCGACTCTCAAAATGTGAGGACCACAAGCACGGGACGGAAAAAGACCGTTTCTCCTTTTTCGTTCTGCGATCCGACTGAATGTGTTGCACTTTCAACGTTTGCTCCACCCGTCCGGATCAGTTTAAGGCCTTTATTGTGTGCGTTTGTAACTTGGCTTGTGCCCGGGCTCGCCCAGCATATGTGTTGTTTTTCTCTAAGTGCTTTCCAGCGACCAATTTGGGTCCGTTTTTTCGGCAGAACGAGCGAACAAACATGTTTTTTTTCCCTTTCTCTTTCCTCCCTCTATCTTCCGCTTTGCCTCGACAGTGTTGGGCTTAATTCCGTGGACTAATCAGACCATATGGTCTCTCCAGTCTTATGATGTGCTGAGAAAGGAAAGGGGGATTGCGCGGTTGCGGTGTCATTAGTGGTGCTGTGGAGTCGGGAGACGTGCGCGGCTGCTGCCATGCATCAAGGATCAGGACCAGGAGCTGAGTTTTCCCGCAGCCCTCTCAGGCCATTTTCACTCCGAGTGAAACAAAAAGAAAATAAGTGGGGAAAAAAGAAAAAAAAAAACGCTAAATGAAAAGTGATAATTTTACAATTTCCTTTGAGCGTCTGCGCAGCAGAGAGAGCGTATCTTTTGTTTAGACTCCGTCGTGTCGTTTTTCACAAGTTATCGACTCATAATTACTTCTGCCCTTTCTGCCCTGACATCGCAGCTGCTGTTTAATCGGGTAATTTTGATAATTAATTGTGCGAATGTGCGGCAACTTGGGCTTGATGGATATCTTTGACTGAGGAATGGCTGTGTCTGTTACACACTAAATTGAGGATCTGTCTCTAAATGTTCAGTTAGCCGCATGAATAATTGCGTGCTCAGAATTACAAACGAGTCACTCGGCTTGTCTCAATATTTGGGTTTAAAACAAGATCACCACTTTGTTCCAATAATCCTTTGGATATTTTTGTTAATAATAATGTTAGATCTCACATAAACATGTGGACATTAACAGATTTTAAGGCATTAAAGTTGATTAATATCTTCTCCCTGCATATGTTTGCTCTAATCGTAGATTCGCGTTGTTAGTGTTGCCGTGATGGCCGATATTGTGATAAACCGCGATGAGGTGGGGGAGTTTAACACTTGGTCTCTCCCTCTCTCGC
>JAUESF010000080.1:16431686-16443500 GCA_032274765.1 Malacoctenus tetranemus
GAACCAGGTTGAGTTTGCATGTTTTTCCTGTGTGTGTGGGGGTTTCTTTACACTCTAAAAACATGCATTAGGGCAATTGGCATCTGTAACTCATCTGACCTGTTCATGGCCTCCACCCAGTGTTGGCTGGGGTCGGCTCCAGCTCCTCCCATGGCCCCCTAATAAGCGGCGTCAAAGATGGCTGGATGGTTGAGGCAACTCCATCATATCTGTGATTTACACGCCCCGTTTCTCATGTGAGGCTGTGAAACAGCACGCTGTAAATATCCCAACACTGTTTACAAACATTTTGACATGGAGTGACGAGCAAAGCGTGACTGCGGATCTCGCCGTGACACAGAGGTCTCCATGTGTCCGACTTCTCCGAGTGACGAACAGCGTGACTAAAACCGTCCGCTAACCGGCTGAGTAATCCTCCCCCCTCCCTTCAACAGCACGCCAACTGTTTTGGTGGGACGGATATTGAAGCCGGCTCCACTGACAGGTGTAAAAGCGGAGAGTCTCAGTTCCGACCCGCGTTTGAATAAACTCGTGTGGAAATTTCTGCACGTCAGAATGATTAAACGGATTTTTGAAAGGAGACGGTATGAAAGTTTCATCCTGAAGGCGCAAAGGATGTCTCCCCCCCCCCCAGAGCAGAGCCTTCAGCAATCCGACCGAGGTCAGAGGAGACCCCCCCCCCCTCCTCCCCACATCAGTCCCACCGAATCGGGAAGGAACGTGTAGAAACGTTGGGCTGTCAAACCTTTCCTTCAGCATCGCTGTTTAACAGCCCATCATGTGTACCGAAGGGCTCCGTTATCCTGGATGGGGGAGGACTCTGAGACTGACATGTACATGAACTGTATTTCATAAATTTTTTAACGCGCGTTCCGATGTGGGGAAAAATAATACAAGCTGTTTCTTTTTTCTGTTTGTATCCTGAAATGGCATGGGCGCTTTCCTTTCTTAAATATTTATAAGTGTAACAGAATCCGAGTGTGCGTCGTGCTGGAATAATTAAAACGGGATTCTTCAACACTGTGTTGAAGAATGTGTGTTAATATTTAATTTAGTGTAGCAATTACGGTTTGAAACTCTTTGAATTCATTCGATAAATATACATTATACAAGATGTGATGATTGGAAGAACCCTCTACGGATTTGACTGACATCTTCAGAAACAATTCATGATCAATTTTCGCAAAAAAACCCACAACCGGCCCTTTAACCAGATCGATTGTTTCCCTCTCCACGTGCGCTGAAGGTCTCGGCCCGCCTTTGATGTGCAAGTAGCTTGAATTGTACTCGTCTCAATCGGTGTGTAATTGTGCGTACGAGTGCACATGACGGACCATGTAAAGCTTGCGGAGACTGGTCAAGCAATCAAAACGGGCTCCGCAGGTGAAGTCCATTTGCCAGGCCGAGGTGCCTTTGCATCCTTATTGGATACGGTTCAGAAACGGCTGCTGAGAAACCATCAGAACTGATGAATTTTCAGTAGAAGGAAGATTCATGTTTTTCTTTCAGCAGCAGCTCCAGAAACCAAAAAACCAGCTTTAAAAACATGCTAATTTCACTCGTTCTTTGGAAATAAATGTTCCCACTGACATCATCATGATGTCAAATGACATTTTTTTTAATCAAACAGCTGTTGTTTGTATCCAGGTCAGAGTGCTTTCAAGTCTGAGCCTTATTTTTCTGATCCTGTGCATCTAAAATTCGAGGGGTCTGAGCAATTTGTGTGTACCCCAGTACTCTTTTGCAACTTTAATGGCAAATAGTCTGCACCAAGGTCCAGCTCGTAGTTCAAAAGGGTTCTATTTATTCCCTTAATTATTCATTGGCATGTTTTGGGAGTTTTCGCAAGCAAAAAAAAAAGTCAACGTGCCATCTCGTGCTCAGCGCTGCTTTCCAGGGAGTTACCTGCTTCTGTCTCGTCCTGGCCTGAGATTTATGATGCGTTGCGATTGCTTTGTTATTGTCTGGCTCGTGTGATTTCTGAAACCAAACCAAACACGGCAAAACAAACAAGCAAAAAAGCAGCCCGCGAAGACTCGGAACGACCAACAGAAGGGTGCCCTGAATACGCCGCGCAAGAAGACGCTGCTCCACTTTCACCGTCTGCTCCGCGCGCTCTTGTTCGTCGCAGGGCAGCTCTAGCCGATAAACAGCATCTCAGTGTCTTAATGTTTGTGGGGGGGGAAACCCCTTTCGTCTCTCAGGCAGGAGTGTTCTTTAGTAGTGAGACACGTGGAACAGCGTATAGTCGGATTCGCGCGTTAAAAAATCCCAAACTCAAGACTTTTTTTTTTGGGGTTAAATAACAAACTGCATTTGCTCTCCTTTGCCCAGAGAAAGCAGGGAGCATTAATGCACCTGACCACACGTCATTTTAGGACCCAAACGCTCGGGGGGGGCACAGATGCAGGCGAGTGTGTTTGCTATTTAAGCAGCAGGGAAGCCCGGTGGGGGAAATATGACAACTAGGTCGTTGTGAAGCACTTGTGCGGCGCTGCCACTTTGCGCTGAGCTTAAGATAGGGCCCCCCCCTCTTTTGTTTCTGAACTTCATACTTTATCTTTGCATCCACTGAAGTTTGTTTGCCTGCTCTCTCTCTCTCTACATATATACATACATACATACTGATGCCGGCTGATGTCATTGGGATAAAGCCTAGAAAGTTCCCACACAATAGACGAAAGCAGTTCAGGTTTGGTTTGTTTTTTGTTTTTTTTTTAATACAGACATGACATTTTGATTACCTCAGTTGTGTCCTCATCTTTATGGCTGGCAGGCATCTGATGAGTCATTTTGGATGTGACTAACGTGCTCGTCATAGATGTTTCGTTTTTTCTTCTGCTTTCGCTCCTATCTGTCGGTTCACGTTGGAATGATATCTGGTTAGCCTGTTACAACTTGTGCTCGTCACATGGCACGCTGTCAATGTTGGAAGCGAATAAAGCAGCATTTTTTTTTGTTTTTTTTTTTTACTCATGCATGCAATATTGTTTTTCTCCCAAATGGAGATGCTGCATAATTTACTCAGATTCAGCGGCTCCGAGATAACATTCACACCTCCAGCACAACGGAGCCTTTTTACTGCAAGCAAAGGCGCTTGTCAACACAGCGAAAGCTTATTTGGAGTTGATCACTCAAATGATGGGTGTATTTTGTTTAGGTGAGCTTGTTTTTGAGCCCCTGGTAAAGTGCATATTGTGGTTATGCAAGCAATTACACGGTGATTCACGACCACACAAACAATTCTTTTATTCTTTATTTTGAATGCAATTACAGACTAAAGGCTTTTGGAGGAAATAGGAATCGTGTTTTGATGTTATGTTTTGTCATGTGTTTACAGGTTCTTCACTTTCCTCCCACAGTCCAAAAACATGTCCGCGAGGTCATCCGATGTCTTTTGAATTGAGTGACTGTTTGTTGTGTGATTGCGTTCTCTCATGTTGTTTGTCCTGTGACGGACGGGCCACCTGTCCAGGGGTGCAAGCTGCCTTCACGCAGTTTCAGCCGCGCTGGATAAAAAAAACCCAGTGTCCCTATGAGGTGGACGGATAAGAGGTTTACTGTAGCGTAAATCCATCCATAAACACAACAAAGTACTTGAAAGAAATTAGATTATAAGTGAGGGGCCCCCGCGGTGTCGCACTCCGGCAACCTGAAAAAAGCGCAGCCGAGCAGGCGAGTCAAAAAGTCCTTGAAGTGTGGAGCGAGCCGGAGAAACGAAATGCAAAAAAAACAAAAATGGCAAAAATATCGGTGCAGTCGACGGAAGAACAAGTGGTGCAGACACCCCCACGGTGCAAACAAAACAGCAAGCATGGCACCACTTCCAGGTGTCAACATATTAGACTGCTTCTGCCTTTTTTTTTTTTTTTAAACGTGGGAGTTGAGATCCCATCGGAGCTGGCAGTCTGAGCGGTTTGGGAAAAGAAGCTCCCGATTAGTCTTGTTAAAAGCCGCAAAAAGGAAACAAAACAAAGCTCTCGTCGAGGATTCGTCCTGCATGGTCCCAAACGCACGTGGTCCTCTGAGAGCACGCCGCACCTACGCCTGCTGCTCCTCTGGCTCCCTTCACATGCTTCATGTCACCGCCCCACACAGGCTGCAGGCCCGGTTAGCACCGTCGGACCGTCTGACATGAATGAGCCTCCCAATATACGCCGACTTCGCCTGCCGTGGAATCCACATTAACAGACGGCATAAACATAAACATTCACGAGTAGCAGCGAGTGGGTGCAGCAAAGTGTCATAACCTAAATATAAACCACGCTTCCCTCAACATATGCTGCATGTCTGAAAGTGCACATAATATTCACAAAGGGGAGGGGGGGTGGGGGTGACTGTCAGAACCGGGCACTCTGGGGCTGTGAAGCCTCGGCTGCACACCGGATGCACTCGGCTCAACGCTGGCTGTTTTTAGCCGGGAGAGTGTGGGCCTCTCTCTTTTTTTTTTTTTTGCAGTGTAAGGTCTTGTCGGGGCTTAAGCCTGAAACCACAGAATCGTGGAGGACTCCAAAGATAGAAGTGCATGACGCGTCCGCGCCTCATCATGAGAATTCAGCGCAGCTACTTGTCTGGCCTCGTCTGGGGCTCTGGGGAGCGGCAAACACACAACACAAACCAGTATCTCGGAGGAAAATGTGGGTGGAGGCTGGTTGGGGTAATGAGACGCTATATCTTTTTCCCCTGGTCAAAAACAACTCCCGCGGCACGAGATGAGAATGTGAATGGGGTCCGTCAGTCACCAGACGCTTCATATTCGCCGCGCTTTGCAAGTTTCTCTAATTGATCGACAGGTGTTAAGTCTCAGAATCCAGATGAACCACATATAATCAGTGAAATAACACAGTTAGCTCATTTTCATCTGAGAAAGTTATTTTCACATGCGAATCTCAACACATCATCGCACGCCGCTGCTGTTTTAAATGAACTTTAGAACATTTCTGCCTAATTATACGTTTGCTTCCCTCGAAGGCTACAAGCTACCAGTATATCTCCACTCAACACTTGCTCCTCTGTAAATCCTCCTCTTTTATGCGAGTGAATAGAAGTGAATGGGGCACATTTTGCTCAGCTCAAAGCAATAAGACAAAAGGGATTGAATAAATTCTGTAATTCTTTTGGCGAGGCTGCAAGAAAAAATAAGCCCACCAGGAGAGAAAGTATAGCTATTAGGGGCTTATTTGGAGAGAGAGAGGGACAGAGACCGACAGACAGAGAGAGAGAGAGAGAAAGCGAGAGAGAGAGACATACATCTTTTTGTCCATCCATCTCTCAAGACCTCACCTTAATGTTCCTTATTGTCCCCTGTAACCTGCACAGTGAATCAATTCCCAACCAATCACTGTCGCTTCAGACGCTGATCAGTTCTTCTTCTTATTTCTTTTAACCGCACGCCCCCAGACGAAGACACACAAACACACACAGTTGCAGCTGCATCTCACAGCTTTTAATAATATAACTCAACTGTGGGAGATAATAAGGACGGCAATCACGGGAACACAGTTTCAGGAAAACAACAAACAACAACAACAACAAAAAAATTCAGGTCCTTTTTGCAGCACTGCAGCAGGACAGTCAACTTCATTACCTTCACAAGTCACTGTGGCAACAGCAAGTGTGCCCCATAATCGTCCCCTTTTTAAGTATTTAGTAGACGATTCCTACTTTTGCAGCCCCTTTTTATTGCAGTCAACTCGAGCTCTGTTTATTCGCTTGTTTTTCAAGTCGATGTGCGAAGGGAAAGCTGGTGGAGGGAAAAAAAAAAACACAGGAAGCAGAGTCAGTTGTGTGAAGCCCCCTTTGGCTTCAGTAAACACAGCACAGAATAAACTCTATGCAAATCCAGCAGAAGTAAAGCGCAGCCACTTTAAAAGAAAAGGAACCAATTTGTTTTCATATATTTAGTGCAACCATATGATCAAGCCAACCGGGAGTACAACTCCTCCGACACCTCAGCCTATTGCACACGCGTTTGGGAAAAGAACATTTATTCAGATTCACTCCGCACCTCATCAGAATATGCAACGCCTGCAATGTGATCTCCTCTTTTTGTAATTCAAAACTGAATGTGATTTTTTTTCCTTTAATTTACACTGTTGTGAACAACATTGTTTTCCTTTATTCTCAAATTTAAAGTGGCTCCATCCAATCTTGACCCAGAGTCACGAGACTGAACATAGAACAGCGCTGCGACACATTTGTTCCCAACCTGCTGATAGTGTGTCTCCCGGCTGGACTGGGTCGTATTCCAGTGTAAAGTTTGGCAGTTTTGTCTCCATCTTAACGTGTTTGTCCATCAGGGGGTCTTGGAGCTCACCACCAAACCTAACTTGGGGGTATGAGGCCCCCTTCATACAGGTGGGACGAGCGAAACCAGTGAACCAGAGCTCCAGATTTAGGTGTGTAGAAGATACTGAGAGACACTGAGAAAACCTGCAGGATTACGACTCTCCAGGAGTTCAGACACCACTTGCGTAACGCTGTTGATGTGTGTGCGTGGGGTGTCTGTCTCCCTGTGTTGGACTGGCGACCTGTCGGGGGGGTGGGTGGTGGGAGTAGGAGTTGGGGGGTGGGGGTTATAACCCAGCCAGCGTCCAATGACAGCTGGGATTGGTTCCAGCACTTCCCCTGACCTTTAAACAGAACGAGCGGTTATAGAAGATGAATGCATGGACGAATACTGCAGAAAATTAATTACAGAACTGAATTTCAAAGAGTCGGTGTGACGCATTGGTGGCTCTCCTACTCACACAAAACGAGCGTGTCCAGCAGTCCTCATTAATGTCCAAGGGTGAAAAATAGACACGTGTACGTCCATCGAACGTCGAGCGTCCTCAGTCACGTTTTCTTCAGCTGTCACCAGCGATCATGTGTTTTTGGTGAATCTGAGCTGAACGTTTTACCCGAAGATTTGACCAAAAGTTAGGTTTGGAGGTCTGTCAAAACAAATCTATAAATCTCTATAAAGTTCCTGCAGGAAATGGGAGGTTAATGCCACACATTAAGTTTGTACATTGGAATCAGGGGGGAGCTGCACTGAGCATATAGCAAACGATTCTAAACTGCCAGAATCACACATTTATTTGCAAGGAAAGAAAACCCACCGCGCTCGCTCCTTCATTGAATTAAGTTTAGTGTATGTTTTTTTTTTTTTTTTTTTTTGCTGAGATGCAGATTTGTAGTGGGAGAATTATTAGAACTTGAAGGCGGCTCCCATTTGTAATTGTTCTGGGATGAAAGTGCTTGCATTTTTTTATTTACACGGTTAGTGTGTCAGCCTTTCTGGGCTGCGGCAGAGTCCGGGGTGTGCGGTGCCGAGATCCCTGAGTTAATAGATTTCTGTCCCCGGTGCTTTTAGCGTGTTGATCCCCTGCTGACGGCTTCACACTCTGCTTTAAGCACAGCGATGTGGCGGGGTGAGAGGGGGTGGCAGGCTCAGAATAGAGCTCCCTTCACATTGCCAACATTTGGTTAATGTACCTCATTACTCCCCCTTTGAGCTGATTTCCACTTTCCCTTCACTTGCTGCTGCTGCTGTTGCTGCTAAAAAAAATAAAATACACCCCTTAAATTCCATGTCTCGCACGGGCCATTGATATTTATGCTTGCAGATGCAATTAGTTTAATTCCACACAGAAATATTTGTATCTTAATTTCCTCTCTCGACGGAAGTACAAGGAACAAGGGAAGCATTCGTAAAACCCTGTGTTATTAATTACAATGTGTGTTCTCTCTCAATTTTTTCCCTCTCACGGTCCGTTTCTGTGTGTTTCCCTCCCAAACATGGACTCTCCCTGCTATCTGCGGTGCTGCTGCTGTTTGTTGTGCTTCCCCTGTGCTCAGGTCTCTGCGATGTTATTTCACGTTGTCTGCTGAACATCACACACAATACTCCTTCCACCACGCTGCCTGACTCCCCCCTCCCGTCCCCCTTCTCTCTCTCTCTCTCTCTCTCTCTGTGCCTCCCTTCTGTAGATATTTGTATTTCTGCCTCTCTCCTTTACTCTGTTTCCTCTCATCCCCTTCCCACACACACTCAGTGTCCTTGTACTGTGGGCAGTGTATATGTGCACAGAAGCACTTGAGACAACTTTTTTTTTTCATACCGTCAAGCCACTTAGCAGCTTTATATAGCAAGTACCCAAGGAGAGGATTAACAGCAGGAAACATCAACAGAATGGCTCGCTGCGATACAGCGCACACAAACACATACGCGCTCGCACGTACGCATGCACAGCTCGCATACACACATGCAAACACTCCATATTCATTGTACTCACTGAGCCATGGCCAACCGCACATTGCATCCCTGTCACCCAAACTTTTCATGATACATTATTATGCCCGCCGACCCGGCAGACGGGCTTATCCGTGCGGGATTGTAATGTACAGTACAGGCCGCCTTTTCATCACGCCGAGCGCAGAAAGTATATTTGACATTGAGAAATCCGGCGGAGCCGGCGCCCGTTATTTGATCGCACCTTTTGTCTCGGTCAGGTGAGTCAGCTTGTGTTGGCTCAGTCGCTCCCGGGAGGGGCGGGGCATCTCACAGAGCCGCTCGGCACATAACGCACCAGATCAGAGGGAAACGGCACATGTTTGCAGTCCCACGAACGTGCCACGTGTGCACGTCGACGCCTATGCGCGCATATGAAAGCTCTCACCTCACGCACGCGCAAGACGTGCACGAGCTTACACTTGAGTACATTCTTCATTATCATTCCGCCGCTGATAGGCTCTAATTATCTGCCTTGGCTCTGATTAGTCTCTCTGTAACAAGCTAATTAGATGGAGCCTTGTAAAATCATCACCACCATTACCACAGAGACATGGTTTGGAAAGACACCAACAAGAAAAAAGGCAAGGAACGTGTCTCGTGCCGCTCCCCGCAAAAAGGCTCGATCGTCGACTGAAATGTTAAGTGCTCCGGCTCTGATGCCGTTTTGATTAAGTGCCATTTAAACCCTTACTTTGCGGTATAATCTTTATCCTTCCTCGTTATTCATCACAAAAAAGGATTGTTCCATTTTACGGGGCAGGATGATCTGGCTTAAAGTGCATAAATTGGCGCTGTCAACATTTTAGGAGATAGCATCTGAACATTGATTAGTTTCTCTGCCCCCACGATACAGCGGCTATTTATCCACAACCGAGCGTCGTCGGACGCGAGTCAGAACTTTTTCTCTCCCCCTGAATAACTTTAAAGCCCGAGCAGAAAGCGAGATTAATTCTCTCCTCTCGCCTCTTTCCTCCCCTCCGTTATTATCCCTCTAACAATCCTTTTAGGAGCTGTCACACACTTTATAGCTATTGTGTTTCGGTTGTGAACACTCCAGAGCTGGTGTGGAGTGCAACACATTGTATTTTCCATCAAACCGCATCTTAACTGTAAGCCAGTTAAAAAAAGAAATAGGGATTGTGATCTCAGCATCTGCCTCCTGCTCTCTAACTCATTCGAGCGAACACGGGGTGCTGTAAAAGATTCGTTGCAGCAATTCTTACAGTTTTGAAGACTTTATAGTATTTGTGGTACACGTGCACCGCTCATTACAGGTGCATAGCTTTATATTACCGACCGTAATAGCCCCTTTGGAGAGACATTGTGTTACACAGTATTAGGGAAACTAAGTAGAACTGCTTTATACAAAGGCAGCACATCTGTTGAGTCAGCCCTCAGGTAGTAAAAGGATGCACGCAAACCCCTGCTGCTTTTGTCTTGGATTAAAAAGTACATATATAGCCTGTGGTCACAAGCGGGGAAACCTTTTACATAATGGGATTTGAAATCCATAGTTACTTTTAGCCCTCGGGTAACTTACCTCTGTGCTCGAGAGTGCAGCCGCGTGTGTTTCTGAGAGCAGACAGACAGACACATGCTGATGTCAGACATGTCAAGTGTGCAAGCGTGTGTCTTAGTCTGACAGGATAACTTGCCTGTATGTCAAATCTGTGTGCTTGTATTGCTATCTGCATGTACATGTGTTTGTGTGTGTGTTTGTGTGTGTGTTTGCCCTGGCAGGGGGGCTCTCCTTCTCTTGGGGTGAGGCAGATGGCCTCTGTGGATCGCAGCCTGAACCGGTTGGCAGCTCTTCTGACATTCCTTCATGCCACGTTGACACAAGATCACAGTCAATATTTGCCCAAATAGTGTCTTAGCTTACAATTCGGTGACTTGCTCCACTTTGCAGGAATAGATTCTGCGCTCAAAAAAAAAGGAAAAAAAAAACAAGCAGAAAAAAGTGGCCTACATTGGCGCTTGTGTCAAGACTTTTTTGTGAATATTGTTTCCACGTTGTGTCGCCGTGTTTAATGCGGATAATGATCCTCTGCTATCAGTTCCGGCGAATGTCATGCTACGCTGCTGTCACAGAGACGCGCTTGTACGCCGTTCCTCCTTGGGTGCTGCTCTGCTCTCTTTCTGTCTGCCCGGGCTTAGGGTGAGCGAGTTGGTAATTGGATTCCTGGAATCTTCTTATTCACTTCAGTGAGGCAATGTGCAGGCGACAAAGTGCCTGCAGCCTCCAGGCATCATCCCTGCGCCCCTGTGGGAAGATCAAGGTAGCTTTACCCAGCCTTGGTAGATGAGACTGTGGCTGAAGTTCTCTCCCGTGGGAACCTGGTCGTCTCCATGCCTGGATGGTGACCTCGATGGAAGAATGGATGGCTGATGTCACATCCACCAACCGCTTCCACGGGCCCAAACAGACCCCACGACATCCACTTACCACAATCTCCAAAGCCTGGCAGCTATGGCAAAGCTAAAAGAAAGTACAAAGATAGCAGATAAATCGCAACGCTGAAGATAGGGCTGTAATTGACTTTGGCCAGACCTCTGAGCTGAGATGAGACTGTACCGGTATCAGTTCCTCATTACAGACACAAGAAACACTGACATTTACTCTGATCTTTCAACTTTTCGCCCCGCTATCTGCCGGAAACGGATTTATGCGTGTCATACCTGTACCCTCAGTTGACTCGCCGCTTGTTGGTGTTCCCGCTTCCCCCGGCTGCTCGTCTCCCCCCCCACACTCACTGTTACATGACAGCTGTCACTTTTGGTAACCGCAGCTCTGTCACTATCTCTGCTCCCTCCCTCAGGCCCGGACTGGTACCTGAACAAGGTGAAGCTGAAGATCACTGATGTCAACGACAACGTCCCTGAGTGGAACATGAAGCCGTACCCCTACCTGGCAGTGGTGTCCCCCGAGGCCCCCGCGGGGACGTTTGTCTACCAGCTCCAGGCTCATGACGGGGACGAGGGCAAGAGCGGCGACGTGGAATACTTTTTGTCGGATGGTAAGCGCCCCGCAACAGACGGGGACGTATAGACGGAGGGGAGCTGTATTAAAATAGGTCGTGTTGAAATGAGTTGACGCACCGCGAAGCTGCGGAAATAAATAACAACACGGCAGACACCAGCGCAGCCGCTCAGACAGACAGCCACAGGCATTCACACGTTCATTCATGCATTCATACACTCTTTAGGTGTCCATTAGTTTCTCTGCCTCTCTGTCACCGTGTTTCTCGCCGCCTCTCTCACAGCCTCTGCATCACTGTCACCCCTTTGTCTCTGCACACAATCACGTGCACGCACACACTCGTGTGCGCTTGCGCACGCACGCACGCACACACACACACACACACACACACACACACACACACACACGTCCCAGCAAAGAGTCGCCTGTACTTGCGCACGTGGGCACGCACACTCACACGCACACACTCACACACTTACACACACACACAGCCGGAGGCCTTCACACGTTTGTTTATGCACTTACCGTGCACTCCCGTCTATCTGTCTGCTTCTGT
>JAUESF010000080.1:16460966-16471103 GCA_032274765.1 Malacoctenus tetranemus
GACTCAGACGAGTGAATCAGACGACTGCTGGATGGATGGATGCGCGCATACGTAGTCGTGTGTGTGTGTGTGTGTGTTCGTGCTTGTCAAAGGTCGTGGAACTGGGCTGATTATTGTTCTGCGTTCGCAGGAGTGATCGTGACAGCCCGGCGCTTCGACAGGGAGCGGCAGAGAGAGTATTCAATTACTGTAACGGCCACTGATTGGGCCGAGGAGCCACTCATCGGCATCTGTCAGCTCACCATCCAAATACTGGACCAGAATGATAACAGCCCCAAGTTTGAGAATTTGCGCTACGAGTGTAAGTGTGGGATGAATATTATGCATGCCGGCTTCCAAATGAAATATTAACTCCGCGAGTGAAGCAGAAGCTCAACCCGGAAAGAAAAAAAAAAAAGGGAATTGAGTCAAAGATGAAGAAAAACTTTAACTTGCTGCTCAATAACTTCATGATGTGGTTTGATGAAAAATGAGGATGTGTTTAACCCTTTAACAGGCAGTCGATGGCTGTATCTCCTCCGATCAAATAACAGTGGCGAGCCAAATACAAGCTGACGAAACGTCCCCGATAAAGTTAGCAAAACAATTTGTTGCAAAAGTTTGCAAAGAATTCACAATTGCTGAAAACATTGTCATGTTTACTCAGCAGAAACGGTGTTTGGTTCCCTCCAGTCATCATATTTGATGCCCAATATCACACTTGTGAAAAGTTACAGATTATTGATCATTTTCACTCTCACGATGTTCATCATTTATCATATAAACTGAATATTTCCCATTGTACTGTTTTGCAATGTTTTGCAGACAGCACAATGCACTGCAGTATCAAATATTGTCTTGCAGTGGGTCCAGACCATTTCTTCCCACTTTGATATCGGATTTGCCCCGAAAAAGTATAAAGAAACTAAACACTCTTACTCACAAAGCAGGAGCCTTCAAAATAAAAGCCGTGGGCAGCTTTCCCAGGTTTGCTCCACACTCTACAAAGTGTCTTTTTTAGATTTGTTGTTTGTTTTTCTAAACCTGCCTCTGGCACCACCCTCCAACCAAGGGGGTCCCGACCCCCCGGGATGGGAACCACTGCTTTGTAGGATGAGACAGCAGGACTGTGAAACATTTTGCAGAAATGCAGTTCGCTTTTTATTATTCTCTTAAAATTGAAACATGACTTTTTCAAACAGTTTTTACACCCTCCAATTTTTTCCTTATATGAGTGTCATCATTTTTTTTTTTAACAGTTCAAGAAAACCTTCAACTTCAGTCCAACTTCAGAACCTCTTGTTAATTTTGTATTACAAGTATTTCAGGACAAAAAGGTGAATGTGTGAGGATGCTTTTAAATACACCTCGAATGGGTTGTAAACTAACAAAGAGAAAATATTGTCAATACCTTTTTGAAATTAAATATGTGAAAAGGTCTAAAGTCAGGTTGGACTTCTCAGCAATGTAGAAAACTTTCCTCAGGTCTGACAATCGTCAGTTCTTTGGTCTCAGATGATGCATTTCTTCTCTTTGATGAACGGTCACGTTGATTCTTTTTTCCCTCTGTAGACTTCCTGAGAGAGGACACGTTGGTCGGGACCAGCTTCCTGCGCGTGGCCGCCCACGATGACGACTTTGGCACCAACGCAGCGATCGCTTACTCCATGTCCCCGGAGCAGCCCGAGTACTTGCAGGTCAACCCGGTCACCGGTTGGGTCTTCGTCAACCAGCCCATATCGCAGGTTAGTCAGCGGATCATTGCTGGATCTGCGCACGCACGCACACGCACGAGCACACATGCAGGCTGATTCACATGGCGGCCCGTGGGTCTGTGTCAACAAAGTTAATGAATGTGCCACCTCGAAGTGCCTCTGTCTGCAACCTCCAGTCTGGGGTCTGTCTGCTCCCAGAGGTGCCGCATGCGGAAGTAACACAGGGGAAGATCATAGAAGGAGACAAGGAAAGGGTAAACAAATTACTCCAAATGCATTTTAGCAGCCTGAGACTCCTGCGGTTGCATCTGCCGACGATCCGTCTGAATATTGCTCATTTTAAAAGACTACCGTTTAAATAAAGGATAAGGATCGTTTAACCTGTCGCTGCTCTTCAAAAAAAAAAAAAAGGCTGTTTTTAATGAGCGGCAGACGCTTTTAGGAAACAAATTATCACAGACAAAACCTCCTTTTGTTCTCGGTAAATACTCCAGGTGTGATGAAACAGATTTTTATTTATTTAATCCTTATTTATTATCAGGGTGCTGTGATAAAGAGCCCGGTGGCACACAGCAAGTAATGAATTCTCGGGTACTTTGAGGCCAATAACCGAAAGACTTTGCAGGCGAGAAGATCTCGCTTTTGTGGGGAAATGCCCATGAAGATTGTTTCCCTGAGGGTAAATACCATGACAGTTATTATGGTCGCGTAAATGATTATGTTCAAAACAAAAAGGAGCAATGAAGATTGTTCGTCTGATGTTTGTCACCAAACCAGTGTCATTTAAGCGATTGCTTATATCACCCGTTCCGATCGGTGCACCGTTGGCGCGCTTCTCAACAATCCGTGCTCCACTTCCTGTTTTTCCCTCTTTTTTATTTATGCAACGGGGAATTGTTCTTTGGTTAGAAACTTGCAATAGCACTATATAGCTGTTTATTATTTAGCATACTTTTCAGAGCGCTGGTGTTGGAAGTCCCTGGTAATTTCGCTGCTGACTTTATGCATAATTCAACGTGTTGAGCCCAAAACTTTGCCGAACAAAGCTGTTGCATATTTTAGGATGGTTTCAGAAGCTATTTGAATCACCCCCCACCCCCCTTCCCGTCTTTGTGCTGTGACTAAGATTATAAAAGCACTTCATTAAATGTTAAATGTCTCAGCTGGCCTGAGACATTGTTCTATTTAGATTTTTTTATCGCAGTTTCCGATTACAGCGAACAAGTATTAAGGCCGATTTATTTATTTATTTAATTTTTTTTGCACCACACTTCACGGTTTAAGTGTGCAGTACAGCTCCCAAGTTGACTCGCGGTATCTTCCCGGGGATCTCTGCAGAAGGTGGAGGACGTAAGCTGCCGAGCGGTGGCAGACACTCGCATGCCCCTCGACAGCTCAGCCGGAGCGGACCGCGCGCAGTGTCACCGCACTGTGTACAGTGGCGCTCTGCAGAGAGTTAAGTGAAGAGGAAGGGAAAAGGTTGCGCTGACTGTACCCTGACAAGTTCATGGACGTGTCGTGGTTGTGGTCTGTCACTGTTGGAGCAAATTTAATTTCCAACCTTTGTCGAACATTACCACGACGCCACGGAGCCATTGATTTATTGTAACGGCGGCGGCTGCTGGATCCACGTCGGAGGCTGCAGTTTAAAGTCTTTGTTCTGTGATTTCAGGCTCCACAAAAAGAGGTGTGCCTGTCCACAAATACTAACTGGATGGTCCAAGGAATTGATAATGTAATTTTGAGGCTGGGTGAAACTGCTTTTTTTTCCCCCTCCCGACTGCAGCAGCACAATAATAGTGTGTCTAACAATGATTTGCATTGATAGGATAATGCAGCAGATGGAGGAAATTTTACAACCGAACATTATAATTATTCTTTGAGTGACTATTCATTAAGTAATTAGGATAACTGCATCTTGAGAAAGAATAAGATAGAAATTATATTGTTTGGACTTTAATGCCCTGGATTTATTTTTTTTAAAGGTCCTTATTCTTTCTCTGAGGTGAACACAATGTTAAAGATGCACATGGTGTAATTTAAGTAAACAAACTCGCAAACTGTAAAGGCCACTTACTGAAAATTGCAGTTTTTCCCTGAAAAAACAAAGAGGAGAGGCTTTTGTGCAGCCTGAGTTATAGTTTAATAAATTTCTCTACGGCTCATACAGCTACTTTTATTATCTGTTGTCCAATTAAATGATTTGCGAAGGGAGAATCGCACAACAAATTGAGACGCGACATCAGCTCATCATGGGCTGATCACTGCTCGTGTCTGCTCCAAACCTCTTCACACTACAAAGGGCGTTTTTTTGAGGCAGGCTTCACACAGTCGGTCCCTAAGCCTGCTGCTCGCTGTCGCTGGGCAGCGTTCCCGAGCCATCGCCGCAGCACCGGCTCGAAACAGATACAGCAGATAGGCAGACGGACAGTTTACACTCGGGTAGTACAACTTGGTTCTCACGGGTGACGAATACCAAAGGATTCACTTTGTTGGGTCTGTGCACAGACAGCACTTTTTGAGAGCCCAAAACTCCCCGCGTGTGCCCCGGGAGGCTGTGGAGGGCATGTCTCCCGTCGTCCACGCTACCTTTCATCTCCTGTCTCCGCCGCAGTTTTTACTTAGTCCAGCCGCCTGCCAAGATTTAGCTGGCTTTGAAAGCACCTCACATTCAAGGTAACTCACTCAAGCTTTGATTTGTATTGTATATTGTTAGACAGGAGTGGGTCTTATTTTGAGTTCATTCTCGGGTTTTTTTGTGTAACAAACTACTGTAAGGACATCCAACCTCTGAAGCAGAGTATCAAGAATTTTATGAAAATTTTCACCTGTGATGTTAAAGAACACAAAGCCCAACATGAAGAACCCTTTTTTATTGCGCAGTGATTCCAGCGAGGGCATATTGTTGCCATTTTGTATTATTGAATATAGAAACCTCTTCACCTGAGGAAATATGAAACCATCACTCACTTGACATTTATCAGCTTGAAGAACGACTGCGGAGTGAATAATACATGAGATGACAGTGATTCGGTGAATCAAATGAAGATTTCGGCTCTGATGATTTCACAAAGCCGCGATCGTTCCCGTTCCTTCACAGAGGACCTACATCACGCGGGACATCGTCGCCACAGACGGGGGGAACCGCAACACGTCGGTGGAGCTGGCCGTCACCATCACCAACGTGAAGAACCAGCCTCCACAGTGGGAGAAGGACAGCTACAGCGTGGTCATCCCTGAAAACACGGCCAGGGACACGCCCATCGTGGTATGTGAGCGTGTGACTGCACCCGCCTACACTCTGCTTGGTTCATGATGTTGTCTTGCTGTTTCATCTTACACTTGTTTTCTTTGGACCAATGTTTATTTACTTTAGTTCCCTGGATTTGTGCACATTACTTCGACACCGTGTTCTCTTTGCGCCTCTATACACTTTGGAAAGTTTGTCAGTGTGTCGAAAAATCTGTAAACGTGTTTCAGTTTGATGCAGCGAGAGAAAGCTGACATTGACTTGTATGGGCTAAGCAAGTTTCATGGCTGCAGGCTAATTAAACCCATTCAAAATGTCTCCTTTGATGTGAAAAATATATAGCTGTCAATCCGGAGAGCACAAAAATCCCTTTTTTTTCCCAAGGTCTTCACAAAGGGATTCACTTTGAGATAAGAGGTTATC
Organism: Malacoctenus tetranemus; assembly: GCA_032274765.1. Taxonomy (NCBI): domain Eukaryota; kingdom Metazoa; phylum Chordata; class Actinopteri; order Blenniiformes; family Labrisomidae; genus Malacoctenus; species Malacoctenus tetranemus. The sequence goes on from JAUESF010000080.1 coordinate 16,466,334, forward strand.
TCAGGGCTCAGATGGCTTTCATCCTTCCATATTTCTTACTCAGTTAATCGATAGTTTGAAGTCAACGTATTCAAAATTTGACAAAAACCTGGAGCTGCAAAGTTCAAATTCCACCTGAACTGAATAAGTCATTATGCCGCCATTCACAAGTGAATGAGCGTCGACGGAATTTATTAACTTTGCATTTTGGGGTGTAAAATCTTCGACTTGACTTGCACAAAAAAGGCCGATATAACTCATGCCGGGCACTCACGATAAAGCAAATACAATATTTGTCGAAACTCCGTTAAGAACTGCAAGTTAATAAATGTGTCGTAAAGAACACACCAAAAGCAAGAAGCTTCGCCACCACAAAGACCTGAAAGCTGAGCAGAGCAGCCAAGTTTTTTGCCTTGGAATAAAAAGAAGGAAGAAAAAAACTTGCTGTGCTTTTTCAGGAAGTTAAATGCCTTAATTATTTCTCGGCGGGACTCACTGACCTCATGAAGTCTTGTTACAACGGTTAAATTGCCAGGCACTCAGTGGGATGTTTAATGGACATGAGAGCGGTATCCATTTTCTCAGCAAGGCGGCATATTTTTCAGAAACGTCCGAACGGCGCTCGGAGACACGCGGGGGCAAGACGCAGCTCTGCTCCCGTGTACACCAGCAGCCGGCAGAAGTACCCTATAGGAAAATGACAGACACAACAAACATAATGGCCGACATATAAGTGTCTCACAGACAACAGTAATGAAACAATTTCTCTGAAGTTCTCCCCTGTCAAATGTTTGAAGCTTGTTATCTGATTCGCTCTCTTTTCCCCACTGCGCAAACATGGCTCTGAAACGCAGCGCCGTTGTTTCAGCAGTGTGGACGGCGCTGTTTTTGTTGTGTCTTATCAAGAAACTCATTTGTTAGATTTGAACCACTATTATTAAATTTGCGTAGGGGCTGCGCGACGCTGTGCCCAGGACTGAAATAAAAGCGGGAGGGAGGCAGAACAAAACACAGAGTGAGCGTTGCTCGTGAAGATGACAGTCGTTCAGCTGCGTCGAATGGGAAAGGCAGAGGAAATGTCGGAGCAGCTCTGTGACTGCATTGGAGCGTTGGTTCTCAAACGGAGTACAGGTACCCTTTAGGGTACTTCAGGACATTCCAGTGCATACTTGGAAAAAGTCTATAAAAATACAATCCATGTTCGAAGATTAAGCGATCACTAGATTCACATTTCATTTTAGAAATTTAAAACTTTAAAAAAAAACACCTAAAAAAATTCTTGGCACTTTCTGTGTTTTTTTCCCAACTAAATACTGTGTGGTACTTCGGGGGTACTCGGCTGAAAAAAAACTCACAAGAGGGTCCTCTTATAAAAAAGGTTGAGAACCACTGCTGTGGAGCACCAACCCAAGAGCACTGATATCATTAAAAGTGTGAGAACACACGGCTGAAACGAGACCGCAATTTTATCAAATTCTGTTGCTTCTCCTGTGAAATTCCAACGTGCTGTTGAATCAGGTCTGGTAATGATCACTTACAAAGCTCCCAATTAATGACATTTTTTTTCCAGTCAGTTCCCAAACTAACTATTCGACATGAAGCGGTACGCTGGTGTTGTTGTTATTTGTCCTTCCAGGGTCTTATCGTCTTATCAACAACTTTGATTAAACCTACCTGGGGGCATATTTGAGGCGACCTTCCCTTTATGACCATGATGCTCCTGCAAAGGATAGACTTGGGAATTGTTGGCATCTGCTCAAGTGCCACCATTGCTTTGATCGAGCAAATTAGTCATATGGTGCCAATGTTGAACAAAAAAAAAGAAAGAACCCCAAGAACCCTTAATCGGTTTCTCCTTCACGAGCCAGTTTCACCTCAGTCTGAGACAGAAACAGGACAAAGAGAATCTTGATCGAATGTTTTTCTTTCCTCCCTGCAGACCATTAAAGCCACCTCTCAGCTGGGTGACCCCAGGGTGACGTACAACCTGGAGGACGGCATGGTCCCCGAGACCAACATGCCCGTCCGTTTCTACCTCTCGCCCAATCGCGAGGACGGGTCGGCGTCCATCCTGGTGTCCGAGCCGCTGGACTACGAGACCACGCCTTTTTTCTCCCTGCGCATCCGGGCGCAAAACGTGGCCGCGGTGCCTCTCGCCGCTTTCACCAGAGTTTATGTGAACATCACAGGTACCTTTTGGACTTTTCCTCCTTTTTTTGATGCGCCCACTTTTAGCTTCCATCAGTAGGATTCATCGTAAGCTTCCAGCTGAGTGTTCTGATTTATTGGTTTTCCAGTCGGTCTTCATAGTTAATATGTTGTATTTAAAAATAGCGTGTGGCTTATTAGTTTTAAAAGGTACACATCAATACAGGTCAATACGCTGCAAAGAGTAAATACGTGCTGCACATCCACTTATATATAGATGCATTTACTTGAGAAAAAATTGTTTAAAAGGAACCAGTTGATAAACTTGTTCCCTTCCTGCTGTTTGCGGTACGTGGAGTTCATGTGGAGGTGGAGGAGCAGCAGCAATAAACAATGCTGCTTTCATGCTTTCCACAGCAGAAAGACTCTAAAGTCTGGAACTAAAAAGTGTGCGTGTTTTCAAAGCCGGAGAATCAAAGAAAATTGAGCTGTAATGCAGGAATCATCACATTATTGGCTTCTGCTGATCCTCTCTCTCTCTCTCTCTCTCTCTCTCTCTCTCTCTCTCTCTCTCTCTCTCTCTCTCTCTCTCACTCTCTCTCAAGATATCAACGACAATCTGCCATTTTTCACATCCTCCATCTACGAAGCGTCTGTGACAGAGGGAGCCCAGATCGGCACTTCAGTCCTCCAAGTGTCTGCCCATGACAAAGACCTGGGTCTTAACGGAGAGGTGTGTGGAGATCTGCTCGTGCTCGTCTTTTACTGGTGCAACAAAAAAAAAAACTGGGAAAGGGGATTTGGGAGAAATCTGCAGACTACTGTTTCCTTGCCAAACCATGCATGCTTCACTACAAGGACCATTATGTAACAACCCACCGCAATCCCACCAGAGCGGAAGCTTTTGTTCCGAAGTTGTCAAAGCGCTGTCAAGGTGGTGTTGGGAACTGTGCCATCAGCTGTGTGACTGATTGTGACAGTGGTGGAGGGACTCGCTGCACCGCCTGGGTTTTGGACCGTAATGAGGAGACACACTGGGAATATGACAGAGACCCCGATATCGACACGCTCAGCTCCGAAGCCTGTAATTTCTGCTGTTTCTCCGGGTCATTTCTTGAAAGTTTACTTTATATTAATTTTTTCCCCCTCCCTCCTTCCTCCTCGCTCCACAGATCGCGTACACTCTGCTCAGCGACAGCAGCGGCGACCACCATCTGTTTCGCATTGACCCGGAATTAGGGATCATTTACACGGAGGCCGTGTTCGACCGCGAGGCCCGCAGCTCCTACCTGCTGGAGGTTCAGTCCGAAGACGGCCAGGAGTCGGCACGGCCCGGCAAGAACAAACAGCCCAACACAGGTGAGCTGTGATGGATGTCTGGACGGACGAATCCATGGTCTGTTTTGAACAAAGGAGTGGCTCCTAGGAAGTCGGTAGCTTGGCAGCGACTACAACTTGTGCAAACTGCTTGCTTATGCACTTGTGTTTGTGCTAATTATGCTTTTAACAACCCAAAGCAGCACAACCTAACTTCCTTGCCTTCCAGTGTCCTCAAACTTCACACACTGAATATTCAACACGTTTTCACAAAACCGTGTTTCTGCACCAAGCCACACACCAAAAAAAACGTAGTCACGCAAAATATTGAAGTACTTAACTTAACCTTGAGTCCGTCTATCTAATTACCTGCATTATTCAAGCGAAATAACCCATCATGAGCCAATATGGAGAGCCAGACAACCAAACACACGCGCGGTAACACCTCTCATCAATTTCTCTGCACACTGCACACAGAAACACCTGAGAACCTGCAGCTTGTGACCTTGGCTTCAAAGCGCGTTACTTTGACGATCTACTTTTTTTTGATCAGGGGGAAAAAAAAAAACAAAAAAAAGATGAATCGTTGAGATTTTCACAATCTTCCAGGTGAAAATTTCCTTTCTGCCTGATAAAGTCAATCAGCCGTTTCTCTATTTCCTTGCTCTTGCGGCACCTTCGGTTTACAGGTCCCTCGTTGTCGCCTCTTATTTACCGTAACGACGTTTATGTTTTAATCTTCTCGTGTGACTCATTTCTCATTAAGAAAAGAAAAAATAAATTGCTAAATGTCACAGAGTTCCTTAAGGACATTTCCGAGTCCCATACATAATTACGACTCTGTGATAATGTTACAAATAAACAGCGGCAGTTGCCTGAGATTGCGCCCGTGTCGCGGCTCTCCTACAAGGGCTTGGAAAAGTTGATGGGATGGAAGATTTCACTTTGAGCTAACCTCTGCCATGCTATAATGCTTTTCTGTATAGCAGCGCTTTTTTTCCCTCCCCCCCCTCGATAGCCTGCAGGGCAATACTGGAACACTAAACCGGGCTTCCTCTGTGCCCTGTGTTTTAAACACACCGCATTGACTTACACTCGTTTACACCTTGGGATTGACTTTGAAAAGTGAATCTTAATTTGATTTATTCCACTGCCATGACCAGACAGTCTCACACTCTTCCATGTGAAAATAGCTCAGAGACTGCATGGGATTCATTCCCACCCCCTCCCCACACACACACACACACATACACACACACACACACAATCTCACAAAATCCCCCTTTTTTCCGTCTGGTTTTTAATTTGTCGCTGTTCAATATTGAA
>JAUESF010000080.1:16471203-16489255 GCA_032274765.1 Malacoctenus tetranemus
ACACACACACACACACAATCTCACAAAATCCCCCTTTTTTCCGTCTGGTTTTTAATTTGTCGCTGTTCAATATTGAACCAGAATTGTGTGTTTGTTTACCATGCTGTCTGTGTGACGCTGCCATGCAATCCCCCAGTCTGGGTTTAGAGTGACGTAACGTGACGTTTGTATCCGGAGGTCTGCCTTTTGAAGGCGGCGTCGGGGGCACGGGGTAGCGCTTTGGAGCAGGAAGAAAACCTCCCCTCCCGGGTTGCCAAGGCTGCTTAGCATTTGCAATGAGCCTTCGCTGCGTCTACGTATCTGCCGCTTCCAGAAGGGGCTCATCTGCACGGCAAGCACTACCTGCCTCTCTGTCACCCGTGGGACGAACCAAAAAAAGGAGGAGGGGAACGTAAAAACAAGCCCAGTCAAAAAATAAATGAATTAATGAAAAAAAGGAGCCACATTTCACACCAGCATCAGTTTGTGCTGCCGCAACTCCAAAATTAACATGTCAGCCATGTACTCAGCGGGCTGATAATTTACTCTTTCTAACTAAGGAAATAAACAGCGTAATGAGGAGGCCACCGATAAGACACAAACACTTGTCATCTTATAAATATTTAACCTCCCCAGCAGAGAGGTCCTTTATCTACTCTTGTTGAAAAACGAAGCTCATTGAAGAGGTTTAGCCCCATTACTGTTATTCTTTCTGCTGAATACTGTTGCCCCCGTTAAAACAATAAATACTTGACAAAATGAATAATTTATGTAATTTACAGCAGATCTTTGTGAATAATGTTTTGTCTAATTTCCATGTCAGTGAGGCACATTGCGTCGGGTTAAGTGCCTCTCCTCCGCTAAAGAGTGACAATGAATTGCAGAATCAATAAACAGATGGAACGGGAGGAACACGCGTGCAAGTGTGTGTGTTGGGGCGGCGCGTGCGCGCGCGCGTGAGCCCGCGCCGTTTAATCTCCCTTCCCCGCTCTGTCATTCTTGCAGACACAGCGTATGTGAGGGTTTTCATCAGCGACGTCAACGACAACAAGCCGGTCTTTGCTCAGCGGCTGTATGAAGTCGGCGTTGATGAGAATGCAGATGTGGGCCTCGCCGTCGTCACCGTGAGCGCTAATGACGAGGATGAAGGTAACGGTGGATGAGGCGGCAGACTTGACGGGGGTCCCGGGGAGATTTTTCACTGATGCCACTTCCGAGGAATAAAGGTTACAAACTTAGCCAGACGAGCGTTTGCTCCAATTTCTTTCTGGGAGACTTTTTTTTTTTTTTTTTTGGAAGCTCTACAGACGTTCCCAGATTGCACTTTCCTCAGCTTTCACCAAACTCGTTTTCTGGGAATAATAAACGCATCTTGGCTGTCTGGTAGAGACATTTTTTTTCTTCTTTTTCCACCAAGACGTGTTCCAAGGAGGCACCTTTTTTTTCCAGCATGGCTCGCATTTGTAGCAGTATGCATAAAGTGACCCTCTGGGCAGTCTTTCCCAATCTGGCGCCGGCTTCACAGAAAATGATGCAGCCGAAATCAAGCGGCGTGCTAGATTTACTCGTCATTTGAGTGCTCGGTAATGCACTGCAGCACATATGTTCCAAAAAGAGTGACACGCTCCCACACAGTAGGTGGGCGGGATTTAAGCAATAAAGCAGTTGCTCATCCTCCATACAGCAGTCGCCTAAGATCCCTTTATCGGGCATGTTTAGGTCCGTTAATCAAGTATTTATGGAGAGCGGGGGTGCAGCTTAGGCTGGGCTACTGCACTATTGATGAATAGCTGTGGAATACCCCCCCTCCCACCACCCAACATTAAAGTTACAATACTGTAGCCGTCGCGTCTAAGAGGCTATACTCAATCTGTCTTGTTTAAAAAAACTCCACCCTGGGTCTGACTGCCGTAAGCCTGCCGGGAGCCCAGTGGGAGACGTGGAGCTCTTAGTCAGTTAGAGTTGTGTTAATAGTACAGATTAGTGTATTTACATGGGATTGGAGCTACTTTAACTCAACAGGATGATTGAAAGCAAAGACTGTACATTCTGGGAGATTATCTTATCTATTCCAGTGTTAAACCGCCAGATTGGAGGGTCCCCGTGGAGACGCACTAGATGGGTTCAGATATTGACTTCCTTTCTTTCTTTTTTTTTTTAACTCAACTACACGCACCCCCCTCTCCCAAGAAGCCTCAATATCATTCCCTGGAGGACATTATCAGAGTGCTCTTTGCTGTTTTTCGCTCTCGTGCTTCCTTTCACGTTTTTTCGGCACTGTTTTTTTTTTTAATTAGCTCCTGATTAAAGCCAAGGAGACGAGGTACAAAGTTTTCATTTAATTAAGTAATCAAAACAAGAAAGGGATACATGAAAACCTACTAATGCGAAGGTCTGGGAGGAAATGAGGTGTAATACCCACACAGTCGCTCTCAGCTGTTCGTTGCTGTGGTGCAGCAGTGCAAGGAAAGGGGGAAGGGGCCAAAATAGCCGGCGTAGCAGAGGTTTGAAGAGAGAAATATTCAGCCCGAGTTTCACTCCGACACTTCCAATTACATGTTGTTGTTTTCTCACATCCGCTCCACAGGGGCCAACGCCAAGCTGCGCTACCAGATAACATCTGGCAACAAAGGTGGCGTGTTCGACATCGAGCCCGAGGTGGGGACAATCTTTATAGCGCAGCCGCTGGACTACGAGCAGCAGAAGAGATACAAGCTGCTGGTCCTGGCCTCGGACGGGAAGTGGGAAGACTACGCCGCGGTGGTCGTGACCGTGGTGAACAGGAACGACGAGGCGCCCGTGTTCTCCATGAACGAGTACTACGGGTCGGTCACGGAGGAGCTGGACGGCTCGCCCGTGTTTGTGCTGCAGGTGAGAGACGACGGTTAACCATTCATAACATTTTAATGAAGGCTCGACTTGCGAGGGAACCGGAGAGGGGGATGCTCTCGGCTCGGTGTTGCCAGCATACAGTCAGTTCTTGCGATTTTGATGCAAACATTGATGAAATGATATTAGGGGGACTTAAAACAAAACACAACAGCGCTGAAGTTTATGTGTGACATGTGCAACTCTTGCGAAGCTCTATAAACACATAAAACAGTGAATAACAACAACCTTTGACTAGTACACTTCTCCACATGTTTGTTTTTCTTTGACTCCCAACAACCAACTACAGTCATAGATTTTTAGGTGAAAAACACCAAGAAGTGTGGCTTTCCTCCAAACATATACTTAACATAAGACAATACATGTCTGGCACGTTAGTGAGGAGGTTATTTTTGTATGCGAACTCTACTCTTGCTGGCTGGTGATGCTTCATGTAGATGTGTACAGAACGCATTTCTGGTATAGTTTTTAGTCATTATGAAGCAGGATGCATTTTATCCCTTCTGTTATCACTGTAATTAAGCCTGTAATGCTCTTTTTTTTAATCACCAGCCATTAAAAAGGTTTTTTTTTTTAAAAGTAAAGATTAGGTGATATTTACAGTTTTGCAGCAGTTAATCCTACTGGAGTTCATCTGTTGCTCAATTTTAACTCCTGCTTGCAACATGAAAGAATCTGAATTCCTCGGCGTTGCCGACACACCAGCGGTTCCTGTGCGTAAATGCAACAGTACGGCTGTCAGACTCGCTCCGCGTCCGGATGCAGAAAACCTGCCCGATCCGAGCTCATTGCTTTAATTTAGGTGGGCTGAGAGGAAACTCAGTAAGTGCAAACACTTAAATCGGCTGTCTGAAAACATCCACCAGCCGAGACGACTTGGGTGACGGCTGAAAGGAGACGCGAGGCAACCGTAATTTGCGTCTGACTGGATGAATGAGCCTCCGTTTTTTTTATTTTCTGAGGCCGTCGTCTCTTTTTTTTTATCTTCGCAGGTGACCGCGACCGACCCCGACAAAGACGCCGATCAGGGCGCGATACGATACTCCATCCACGGGCAGGGCGCCGACTCCCATTTTATGATCAACGACATCACGGGGGAGATGTACGCCCAGCGCACCATGGACCGAGAGGAGCGCGCTGTCTGGCGCTTTGTTGTCATGGCGACGGACGAAGAGGGCGAGGGACTCACCGGCTTCACAGACGTTATTATCAACGTGTGGGACATAAATGACAACGCGCCCACCTTCTCCTGCGCGCCGGATAATTGCCACAGCAGCGTGGCGGAGAACTCCCCTCCCGGAACGTTTGTTGTGGAGATGACGGCCGTGGACCTCGACGACGCGGCCGTGGGTCAAAACGCGATCCTCACCTACCGCATCACCGAGAACGCTCGCAACGTCAACAACAAAGAGCTTTTCGCGATTGATTCCAGCACCGGCACAATATCTGTGGCCGCTGAGGGTCTGGACCGAGAGTCGGCCGACAGCCACCACTTGGTGGTGGAGGCCAGGGACGGCGGCGGCATGACGGGCACGGCCACCGTCTCCGTGCTCGTGACGGACGTCAACGACCACGTGCCCAAGTTTAGGGAGGAGCGGTGCGGCGCGCGCATCCCCGAGAGCACGGACGAGGACGCTGCCGTTCTGGAACTGAGCGCCGTGGACCCGGACGCCGGCAGGTTCGGACACCTGGCCTTCAGCGTGGTGGCCGGGGACGCGGAGCAGCGCTTCTACATGCTCAGCCACAGGCCGGAGCAGACGGGCACGCTGAAGCTCAAGAAGAAGCTGGACTTCGAGCGGCCCGGAGAGCAGCGCTTCAACCTCACCATCAAGGTGGAGGACTCGGACTTCTCTAGTCTCATCCACTGCGTGGTTCTGGTGGAGGACGAGAACGACAACGCGCCCGTCTTCGCCCCGACCTCCCACGCGCTCCCGCCTCTGCCCGAGGACGTCGGCGTGGGGACGAGCGTCGTCCAGGTCGAGGCCACCGACTCCGACTCGGGCCAGAACGGGGACGTGTTCTACAGCATCCTCCCTCGCTCGGACCCGTTCGGACAGTTCGCGGTCAGTCGGGCCGGCGTGGTCACGGTGGCGAGGCCGCTGGATCGGGAGACGGTGGCCGGCTACGAGCTGGTCGTCACGGCGACGGACCGCGGCAGCCCGGCGCTGACCGGCAGCGTCACGGTCCGGCTGCCGCTGCTGGACACGAACGACAACGGGCCGGAGCTGGAGGCGGCCTACGCTCCCGTGCTGTGGGAGAACGGTCCGGCCCCTCAAGTGGTCTGGCTGAACAGGACCTCCACCCTGCTGCACGTGGTGGACAGGGACTCCCCCGAGCACGGCCCCCCCTTCCTCCTCTCGCTGCCCTCCGCGTACTCGGCTGACTTCCACTTGCAGGACCACGGCAACGGCTCCGCCACGCTCACCACGCTGCGCCGCTTCGACAGGGAGCGGCAGAGGGAGTTCCTCCTGCCCGTGGTCATGATCGACAGCGGCGTCCCGCCGATGACGGCCACGAGCACGCTCACCATCACCATCGGCGACCAGAACGACAACGCCCATCAGGCGGGGGAGAAGGACGTGTACTTGCACAGTCGCAAGGGTGAGTCGCTCACTGCTGCTCAGATTTATTCCCTCTCCTTGTTCGCGCCGCATCGCTTCGCTCTTCAGGCAGATGCTGAGTGAGGAGGAGGAGGAGGAGGAGGGAGGGCAACTGAGGCTTCAGTTGAGGGAGCAAAATAAAGTTTCGGCTTTTTTTTAACCACCATACCTGCTTGGCGTTGTGTGGAATTCATAATTGTTCCCCTCCTTTCACATTCCAACAGTGTTTTGTTATGGTAATACCGTTGTCAAAATCCCTTCTCAAGCCCTGAGCACATCCTCCCCCTGCCAACCCCCCCACCCCCTCCCCCCGTGCCTGGAGCTCATCTTGACATCGCATTATGACAAAGATCATGATTCCTCTCTTTTGTAGTGCGTTGCCCCCCCCCCCCTTCCAGGTGAGTTGGTCGGGTTCGCTGGCTTGTTAGTGGTTTGAACGCGCGCGCGGCTAACATGGCAGTTTTGGTAATTGTGGAAAGCACGAGCGCCATGACTCATCCAGGCTGCCATTGTTTACCCAGCTGCAGTACTCTGGCACTGCAGGTCGATAATAACATAATCCATACTGAGATAGCCTCGCTTCCTTAAGCTCCACGCTCTCTGAAGTGGAGCACTGAGAGCCTATTCATTCCAGCAGTGGGACTCCACAGTTATGAGCATAATAAGTAGAACAGAACACAAGAATGCAAGATAAGGAGAAGAGAGGGACGAAAAGATAAGTGTTGGCATCAGCACATTCTGTCCAGACTGAATCAATGTGCGCGTGCGTGTGTTTACCTTGAACAGGAAGGATGGCAAACGCAGCACTGGGGAAGGTGTATGCCCCAGATCCCGACGACTGGGACAACAAGACGTACACTCTGGAGACAAGCGCCGCTAAGTAAGAGCTCACTGTTAAACGAATTAATTTTTTTCCTCCCCCCCCTCTGAAAACATGCTGATCTCACAACACGAGCAGAAGTACAAATGCTAAAGCGATCCCGAACGAGAGGAACTGCCAACAGTGGTGAATGTGAGACACAAAAGAGGATGTGAGCTGCACGATGAGCCTGCGTTTCCCTTATTTTGCTGATATCCCCTCGGCTTGAAAGGAGCCTTACCAGTCTTCCCCCTAATCTCAGATCCAAATCGCCGCCCTCTCCTAGACTCTCCGGCGAGACTTTAATTATCGGTGTCGTCAGTGATAGAAATCCTGGAGAAAAAAAAACAAGAAGAAGTCTGATCCAAACAAACTCGGTAATCTGGGTCCACCTATACAATGTTACGGCGACGACGCGAGCCCATACGAGCACAGTGCTGCTCTGCATCAGGGACCTTGTGCAGCTATTCAGTATTCACACTGTCAAGATCAGATTAGAAATACCAATTGCATATTTGTTTTATTCATATAACAAATTCTGACAGTTACCATGACAACTATCAAGCCCTTTAAAGAGCTTCTGGAGCCAAGAAATTCATCTTTTTTTTTTCATCTTTCTCCTTTTCCGTCTTGACAGTTTTTTTTCCTGCTTTTGTGTGTGTTTTTCTTTAATTATTCACAATTACTTCTTGCTCTAAATCCAGGTACCACCGGCCAATTCTCTACTTGTCTGCCGGCCATCTGTCAGGTGTTTTTCCTCTGAACCCGGACTGGAAAAACAAAACAAGTCGCTTGTCGTTGTTTTGAGCTCCGTTTTTTTTTTCTTTTTGTGTTTCTCTCTCTCATCCTCCACCGTGGCAGTCTCCTCCTCCTCCCTAACAGCGCCTCCGCTTCTCTCAGGTACTTCAGCCTGAACCAGAGCTCGGGGGTCCTCACCGTGCGGCAGAACACTCCGGCCGGCAGCTACTGGCTGAGGGTCGGCGTGTCCGATGGCGTGTGGCCAGACGTGTTCTCGGGGGTCAGAGTTCACGTCAGAGAGCTGGAGGAAAAGGCCGTGCTGTCCGCCGCCTCGCTGCGCCTAACCGGTAACGTTTACAGACACGCTCGCTCACCTGACGCCGTGAGGTTCCCGTGGAGTCCACGGCAGCCTGCAGCTCAGCAGGTGGATGTTGTTGTTGTTGTTGTTGTTGTTTTTTTGGGCAAGTGGCTTCACCTTACGTAACACACAACCCCAGAAAAAACAGCAAAAAAAAGTGAAATTGTTCGATATAATAGGATTTCCAGTCCTAGTCATCCCCCACAAAAAAAAGACAGCATGCTCTTTGTTGTCGCTGATAAATTCTTGTGGAAAAGAGACAGCATCTGCCACAGGCATGCATAAATTGGTACTTTTCATTGAATGATTATCAGGTTGTCAATCCAGTTAACGCCGAAATAACAGGCTGTCACAAGAAATTTTTATACTTTCATTATTTAACATTTCGAAGCATTGTGAAGCGACCGTTCATGCCGCCGGTTCAAAATAGATCCCGTCGCCTGCGACGCTCTGAAGTTTAGGGTGCCGCGTTCGTTTTCCCTGACAGTCTCCTCAGAGCAGATCTGAGTCGTAAAGGTCAATTTGAAAGTGTCAGGTAAAGTCCTTGACATTCAAAAAGCCATTTGGTGAGCGGAGTCAAAAGGCTATTATGGATGCCTGTGACTCCGAGTCCTTATCACTTTTTTGGGAGATTAAAGATGACTGCTCACATTCTCCAGATAATACTCCGAGGCGTCACCGCAAATGTTACTGATTTTATGGTCATTAAAATATTCGGTACGAGGCCATTTGTCAAGACTCCGTGTGAGTGAGGGGGAGAAATGATTTTTACTTGACGGCAGGACGACTAATCCACCGTCTGAAGGATTCGATGGAGGAAAGGGATCAATAGAGCGAAATGTTCGGCTGCCTCTCGCGCTAATGGAATCAAGGAGTTCGCTGGACTTTGATCAACTCTGCAGTTGTCAGTGACGAGTCGGTAGTTCTTACTTCACGAGCCCGCCATTTTCTTTGTTTCCTGAAGGCATTAGCGCGAGAGATTTTATCGACTCGCACGTCGAGGGGAAGAGTCGGCTGGAGGCGCTGTGGGACTTCCTGTCTGATACCCTGTCCGTCAGGCCGGCGAGCGTCAACATTTTCAGCGTGGCGGACCGAGAGGAGAAAACGGTGGACGTCCATTTCTATGTGCTGACCGATATTGGCTACCTGCGCCCGGAGAAGCTGCACGCCGTCCTCGCCACACATAAAAAGAAGGTACATAAACCATCATGTCCGACAGATAGAGATCAGGGCTCATATATCAAGTGATACACTCGGGAGCTTGAGGGGGGGGAAGCGATAACAGTGCTTTTTTATCTGCCCTTTTATTTTCCCACCAACTTTCTCTCTGTTTACCGCCCGGCTCTGTCATGTCTCTTTGTCTCGCACATTCATTTGTTGTCCAAGCCCCCCCCTTCCCCCTCCCCTCCCCCCCCTCCCTCTCTGTAACACGTTTTCTTCCATGTTTTCACTGTGCATCATTGTGATTCCTCTGACATCCCCAGCTATAAATCTCGTGGCTTTAACAACAGCCAGTTATAGAATAATAAAACATTAATGTCCAAGGTTTTCCCTTCGCGTCTCTTCTTTTTTGCATTGTTCTCTGAAGCCGTTTCCCTCCTCGCCACGCATGCGGCCTCGGTCGTCCTCCACGTGACCAACATGGCAGACACAAGCCCCTGTTATCTCCAGTCACAATTACTGTAATTTTCCACCTTTTGTCTCCCCTCATCTGCTCCCTTATTTCCTTTCCGCCGCCAGCTGCAGTCGCTCCTGCGCGCGAGCGTGAACCAGGTGCAGGTGGATGAGTGCGCGCGCACCGACTGCAAGGCCTCCGGCGGCTGCTCCACGCAGTTGAGCGTCGGCGACTCGCCCACTCTGATAGACTCGGGCGCTTTATCCCTGGTCTCGGTGAAGGTGACGTCCCTGGCTGTGTGTGGCTGCGCTGCCAGAGAAGCGACCCATCAACCCTGCTCCTCCTACCCCACTAACCCCTGCCTTAATGGGGGCACCTGTGTCGACACCCCCAATGGCTACAGGTGAGAGGAATGTTGGCGGTTGAGGGGTTTTTTTTTCTTTCCAAGAGGCTTTAGATGGAGTGGGCTTTTCAAGAGATAGGAAGCAGAAATAAGAGTTTTGTGATGTGCTGCAGTTTTTCCTGCTCGGCGCGCTCTCGGAGTGACACCTTGGAGAATGAGTCCAGAATTACAAGCAGTGCCCCCATGTGAGAAAAAAAATCTCCTTCACCCTGCAACTTGACCCAACATTTTCTGCGCGTCTCTTCTGTGTTGTCAGCTAAATTTAAAGTGGCATCATTTCTTTTAAAAGCCCTGGATCTCCTCGCAAAAAATGCGAAAAAGGCAGCAATGTGCATAAATGTGCAAGCTGGTCCAAACAAACTGAACTCTCCTTGTGGCTTGCCAAGATTTAAAAATAAAGTACCTACTTTTGTAGCCTCGTCTTGGGCATTTAAAATTCATGATGTGCTTTATTTTGCAATACGCTGAACATCAGATCCTATAATATTGTTTTAACATAACCAACACAGCCTTTGTATCAAGGACGCAGGCAAGCGGTCTGAATATTAACTTTAAATATTGATAAATGGGTGTAGTCGGTTAAAAGACCTTCACCTTCAAGTGTATATATATATATAAATATATATATATCGCTCTGCAATGCTCTGCAGCAGAAGGAACTGTATGTATTTCATTTCATGCACTCACTAATGCGCAGATTAAACAAATATAGGGCAAGGGGATTAGGATGACTCTGCCCCCCCTCCCCACCTCCTCGTGTTCACAACTTCTTCTCAAAATCTCATTTAATTCCATTTACATGAACATGGAAGTTTGTCGCAGGGAAAGTCTTCAGAAACAGCATGTACAGAACCCCCTTTTTCCCCTTCATCTCTCAAATTGTCTCCGCCGCACTTGATCTGCACACAGCTGAGGGAAGCCTTTGTTCTGTTAAGAAGAATCTCTTGCTGCATGTGCTACATATGCTCTCATGTGAATGCAGTGCAGCCATAAAGAATCCAATTTCTGGTGCGGTTCCTCTGTCGGGGGAGCTTAACAAGAACCCTCAGACAGCAGCTGATCAGATATTGTCAGTCAGGAGAGAGAAAAACATACCATGTGCCTCCTGATTGGGACTGGCATCACTCTCGCGAGTCACATGAAAGCCCGGTGAAGGAGCGAGGTGCATATGTATGCACGGGGCCTCCGCTCACCCTAACCCGTCCCTTTTGCCGCGTATGGATCAGTATTCCTGACATGTGTTCCCCCTCTGCAGAATAAACAGCGGTGGGAGAAACAGCCCCTAACAGCCTCAGTACACACAGCCCTCCTCAGACACTGCATGAAAATAGATGGCTTTGACATTATCAGCGAAGCCAGCTTGTCTCACATGCCTGCAGTGGAGAGGACAGGATGAGATCAACCGGTCCCCTCAATCTTCACCATCGCCGTGATTGAACGGGTTGTTTTTCCCCGCCGTGCGTATTGCTCTCTTTATGGCGTTTCCTATGACTATCATTATTTACAGTCACAAGCTCACGCGCAAACAGATTGAAGAAAGTCTCGAAAATCATCAATTTTACAGTTTATGCAGAAGCAGGGGGTTCTTGAACGCGTTGGCTCGAATCCGAAGAGATGATTACAAGAGGTGGCTGTAGCCCAGCTATCATCCGGAGTGTGATACCTTAAGAACGAGAAAGAGTTGGGGAGTGGATAAGTGGAGGGGAAAAAAAGTGGTGGTATGACACATAGGAAAGTGAGAAAAATAGAATTAATTATCTCCTAACAAAAGAAGCATGATGTGCAGTGCGGGGAACAGTCTCCAGAGAGTTCGGCGCAGACAGCTGCGATAGATAAAGAATAGGCCGGACTAATGCTGTGTTCACAGCTAATTGATTTAACGTAGAATTGAATATTCACGCCTTCATGGCCTAATGCAAGCGATTGATAAAAAGGCACTCCGGTCCGCTCGCTGCCAGCGTGGGAGAGCCGAGCCCCCCAACCCCCCACCCCCCAAAAAAATCAACAAGGCCGTCACGTACGGCAGAGAGAAGTCGCCACACACATATCTCCAGATTGGACAGTGTGAAGACTCCTCCGAGCTCCTGCCTGAATGACACTGATTGTTTCTCTCCCATTGTTTTGCCTTGATTTCCTCACTTGTGTGTGTCCTCTCTCTCTCTCTCTCTCTCTCTCTCTCTCTCTCTCTCTCTCTCTCCCTCTCTCTCTCTCTCTCTCCCTCCTCCTCCTCCTCTCCCTGGTGCTACAGGTGCCACTGCCCCCCACAGCTCGAGGGGCCAGACTGTCAGCAGACGAGACTTAGTTTCCTTGGCAACGGCTATGCCTGGTTTCCCCCCATAAGGCCGTGCTTTGATAGCCATCTTTCACTGGAGTTTATGACGGAGGAGGACGACGGTCTGCTCCTGTACGCCGGCCCATTGGCCACTCTCCTGCCTGGGGACAGTGAGGACTACATGGCCATCGGTAAAAATAAATAAATAAATAAAAAGCGTCTAGATAATTAGATGTGTGTCCCAGAGGCATCTGAGCCATTATTATGGCACTAAAACTTGGGAGCTTAATTTTGTGTGTTTAATTACTGGGTGGTAGCTAATCAGATGTACGAGGCGAATTTTGTTCGGTGGTGTACTGCTGAGGGACATGAACATGTGCCCGACTGAGTAATACAGTAAGCGCCTAATGTAGTGCTGCGCAGACTAAGTAGTTTCACCACCTAATGTGGATGTAATACGCAGTCATGTGCCACAAGGAATCCCCCCCCCCCCTCTTTTTTTTTTCAAACCGACTTTGTAACCGGTCGACGTTCAGTGTCTCTCCCAAGGACACATCAGCGAGGTTTATTCTCGCTGACACAAAGGCTCAAACCTCAATCGGCCAGGTGAAGGACACGAGTAAATATTTTATCAAACCGAATGGGTGATCAGCGTTGCTGAAGGCTACGTGTGGCGCTTCATATATATAATTTACTTGTAAATAATAACGGTTTCATCAGGATGACGTTCCAGAGCACATTTCTGTGCAACAGAAGCAAACGAAGAAAAAAAAAACATCTTTTTATGACGACAATGATTCACATCACTCGGCGTAACAGTGGCCAGTGACGTCTTTTCAAATCAGCCTATATATCTTGGTAAAAATAGCAGGAAAAAAAAGGGAAGCAATTAAAGGAATAACTATCACGAAGATGACAATATAATGATGTAGGAAAACGATACATTTTCTCAGTATGTCGCAGTCGATAGTCGGCAAGTGATAAAGCCAGTTTATTTAAATGGCTCTGCTCTGGCTGTCATGGCTACAGACGCTATCTGGCTCGACGGACAAACAATTTACAAATCCTGTAATGATGTGTTGCGTGCAAAGGGCACGGTCACCCATATTACATGGAACATACCTTTTAATTTAGCACCGGTTGTTTGTGGCCATGCTAGTATTTTTTTTTGGTTTTTTTTTAGCTTTTTTTAAGGTAAAGGTCTTTCACTTGCACCCCAGCATGATGAAGGTGACTTTAATTTCATCCACGGGTCTCACACCATTTAAAAAAGAAATCAGCATTAACGTCTCATTTCGGGTAACGGAGCCGTCATTAGCGCATAATCTATCTTGCTGCGCGCGAGCAGCAATTTGGTTGAACCCACCCTCTAATTGGTTTTCATGTCAGATTAGATTACGAACAGTTTTTCCCCATAACCTTGTTTGCGGTGCCATTCAGAGTCCCCGTCAGCGTCTCGTTTTGCATTGTGTCTGCCACCTTTTTTCCTTTCCGGTGAGGCTGCGTGTTTGTTTTGAGGTGAGGTTCTTTCAGAGGTCCCCTGAGTGCTCCTGTGCCTGCACAAACTGGTTATTTGCATCCTGCCTTTCTTCTCCTCGCTGTTTTCCCCCCTTTGCTTTGCTTTTTTTTGTTTGCATTTCATCGGATTTTCCTTTTTTATTGACCCCCCCTTTTTTACATTTTGTCTGCGATAGCATATTGGGCTGTTTTTGTTATTGTACAAATGTGGGAGTGTGTTTTTTTTCCTTTTTTTATGGTTTGTGATTTTTTTTACATTGAAGTCTAACAAGGCTTTCTCACTGCTCTTTAAACTCCTCTCACAGTTCCCAGTATTGATTCTGATGATTATCTCTCTTAGAGCTGATCGGTGGGACACCTAGCCTTAAAATTAACCACGGTTCTGGGACCCTCGTTCTGCAGCTGACAAATAATGTCGGGGTGGCTGACAGACGCTGGCATCGCCTTGACGTGAGGAGCAACAGTAAAGTAAGTGACTCGCGTCTGCGCGTCATTCTCCCCTAGAACAGAGGCGTCACGCATACTGCAATTTTTAGGGAGTTGCCAAATGGTGGTACACTCACATAGCGTAACAACTTACCCTTCTTCTCTGCCCCCCCCAATTTAAAGGAAGTGCGCTTCACTCTGGATCGATGCGCCACTGCGATCGTCATGGAGACAGAGGGCGTGGACTCATGGGCAATGACGGAGGATCGCTCGTCCTGCGAAATTCGAGGGGTCACTCCCAACAGGGGAAGGTACGATCAATAGTTGGATTGAAAAAGGCGCAGCCGACTCGGCACTACGTATTAAACGAGAGGTTTTTTTTTCTGAATTCTGAAGGCAACTAATACTAATACGCCCACGGGACTGAACCGCAGTATCAATAATAAGTCGTATTTGTGTTATTATATATTACGGTATAATAAATAAATGAGCATATAAGTAGACACATGAATAAACATAGCCGCATTTGTTTTGAAGTAAGTAATTAACGATTAGGGTTTAGAATTTCTCCAGGGAGCCTCTTTTTTTTTCTTTTTTTTTTATTGCGGTTGCACAATACTCATCTACTGAGGTTTTGTTCTCTTCTGTTTTAAAGCGGTGAGCATGCGCCGCCCTCAGGGACAGTTTTTAAATACCCCCCTCACTTTCCCACAGAGCCAAAACAGTCCTCAGGAGTGGAGCCTGAGCGGGCACAGCAGGAGCAGTGTGAAAGTAATGAAATAATAAAGACTAACAAAACTGCAGCCATCCGGGCGTCGGGCTTTAAAGCCCCTTTTATCCAGAGCGGGATTGTGCTGAGCTGAAGTCAATCCCGGCTGACTTTAGGGGAGAGGCCCGGTGCGTCCCCGGAGGAGTCGTCAGTCCATCACGGGACTAACGCGGACGGACACACAATCACTCAAACACACGTTTTGTGTCCAAAGTCAATTTAGAGTTACCAATTAAACCAGCGCAGTGAGTAAAGCCTCGTGTTGCTACACATTACTAAAACGCCACTGCTTTTGGCAGCTTTATATTGATGACTCTCTTCACAAACGTACCTGATTTAAATGATAAATGGGCTTTGTTGTATGATATTAACAAAAACAGGCAAGCAAGAGAGATTAAAATTGCAAGAATGCATGTGTATAAATTGCGATTTAAAAGCAGTCAGAGTGTCCGAGAGCCTCCTCGTCAGCCTGAACTCTTCAGTCCAACAAAGCTCGGTCACCTCTGGTCTTCAGAGTCCCACCTGAGAGCTCAGGCCCGGCCCGAGGTTCATACAGGGTCAGCGTTTCTGGATTATACGACGAGGACGAGCCCCCGACGTGCTTCGAAAAAGTGATCGGAAAGATATGAAAATCAATGGCAAAGATTAGGAACGGCGAGAGTAAAGCGTGTGGGGTTTTTTTTCAAACCACATCTGCAGTCTCAACACGCCTCACGTACAGGGAGGGCAACTTTTATCATTGTTGAAGGTTTTCGAAAATTTCATGACCAGAGGGCCACACTGTGTAGAGCGCTTTGACAAGAAGACATGTGGGAATCGCTTCTTTGAAGCAACATCGGATTTGAATGCGGTGCGAAATTACATCGCTCACTTCACAACCTGTGAGATCAATAGGTATTAATTTTCGAGGTGTGTGCTCTACCGAATGCTTGTCCAGTTTAAGGAACGGAACTCTGGATTGGATAATAATCTATTCTACCAACTGAATCACAGCGATCTCCATGTCATACTCAGTCTAAAGGACCGCAGTGTGTCTGACTCTTTCCCCTGTGGATACACTACAACGCTCTGAGCTCCCTGGTGGGTCTGCAGCGTCCCGATGATAGATGCCTAATTGAAGCGGAGGGGTTCTGGCTGACATTTGTTAACACTGTTGTTTGACACCAAATTTACATAACATCAACCGCAAAGTCAGCGTTTGGCATTTGGCGTTTGGGACCACGTCCGAAATAAAGAAGAGATGGAGTCTCGCAGCCGAGATGAGCTTGTAATATTGAAATGCGGACCTTTGAAAAGTTGAGTCAAGTCTGCAACTTCCAATTAGATTCCCTCAGGTCTGATCTGTCCATTCGCTTTCAAGTAACGGATTAATAGTTGCAGTTATAAGCTGCAATTAAGCAGCACATACAAATTACAGGTTCTCAAACTCGGAGTAGGGCAACAGCCGGGGTTTGTCAGCCAAACAATTTAAAAGTAACAGATTTAAAATGCAATAAAATATACAACAGAAACATGAACAAATTCTCAAAGATAAGAAGCCGGGAGTGGGGAAAAAAAGAGCTGGTTGGATTTGCTGTATAAATAATTAAAATCATTGAATAAATAATAAATTACTACAGATTAATTTCCTGTTATTTCCTAATTAAATGTTTCAGCTCCGAAACTCCAACAATTATCACAACATACACACCACAAACCACATTGTGTTCTATTAGTTTTACAAACTGGGAACAGTCCTTGTTACCTCCCAGACGAATATTTCCGACGCTGTTTGGCCCTTTTTTTTTTAACATTATAGTCTCTATAAAAAGCATTGTCTTGCATTTTCATTTTCATTTAATAGCGTCCTAAATGGTTTTTATGTACAAGCTGCATTATTTATCAAAACATTATCACAGAGTGACTCGGGCTGTTTTTCGGAGTCACAGTGTCCAATTTCTGTGTGTGCCGGGCGCTTTTCTCTGGAGGGAAGAAACGCTTGATGAAATTTTCTGATATGATCCTTAAAACGCCGCCTAATCTTTTGACTCTTGCTCATTGCTGCTTCCACGGAGTCATTTGTCGTGTCACACACACACACACACTCCACCACCACCACTGCTGCACCGCGTGACACAGCTATTGTGCTCGTTGTTGTACTGTGTGACTTCATTATTGATTATTTACGTGACCAATGCACACAAAGAGTCCATCTCTTCTTTGACTCCTCGGGTTTAAAGAACCTTCGGGAAACTTGTTGCGATGCTGCTCATGCATCCGACTGCAGCTCGCAATGGAAAGAAACAAATAGGCGGGACATAAAGCAGTAAATGCTCTTGTTAACAAAGTGAATGTATCACGCAATAAATACAGTTGTGAGGCTCTCCGGCAAATCTGTTTGTGTTTGATTGCGTCAGACAAAAGCAATCCACCAACAATAGCCATTTTTAAAGTAGAAGTAAAATCTCAGTGATAAGATGTCACATTTGTTGTCAGAGAGCAGTAAAAGTGATAACAGCATCTGCAGTAAACAGACAACACTGTGAATTTTCACCTTGGCAGGTTATATGGTGTGTAGTTGTTGAGTATTTGTTGTGTGTTTCTCCTTTTCCTTTCTGTCGATGATTGTGCTTTGAGTTTTAACCTTGAGAACTTACATGAGTGAGTCTTTACCGTTCAGCGTGCTGTGTTCCTTTGTTTCTTCTGTGTTGCCAGGTATCTAAATGGAAGCCATACACTGCAGCTCGGCGGGGTCAATGAGAACATATCGTATGAATACCCGCAGCTCCAACACAAGCACTACACGGGCTGCATAAGGAACCTGCGGGTGGACAGCAAGGTAAAGAAACACAGAGTGCCGCAGTCACCACATGCACATTACAGTCAGGGTTTTTTTTATTATGCGACAGGTTCGGGTGGAGGGGGGGGCTTGCATGAATGGATTGCTGCCTTATAGTCCCTTCATTACTTTTGCCTGTTTGGATGACCGGCCACAATTTAGATGCAGGAATCAACTTCAATCGGAATATAAATGTAAACTCGGGGCCGCTCTGGAAAAAAACCTAATGAATGCGGAGGTGCTCGCTCATCATTTTTCTTCCGGTCAGCTTCACTGTATCTTCCCTGTAAGCATCTCTGTCCACAGAACCAACCGTATGCTTAGAGAGTTATCGTTCAGCACTCCATCATTACCTCCACCAAGAGGCTTATGTTTTCGGGAGTGTTGGTTTGTTTTGTCGGTCTGTTCGCAGGATAAACTTGAAAACCACTCAGCAGAGTCAGATATGATTTGCAGGATGGGTGGGGGTGGGGGCTTGGTGGTGGTGTTGGTGGGGTGGGGGGGTACAAGGAACGAGTGATTATATTTTGGTGACTCAAAATGATGAAAAACAACCTTTTTTGGTGGCGTTATAATAATATTGGACCTTTTCAGAGAGTGTGCTGTGTAAGAGCATGATGCAGGAACGCTTAACCGGCGTCATGGCTGATTTTTACCAAGCGTTGACATCGTGAATGATGATTATTATTGCACCATAAAACTTAAGTGTGACCTTATACGATTTTAGCACCTACCAGCATCTAATAAACTGCATAATTTACTATTTGAGCTGATTAAATAATCTATCTGCATTTAGAAAATACCTCAA
>JAUESF010000080.1:16499509-16513330 GCA_032274765.1 Malacoctenus tetranemus
CGCCAGCACGCGCGTGCACACGCGCACCCACACACACGCGCGCGCACAGTGGCACAAGCAGAAATTCAGATCAGACAAAACAAAAATCTGAGCTCAGTCTCCAAAAACAGACGGCTTTTTCTTTGGTGTGCAAAACAATAGAGGACGATTTTGGAGAGGAAGAAGTTTTTGAGTAGGAGGACGAAGAGGAGAGAAGAATGAGCGGCCAAAAAGACAATAAGTGGCGGGAGAACAAGCGAAGGGGAGGCAGCGTTGCAGATGTGATCAGGGATACTTAGGAGGACGGTGTCATCAGCCGTGGTCGGCCCTCTGGGACGCTGCTCGCAGGGTCCAACCTGATTTGAGTTGCTGCTTTGCAGCAGATGTCACCCAGGCCTTTCAAAAGGAGAACAGATTACAAATCTCATCCATTTTATAACACTTCAGTGAAAATTTCACACCTCAGGGACGCTTATTAGTGTAACCAATGACAGTATTATAGCGTATCTCCTTTTTTTTTACCCAACCTGCTCTCAGTATGAACGTTAATGCAAATAACGCGACTGAATCTGAATAAAAGAACACTATTGAAGTAAAGATTACTAGAGTAAACAAAGTGAAGCGTTATCAAGAGGTGGTGCTAAGAGCAGGTTGTCAGGCTGTCCTTGCGTAGCTTTGATCACGTTGTAGTGCCTCAATTACACTTGCTGCAGTGCAGCCACCTTAATAAGGTCAGAGGCTTTGATCGACCTCCTGGAGAGTCAGCTCGTGTTTGACGGCCTGATGGACTGAACTGACCTGATCTCGTCTGACAAAATGCTCTCATTTTTTTACGGCTTGTCCTCTCGCAACCTCTCCTTCCCCTTTTTTTTTTTTCTCCGCTCTGCCTTTTTTCACCGCTTCTTTTTTCCTCGTCTTAACCATTTATAGAGCACTCAGTGGGGGAAAAAAGAACCTTTAAATGTCATTACTTTTCAATGCTATAATCTTAAAATTCAGCACAAATGGACATCAGTGTGTTCCATTTACATATTAAAACACATTGAGGAGCTCCAGATTGACCAAAATCACACATAACGTACTGTGTTTTATTGAGGATTTTTATCAAAAGATGAAAGTCTCTCATCTGATTTCTTTCACAAACCTACACATAATTGGACTAAGTTCCACTGGCCTCTAAAATACTGTGTGATACTTCGCAAAATAAGGCTTCCCTGCTTCTGACAACTCAGTAAATGTGTTGAATGTATTGTTTGAAAATCCCCTGCGAGCTCATTTGTGTCCTTACGCGCTTTCAGCCTCGTGATAATTGCGTGTGATAGTTCAGTGGCAGCGGTTACCAATTACTACACACACTTCATCCGTTTTTGAATGATGTGTCTGGTGCGGAGAATTGTCTGCGTTTCGCAATTGTTTATTTCCCTTGTTTGGGTTTTTTTTTTTTTGTTTTTTTTCGCGCTTTGAATGTCAAGTTTGTGCCGCTGCTCACTTTTTTAATTTCAGAGTGGAAGCAATTGTAAAACGCTGTCATGTATACTAATGCAAACGAGCGAATGAATCTTTAGATTAGTGGAGAAATGAACTGATAATTGGGTGAATAACAGGCTAATTTGTTCCAGGCTCGGAGTACGGGAGCACGCGCCTGCATGTGTGGGGGGGGTTCACAGCTGGACGCGGACATGATCCGTTGCTCTCCTTTACCACTCGCTGGTGTTTCTGCATTTCACAACCTTTTGTTTGCGGGGTGGGCGGGGTGGGGGGGCTTCAGTTTCAGGCTGGATGAGAATGAGTCAGTGGCACTGATGTGTATTTAAATGAAGTGTTAGGCCTCGCGTTTCCCATGGAGTGAGTGAACTAAGCAGCAGGGGGAAAATATCTTTAAAAAAAAGTCCATGCTGACAGCTTCGCCTGAGGCTGTTTGTGTGTTTACCTGCATGAAAGCACGTGAGAGTGTCGGTCCACCGGCGTGTTTGTGAGTCTGTTTATATGTGTGCCAGTGCATGTGTATCTGCCTGTTTGAGTCTACACCCCTACCGTCGTGTAAATGCGAGTCTGTAAAGGATTTCGCCCGAGGACCAGAGTCTTACTGTGTCTTTTGGTATCGTAAAACTCATTTTTTGTGTCTTTTTTTTCTCTCTCTCCCTCTCTCTCTCTCTCTCTCTCTCTCTCTTTCTCTTTCTCTTCTTCCTCCACCAGGCTGTTTGCGAGATCTGAGGTTCAACGGGCGCTCCATCCCCGTTGACCGCGAGCAAAATTCGGAGGGACTTCAGGTGGTCACTTCGCAGGGAGTCTCCGCCGGCTGCTCCTCGGACGCCTGCAGGAAGCACCACTGCTCCCCCCCTCTGGTGTGCGTGGACCTCTGGAGACACCACGAGTGCAGGTGCAGTAAATATCCAGGATAAATAGCCCCCGCATTTTAATGAGGCCCCACAGCGAGCCAGCACGTACTGTATATATTTACTCATACGCATACATCCACAGATAAGCAATGCACAGCGCAGGCTCGCTTATAATAAAATTAGTGATGCCAGCACTCAACAAGCAAATTGCAATAACAAACAATGTCAAGTATACGCCCGCACCGTGTATACGGAATTTACGACGTCAGGTACTTCACATGCAGAGTAACTTATTTGTCATGTGAAAACTTAGCTGGGTCACGGTGATTGACGACAGATTGAACGCTATTTATTATCGTTTGTCAGCTTCCCACCAGCTCCGGCAATCACCATTCATTTAATGAGGTTGTGTAGGAACAAGATAAAAAAAAAAAACACCAAACAGAAATCTGCGAAGACAAATTTCTTGTGACAAGGTCGCCGGGAGATTTACCCCAAAGATAGAACATCAGAGACGGCGTGGAATTGCATTTACGTTACATGTGATGCTGTATATTCAAATCGCAGGCAGCAACTGTACTCAGAGCGACAATCGGATTAGGCAGACGTAGGCAAATTAGGTTAAGTTTTCCCTCGATAATTCCCTTCTGTGCTTGTAAAGCGTTCTATTCATAGTTAACCTAACTACATATACAAGGCCCTTTAACCCAGGAGTACTTCCTGGGTATCAGTGTGTGTAGCAATGTTAAATTAAAGAGGTGTTATATGCAGTAGTATCTTTCCCCCACGAGGCTCAACAAAGCAAATCAATTCAATCCTTTATTGATAACTTTATACAGATGTTTTTTTAACTTTATTTATACTTTATTTATACCCATGTTTTTTTTTTCTTTCTCAAAGTCGAATTTTCTTCTACTGTGTTGCTTTAGTGATAAAATCCTTCATGCTGATGATGTGAACTGATTCTGTGCTTCACTGTTTCAGCACACAGGTGTTGTGGGAACTTCTTTTGGCTGACTTTCAAAAGGACGTTAACAATTTATTAGCCCTCGCTAATGTATACCGCGCTCGATATATTATTGCATGAATCATGGAGCTATTTATCAATGGCAAATGATAGACGACAAAGCTGCGCAACTGGTAAGAGTAAAACATTAGTGAATAATTTATTAACAATCTCTTTCATGAGCCGCGCTCCCATTCGAATGGAGAGTGCATTACCGACAGCTCGGTACCATTAAGTGTCCCGCAAGCCCGCGGAGTCAGCCGGCGTGCACAGAAAGCTCAGGCTCTTCATGCAGCTGCACTAATGCACCTCCAGTTTACTGCTGTGACAAGGCTGAAAATGTCTCCTGTGAAAGGGAGAAAAGAAAAGGCCTTGAAGCAAATCCGACCTGCAATACATAACACAGTTTGTGTGTCTGTGTGCATAAAGGTGGGCAGGTGAGGAGGGGGGAGGGGAAGGGGGGTCTTTTTTTTTCTCTCTCTGACACTCTGAAAAGTCAAAACGTCCACCAGGTGGCGGTTCGGCTGACGCGCTCCTGCTCCACCGAGGGTCTAATAGTGTGTCAACCTGAGAGAAAAGAGCATCACAGCAGTGGCTGTCAGAGTTTTGGCTGCCCCCCCCTTTAAACTCCGCAGGACCACCGAGTTCCCCGGCTGTGATTTCGAGACTCCGAACCAGCGGGGACTTTGACATCCATATTCTGCGATCGCCGCATCGCCTCGGGATACAAAGCGCAGAGAGAGGCGGGGGTGGGGTGGGGGGGGGCAGCGGTGAGTGATATTCAGGAGATACTTTGTACAAATATACTGAGGGACTACTGCTGCAGAGCCAATCACAGCGCTTCACTTCTCTCATTCTGGATTTACTCTTCTTTTTTTTGACGGTGGGAGTCGACACTGTAACCTTCAAAGGGAATATCTTTGAATCTGCTACAAGAGGTGTAACTCGCGAGGGGATTTATTTTCTACACTGTCAGCTTAGGGCTCCTAAGTCAGATCCGGGCGCTCTCTCTTTATCTGACAGCTCGCCGAGTGTCTCTCGACTCTCCCGCCCTCACGCCGCCCCGTTGTCTTCCCTGCACAGGTGCCCTCCGGGCCACATGACCAAGGAGAGCTCCCTGGGCAAAGTGTGCGTCTACACGCTGTGCGCCAGCCGGCCCTGTCGACACGGCACCTGCGTGGCGCACTCGCCGTCGCGCTACTCGTGCCGCTGCAGCGAGGGCTACAGGGGACGGCACTGCGAGGTGACGCTGGCCATGTTCCACAACGAGGACGGCAACAGCCTCAGCCTCAGCTCCATGTTCGCCATCAGCATCTGTGTCATGGCCTTTCTAGGTAGCTATGTGGACTATGTCCTTTTTCACCTGTGGTGACAGCCACGTCATCGGCATCTCACCTCTCCTCTGTTCACGTTTGTTTCTTTTTTTTTTCTTCCTTTTTCCACTTGTAAACCTCTCGTTGAGAGTTTCCACTTGTGTTTTGCCGCCCTATGTTTCATTGCCATGGTGTAATTACTGCTTCCTGTCATGGTTCCTATCTGTAACATCCACTCTTGTGTTTGTTTCTCCATCCCGGTTCGGTGCTGTGAAATCTGCCCGCGCGCGTCTTGTAGCTGTATTGATCTTTCGCATTGTGCCGGGAATGCGATTTCTCCATGGGAGGTCGGCAGGAACATGAAACAAATATCTGCACATGGAGCGAGGCAGCGACAGAGGCATTGTATGTCATAATCTGCGATTCACGGGGACGCTGTAAAAGTCCCCCGAGACTCCAGGAGGTTCTTTCTATTTTTTTTCTATATTTTTCATCACTTCTGTGTCCCTTGTCTCTGTCAGTGTTACGCTCCGACTTCAGAAGTCAATTTCACTCTCGGCCTTACTTTTTATCTGTCCAACTTATTTTATTTCCCACCATCCACTCATTGTACTGAACCCAATGTCTTTTTTCTCTTCACCTGTCTTTCCACATTCCTGTGTACATTTCTGTTTTCCCAAGTCAACTTTAATGTGTCCGCATTGTGCACTTCAGTGTTATGTACAGCGTATGGAGCTTTAATTGGGCATCGCACACAACAGGAAGAACATCTAAACTGAGGACTATTTTATTGCTCGCCGTTCCCTCGGGGTCGGCTCCGGGGCTCAGGGTTACGTTTTAGGTTAACATTCCTCATAAAGTTTATTCCTCGCAATCCAGTTGGTACGCTTAAGATTTGAACTCGTTTTAGAGTCGCAAGATTGCAGGTTAAACGTCTGGTTCGACTGTATAAACAGTTTGTATTGTTAGAAAAAAACGAAGCCCGGGAATAATGATTCATGACACATCAGAATGAGCGTGAAGTTAACCGCAGCCGCGCGACGCATCCTGAAGTCAGCACATCAGAGGTTGAGGGTGCGCAGGCTTCCTTTTGAACAATCCAAACAGTGATAAATGAGATTCAGGCGCAGCAGTTTTGGGGCACCAGGAGGAATGTTTTGTTCGACTCAGAATTATACGACAGCGGGGAAGGAGGATCAAGTCCAAAGACGTTTTTAGAAACTATTTTCAAGTTGGGGGATAAAAAAAAAAACAGAAGAAGAAAAAAAGATTTTGAAAGCCCGAGTGTGGGAGTGTGAAGGCTTTCACTGACAAAGTCTCCCTTTGAAGACTTATCAGAAGATCTGAGGCTTCAATCTGACATATAAGAGGTCATCAGTTCATAACTGTATACGGGAGACCAGCCATTGACGGCTTTATAGGTGAGAAGAATCACAAAACCAGCGGTGATAAGATAAAGTCCATACAGTGTGTTGTTTGTGCCTCTCGACAACAGAGCTGCTAAAGTCAGTATTTCTGAGCTGATACCTGAGCGTTTGCAGGTATTGATGTGTAAATAACCATGTGGGCAACTTCTCCCAAAGTGAGAGAAATATATCTTCTGCTCAGGGAGGTTTTTCCTAACCCAAGGGTCCTAAAAGTAGATTCTGCTTTAGTTCTGTTGAGCGGTGGAAACTTTTTTTAATGATATTCAATATCGAATGTAAAAAGTCAAAAAACGCAAAGGTCCACTGCACAGAGGTCAGCTGTGACATTACGTGACCACTGCTCAGCATCTGCAGGGAAGTCTGAATAAATAACCCCGCTTTTAATTGAACCTTCAGGAACAAGACGACACTTCGAGGTGAAGGAACTTTTCACTCGGTTCGAAAAAGGTCTAAAGATAAGAACTAAATAAACCCGAGTTACTGACTTTCTTAAATGTTATCACGTCTTTGTTGACTTTTCAACGTAATTAAGAATTCAAACATCAAGATGTGACTTGTTTTTTTTCAGGTTTTGCTGACATTTACAAAAGATTTCCAACCTAAGGGGTCAAAAACAGAGGCGACGAAAGCTTAAATGAAGCAGGGGAAAACGGTGTTAATGTTAAACCAGCCATCAAAGCCCATCATCTGATTTATCATTCGGCTGTTTCGGCTCCAGACCTGAACCGCTTTAGTGCTGATGACACCGGCCCGCCGGTCTAAACAGCCTAATAAAAACTGCATGGTTGATGGTCTCATAAGCAGCGTTAAATTCTAATAGGATCAAGATTCAATATCTACCCACATCTGCTGCCAGCGGGGCCCCTTTAAATGTGTATGCATCGATATTTCTACAATTGTGTCAAAAAAAGATGGACGACGTCTGAGATCCGGCGCTGAGGTTGAGGGGAAGCGATTTCGCTGATCGTGTGTTCTTCCAAAAAACATTCGAGCAGAGGACCATTTTTTGGTTTTGTATTTCTGGCTCTCGCAAAGACGGGGGGGGCAAACGAGTCGTGTGTGCCGAGCGAGCGCGCCTGCGCACACGGGCTGCTCGCATGTTGCCTTCGCTCGCCATCCCCTCTCCATTGGGCCACATTGCTGTTTATGAGTCTTTCTGTCACAGACGGGCTTATAAAACGCTCGGGCAATTCAATACACTGTCCCTGCCTCTGTAACTGACTCAACATTGCCTCCGGGGCGTGCGGGTAGTATTGGGACATCAGTTATTCTGACACTTGAGAGTGAAACGTATAAAGCAGCCTTCAATGTTTGATAATGAATTCAAAGATGATGAAGTGTGGCCTTGGCATCATTCATGAAAATTCATGTGTTGCTTGCATGCTAACTAAAAGGAGGAAGGGGGGGGCGTCCAAATGATGCAGCCCGTCGACGATGGTTTTTCCATTCGAGGGGCGAACTTTTTTTCATCCCACCAGAAGTCAGATTAGACGGCGCTCACGTCCCAGGCTGCAATTATATTTTCACACTCTGAGAATATTGCAACAAAGAAACGCTCCTCGGAAAAGCCGACGCGGCAGCCGTCGCGATCGGCCGTCGGTTCGAAGGGAGCCGGCGCGCCGGGGTTGAGTGAACAGCTGGTCGTACACTTTGCATTTGTTCGACGATGACCCCCCTCCGCTCGGCAGGAGGCTCCGCCATAAATACAAACCCCGGCACGCCGTGCTCTCGCAGCACCGAGCGAGCGAGACAGCTAGCTGGGTGCTAAATTAAAGGGGGACTGCTCGTCTGCCTCGGCGTGCATTAAAAGTTAAAACGATCATCCATTATTAAGTTTTACATAAGCCATCATGGACTGAGCGGAGTGTGAGTTCAGCGTGTTCTGTTGACGGAGCCAGATGAGTCGGGGTGGGGTGGGGTGGGGAGGTGGGGGGGGGGGTTGACTGCCCCTCATTTGTCCCGCATCAAGTCCGACTGTCTGCAGCTCCTGACGAATGGGAAGGAATCAGCCCCCCATATGGGCCGTGAATGCCAAACGATCATGTAAAGTGCCTGATCTCTTTTGCTCCATGAAGGATTTTTATAAATAAATGATTTTTTTTTTTCTCCTCAACTCTTCTTCATCTTTCACCTGTGTCGTTTCCTCCTGCCCACTCATCACTCCTCGCGTCTCCCTCCTCTTCCCTCTCGTTTCTCCTGATTAACCTTCGGCTGGCGCCGCACCGAAAGGGTTAAGTGTCTTGATCAAGCCGCGCTTGGAGTTCGCTCCGCACTCCATTCATAATGTACAGTTGAGCTCGGGCCGAGCGTCATAACACCCTGTTCGTAGTAACGGTTAGAGGGCAAACAGGCAGTGGTATTATGGATTGATGAACGACTGTGATGTTTGTTCTGCACCCTGAGTGAGATTGATCTCGCCGGAGTCAAGTTTCGCGCACACACTTCCACACAACTCCAAGCAGGAGAGCCTGGAGATGTCGGGGGGGGGGGTCAAGGCAGCCAGCTCGTGCGTGTTTACCCAAATTGTGTGTGTTTGTGCAGTGGTGCGGCTGCGCCGCGGCTCGGCTGCGCCGTGTATCGAACCCTTGCCCCTATAGAGACGTGTTTTAATATAAGCTCAGGTGCTGCTGGGGGGTTGAGGTGAGCCGAGGCCTGCAGGCAAGCGCGTGAGGGGAGGAGGAGGAGGAGGAGAAAGAGGAGGAGGCTCTGCATCTGGCCGCTGCCGGGGCTCCCCATCAAGATTCCTGTGTTTTTCTGCGTCTTTGCAGCGAAGGAGACCGGTCAGCTGATCAATACCGTGCTCCACCTCTTCCCGAGGACGGCCAGCAGAGGATTGACACAGAATACTTACAATCTCGCTCCCTCTGTCTTCTATGAGAGCCGCATGGAGATGGAAAAGGAGTCGCAGCCGAGGAGTCAGAGAGGCACCAGCCGTGCTTTTTAATTGAGATGCTCCTTTTTCTTCTTCTTCTTTTTGAAATTCGGTTGAGATTAGCGCGAGCTCTCTGGGAGTTGTTTTTCCGTCTTTGTTTATGAGTAAGCTACCTGTTAGCGTGACCCCCAAAGAGCCGTTGGTGCGTTCCACTGTTTCGAAGCAATTACTTTAAAAAAATAAAATCCAGACTAATGTGATTACCCGGCATTTCTCTGAAGATTTCCAATTAAACTGATACTTAGCTCACACCAAATAAACTATTCTTGTTGAAATGGGTCCCATCCAGCACACCAGATAAAAGCCAAGGCCATGGAGGGGCCAGAAAGGGACTGAAAAAACAGGAACAGCCAGAGACTTAATGAGTGGGGAAGCAAAAAAAAAAAAAGGCGAAGACGGAGGGAAGCTGCGATATTGTGAGACGGGGAAAAAGAAATCCAGAGATAAAAAACAGAACGAGAGTCAAAGTGTGAACTAGTAAAAACAGATAGTGAAGAAGGAAAAGGAAAGAAAAGGGAGGAGGAGGAGGGTGGGTGGGATGGCAGATGGGAGAAAAATATTGGTTGAGATTAATGGACTTTAAAGGTCAGTCCAGCATGTTGTATAATTCAGCACACAATGGCTGTGATTGATGTGGATGCTTTTGGACCTTTCCCGCAGCATTCCTCTCCGCGTTGTGCCCGAGCCGCCGGGGCTTTGAGTTTAAGCTGGGAGGAGCACAAATTCAGTTAATAGGTTTCCGAGGAACTGCGGTCTTTGATAAGACAGGAAACCGAGAGGAGACTTCAAACGGAATAGGTGGGAAAGGTGGTGCCTGCGCCTCCACGTATGTTCCATTAGTATGTCCTAACTGTACAGCCAGCGCAGCTAATGGGCCTTACAGGACGAATCAACGTGATGGAACATCTTATCCCAGTCGCGTATTCGACGGCAGCGCCTTCCGGAACCAACTTCTCCTGAGAGAAAAAAAAATGGCCGCATTTTAGATTTCGACGCGGATCGCCTTTATTCCACACTCGTATTTGAAGTCATAACTTTCTTCTCGGCCTGCCTGGTTCCATTTGCACCCAGCCATGTGTGTGTGTGTTTTTTCGCTTCAGAGGCTTACTTGTAATTGTGGGAGCGCCCTCCCCCTGCTGCCGTTAACCTGCTCTCTGGCACCCCTCAGTGTTGATGCTGGGCCTGTTTCTCTACTCCTGCTGGAGGAGACACAAAGGCCTGAAGGAGGGAGTGTACCATGTGTCCGCGCACCACGGCGAGTGGGAGGACATCCGGGAGAACGTGCTCAACTACGACGAGGAGGGCGGGGGGGAGCAGGACCAGGTAAGCACTGCAGCCCACGCCGACGCCTCGGCAGGTGGAGTAAATAAAGGAAGCCGACGCAGGAGGTTCGCCTCTTTAACTTCTGTTCGTCCCAGTCATGAATTTTAAAATACGATCACATAAAAATCAGAGAGAGTGTAGATGCGACGCCGAAGGTGTCCTGGCAAAACGTTAATGGCTGACAGGGAAGCGTGCTTTTGCTGGTGGCGTGAAATGGAAAAAGTAGATATGCGTTCCCTGGAGATGTGGGATTGTGAGTCAATTAGATGAAATTAGGAAAGTAGACACCAATAGCTGTTAATGCCTCTGTTTTAATAGTGCTGGTAATAGCAGTTTTCTCCCCCACTGCAATCAGATAATTAATTACTTGGCTGATCAATGACGCTGTTGTTGCCAACATCTCTTCCTACGCAGTGGATCCTCATTTCAGGCTAAAGAACCAGTACATTTGCTAACAGAGGCATTCGCACCGCTCTAATTGGTGCCATGTGGCAGTTCTGTTTTAATATCATGTTTTAAATGTTGGTTAAAGCAGGACATGTGTGTCTATTCTTATCCCCCGTCCTTCTTTCTTTTCCCCACCCCCGCCCCCCCCTCTTGGCTTCTCTGTTGGTCTCCCAGAACGCCTTCAACATGGTGGAGCTGCAGCGCTCCCTCCAGCCCAGCCCGGCCCAGTCGCTCCGCTACAGCTACCCTCAAAGCATCATCTCCTACCCGCAAACCAAGCTTCCCCAGGACAGCGCCAAGAAAGGCGTGTGCAACGGCAACGGCAACGCGGCCATCGCCCTGCGCCTGGCCGTCCCGCCCTCCGAGGTGGAGACGCTGCCGTCCCCCCTGACCTTCCGGCGCTCCCACAAGACCCTCTCCTTCTCCAGCCAGGACCTGGCGCGCTACCTGTGCGAGGTCATCAGGGACATGGAGCACCCGGAGGAGCTGGGCGCCATGACCACGCCGCGCCGGCCCTCCAGGAAGGAGCGCGGCCTGGCGGCGGTGCGCTCGCTCAGCTCGCTCAGTGCCTCTCAGGGTTCAGAAGTGCGTCTCCAGGCGGCGCCGAGCGCTCGGCTGGACCGGTTCAAAACCCTCCGGGCGGTGGTGAGCGATCTGAGGGGAGACGCCAAGACCCCGGAGGGGCAGAGAGACAAACTGAAGGAGAGCAGAGGGCAGCTGAACTGCGAGAAGAGCGGGTGAGGCTGCACTCCCAGAAACAGAACTGAAGGTTGCACACACACACACGCACACACACACACACAGAAAAAAAAAGAAAAGCAACACTCGTCAGAAGTCGATGGTTGGAAATCCAAAGGGAGATAATTAAATGTGAAATACTTTGAGACTGGGAGGTTGCCCAGGGTCCATGTGAAGTCTGCTATAAATGTACTGTATTGATGAAACTTTGAACATTTCTGTTCTTTGATATACAAGATGTTTACCAATGAATGATCAGATGTGATGTATTGTTTACTCGGCATTGCACTGTACAGTATTTACTCCACAGACAGCACTTTTTTGGAAGCGCCCCGTGTCAAACTCCTCATGTCATGACAACTCACAAAGAGCAACGTCTGCAAGCGAGGCGGCAAAATGAGTTTCCTGTGAGATAACTGGATTCCGTCTGCTGTTAATGACTCATGAGATCATTTATGTGGCGAAATGATTTTTGTTTCATTTGTATTATCTATTTCTTTGAAAATAAATTAATATCTTTCATACTATTTCAAACTCCATCTTGTTCAAACACGAGTTCATATTAGTGCTCGCCGAATTTTTTTTCTCTTCCTCTTTTGAAGATGAATCCAGCTTTCTTCATCAAAGGCTCATCAGGAAAAGTGAAATGTAGGTAAGATCTCCTATTAACGGCTCACCAAGAACGGCTCGTGTTCCTGGCCCTGCTTCCTGTTTCCGTTGTCACGACGGCGTTTGTGACAAACTCAAACATCTGCTCCTGTCCCATCCAGCTAACTAATACCAGCAATGAGCGAGTCCCGCGTGGGAAGAACAAAGTCAATTTCCAGATTAATCATTCATGTCCGACGCCCGTAGCCTCTCTGACCCGAGCTTGTGGGAGTCTCCGGCATGAACTCCGGGTGAAGGCGTCCCAGCAGGCCGCCCTACATCATACTTAATTGGTCGGCATTACTGGAGTTAAACAACTGTGACACTGGAGCATGCCGCTCGGGAGGCGTGAGAGCTGCAGCATGCGGCCCACGGTCCTCGACGTCTCTTTCGGGTTTGTGTGCACACCTCAAAAATACTCCAAAGTTCAAAGAAATCAGAGGCCTGAGT
The DNA here is from genome assembly GCA_032274765.1 of Malacoctenus tetranemus. Classification (NCBI taxonomy): domain Eukaryota; kingdom Metazoa; phylum Chordata; class Actinopteri; order Blenniiformes; family Labrisomidae; genus Malacoctenus; species Malacoctenus tetranemus. The sequence continues at coordinate 16,512,112 of JAUESF010000080.1, forward strand.
GGACGGGTGGGACTCCCTGGTGGTCTCCAAAGCAGCCTGTCATTTATTCATTCTGTATTCATGAGTCCTGGTGTGGTTTTTTCCACACGAGATGCCAGATCTGTCAGAGCAAACCTCAGAGATCATCGTGACGCAGTATGTGCGCCCTCTTTATGTGGTGGTCGTTTATGTAATTGCTAAATGCATCTAATCCCCCCCTCTTTGCGTCAACGTCTCAGACGTCCGCGCGGTTGCACGAATGCACACTGCCACCTATCGGCGGGAGACGGGCACCGCGCTTGCAATGAGAAGCAGCTCATTACCTCAGATTCAGAGCTAATCTGCAGAGAACATCCTGATGGGATTACCCGCAGCGGGATCCGAGGATCCTTGAACGAGTTCATGGTTCTCGCTGGCATCAGGAATTGCGATGGAGCTCTAATAATTTTACGTTTGTCAAAAGTAGTCCAAGGACTGTAAGCATAAAATGCAAATTAGAAATGCTAATTTTTTTCTTTTCCAGTTGTTTTTTTTCTCTCTCTCACCTCTTTGCAGTTGGAGCAATTATTCTACTCTTTCTCATTTTGAATCAAAAACAAAAATGCAAATGCAAATGAGGCTCCTGACCTGTTTACAAGGTCCATGTTGGGGTTTTTATTATGTCGTTTAGCTCAGACATTTCTGAACTCACACCTCCAGCTGGGTGTTGGCCAAGAAGTGGTGTGATCCAGCACATTTCTCAGGTGGGCGGGTGAGCGATGTTTATTTTAAAATATCGGCATTGCTCACAGCAAAACTACCCCATCAATGAATACAGGATCACACTGAAACCATCGTGCCATTCATTATTCTGCTGGGTGCACTCTCTCTTTTGGCCACCAGGGGTCAGACTAAGTCCACAAGCAGCAAGGGACCCTGTGAAAGTCAACTCACGTTGTTTCGAGAGAATCTAACTCTTATGTTTCTACTTGTCATTTCTTGCAGGTTTTGGATCACGTCAGGTAATATGTACCTTTTATATCTCCGTGTGACGGGAAACAAAGGGACAGCCCTAAAATCTGGGTATAAACTACCTACATATGTCTGTGAAAAACTATTTTGCTGTCATCACTGTAAACTGACTGATCATTTGTGATTTAGCCTCAGATTTAGGGAAGAGAAATGTTGCTAGTTTACTGATTAATTCACTCATTTGTTGTTTGAAAATGTTAGAGACCCCAAAGTCAAATGTGACCAAAAA
>JAUESF010000080.1:16523988-16535366 GCA_032274765.1 Malacoctenus tetranemus
TTCATCCTTTCTCGCCGTATTGTGACGAACGTTCATAGGTTTTTTTTTAAACGGACAGTCAAACATCCTCCGTCGTTGAAATCCTTCACCGTCCAGCACATGAAATATTCCCGTAACACTTCCCATTCCAGGAAAATATTCTCCATTAGGTCGATTCACATATTTTCCCCGTGTTTCTTTATGATTGCTTTTTTTTCTTCAGGAACTGCTGGTTTGTTGCTTTCCTTTAGGGAAATTCATTTCAGAAACAATGCATAGAATTTTTAATCCCCCGTCTTAATTGGACGCGGTGGAAACACGCATTTGCCGTGCCTGCATGTGGTTCTCGATGTGGGAGCAGTGAGACACACACACAAAAAAGGAAAAAACGCAGCTCTGATTTCAGCCTTTAAACAATTGTAGAAAATATCACCGCGACCGCTGATGTGCCTCGGAGAGAAACCGTTCAGCACGGCTGCACCTATGAGGAGAAATACTGAGTAGATGGCATTGGAGCTATTACAGTTAAAAGAGTGTGGACCTTTTTATTGTTTAAGATGAAGGTGGAATGCTGTGCGTGCGTGTGTGTGTGCGTGTGTGTGTGTGCGCGCGTGCGTGTGTGTGTGTGTGTGTGTGTGTGTGTGTGTGTGTGTGTGTGTGTGCGCGTGTGTGTGCGCGTGTGTGTGTGTGTGCGTGTGTGTGTGCGTGGGCGGTGACTGATGATCCTGGATCAGAACGGGGACCTACACAGCGTCTGAAAGGGAATCAAACTCCAACACCCAGGTATACACCACCTGCACCAGAAGTCATTTAAATGTCCTCCTGGGCCATCGTAACATCGGGAAAATTCAATCACCCTGTCTGCCGTTGGAGGGGGGACAACGTTCTCCGAGATTACTTGCAAAGAAACTTAATAGCTAAGAGCATTAAATGCTGGTTGTTGCTAGTACCGCTGCCAATAGTGAATAAATGATTTTGGCAGTGTATACAGACAGGAAAATCAATACCAGAGGGTTTTCTGTGGCGTTGGGCTTCTGTATTCATGTAAACATGGGAAGTGGTTTTCTTCACACCTCAGAGCGAGATTACCTCTCACCACTGGAGGCCTGCCCGGGTGCAGAGGAAGATGCAGCTCTCAGCTTGAGTCTGCCACTGGCAGGAAGATGATATTTGAACATCATCCATTCTAATATGCCGTATGCAAATATCAGGCAATTTTTTTTTCTTTTTCTTTCCCCTGGTTGCCCACGCTACATGTCAATGCAGGGAAGAATCTCTGCTTTGATGAGTGAGTGTTCAGGCAGAATAACTGTTGCACATTTAGTGGCAGCTGCCTAGAGGGCTCGAAATTGTGTGATCAGTGATAAGCTGAAGCTGTATTTCATGAAGTGCCTCTGTCGTGCCAGTCAAAGGGACGGGCGGCTCTTTTGCCGTCCCGTCCCCCCGTTGTGACCCTTCTCTCGCCGTATCCCCGTCCAGACCCCCGGTTAGGGGGCAAATGGAGGGATGGAGACAAGAGGATGAGGAGGAGGGTGAGGGTGGGGGAGAAGTGGTGTGAGGGGGGCCACTGCTCAGCCATAGTGACCGGGTGAAAAGGCAGTGCAGATGTAATTTGTCCTCAATGGCTGTTTGGGAAGAGTAATTGTGGTGACATTGGCGGGTCGATAGTATGGATTTTTTGTTTGGAGTGCCCTGTGTGTGTGGTGCTAAGGGGAGGCCAGGAAATATAACACTGCTGCTCAAATACAATAAAAATGGATCGAGGGTGTGGTGGTTGTTTGCAGAGCTGGTAGCCATCGTTTGGCTGTGGATGTCATACTGTAGCCGCCGTGGTTATCAAATACACCCCGCCGTTCTGCCCTATTAACACCAAATGTTCGAGGCTTCAAACGGGCCCTTTCAAACAGGTTTAAACGCTGGAACAAGCCCGTCGTTAAAGAGGTGTTTCGCGGGAGCGGATCGGTCTCAAAACTACACGATGAAGTGGCCAGATTTGTTAAAATCCTTTCACACGCACTGACGAGGCTCCAGAGCACTTAGGGTAGGGAGTGTTTGGCCTCCGACGCCACAGCGTGTTGCTAATTTGGAGAAAAATGTGGGACGCTTGGCCTTTAGGTTTTGTGTCGGCTGACCCTTGTTTCAGTGACTGTACGGTCCCAGTGGGGGGTACTGGGGTGGGGGCCTCGGGGGAAGGCCTAACTCTGGTCCTCCAGTCAGCTCTAACATGATCAGGCAATGGTCTGTGAGCACGTGTTTTATCCACCCTAAGAAACGTAATGAGGGAGAAAGGAAGGGGTTATGACAATGTGTGGGGAGGAGGGGAGGGTGGGCACGTTCTGTCTGTGTAGCATTAGGTCTGTGAGGCGATCAGGGCTGTTTCTTTAATCTTTATTTACACAGAAAGTCCTGTTGAAACACGCAGTCTCGTTTAAAAAAAGAGACATTAACTGTGGACAGTTGACCTCATGTGCATTTTCTTGAGCAGTGTGGGGAAAAAGAACCAGCACAGAAAAGCCCCGTCGGGGGATTGAACCTGGGATTTTCTCGCTGTCAGGTGAGACCACGACGAACCACTTCTGCACTGCTCAAAGTGTGCCCTGCGCATTTCGAGATTCTTCTTTAAACATGTAAGTGTTAAACTTTCAGTAGATTAAATTGATACTGAACAAGCTTTGGTGTGATAACAGATTCACATTCTGACTCTCAAAATAGTCTGTGGCATTTCTTTGGCTTGGCTTTCATGTGCAGTCTGTTGGCTATGTGCGACGTGATCCTCGGGACCTCGTCGTTGCCTCGTCTCGTCTCGAGATGTCAAAAACGCGTCCGAACTCTGCAGACGAATCGCTTCTTTGTCACTTATCCCGGAATCTGCTCTTCACCTAGTTGATAATGAACAGCGTGTTGTGTCTTAATAGGATGCTTTCCGCGGCGCGGGGGCCACCTCGTCCGACACAGCCCGGCCGGCCCCGTCTGTGTCACCCCTGTCATCTCACATCAGACGCCGTTTCACTCCAAAGCGGTGCTCTTTGGGTAAAACCATTAACAGAGTCAACAGACACAAACAGGACCACATTTTGACACTCAGCCGCCGCCCTGACGTAACCGAGCGCGACACCTGACGTGGGGAAAAGGTCACACGACTCGTCAAAGAGACAGGGGTGCCTCAAATGGAGAAGGCAAGGACTCAAAAATGGACGCCTCCCGACGGTGATGATGGACACATGGCTGAAGCATGGCCTTCTGGGAGCGGTGGGAGGAGTGGACGCCCTGCTAGGAACTGTCCCTTCCGGTTCCTCTGGCTGGCTGACGAGTGGTGTCCTCACTGATTCCACATGATGAGCCTCACATTAAGTAAGCAAATCAAACGCGGTTATGTGTGGACATTTTCATGTGTAATCAGGGCAGCTTGGGCTTTATGTGGAATTCTTGATGACATGTCAGCTGAAACTAGCATCAGGACTGTTTACATGAGAGATACAAGAGCAGCTAATTCCACTGATTCACAGCATTTCTGCAGTTTGCGGAGCAGATTCAGGTTTTCTTCATTTTTTTGTAGATTTGCCGCATTTTTTTGTCAGACAAAATGATAAATGCACCTCAGAAAATAAAGACAAATTGTAGCAAAGGTGCAACAAGCCAGAAGTTAAACCAGAGACTTGGTGGCTGCTGCAGTTTGTTAAGCACGGACAGACTTCTCCACCCTTTGGGTCTAATCTGACCTGTCGTACAAAACTGCAAAATAATAATTTGCTAGAAAACAAATGACCTCTGAGTTTTTCAAATGAAACCATCTGAAATTTATAACCTCTCTGCTGGCAGTCGTTCTGTTTGACTGACGGACTTTACACGACTCAGATCCTAAACTGATCAGCTGCCTGCAGTAAGACGCTGCAGTGAAGACAAAGTATTTACTACTAGATCATAATATGCGTGGGGAGGGAGGTGGTATTTATGGGTGATTATGCTATTTTTCCACCTATCAGGCCCGAATGAGATCAAAGAGGGCCTCATGCTGTATCCAGCCCCTGAACAAAAATTAATATGACACCTCCCTCTTAGAGGCTAACGCCATGTTATTTCCTTTGTTTCCCTCTCAAAGCTGCTAAACTGTGACAAACTAACCGGTTAATCTTAGTCGCGCACAGCAACAAAACAGCGCGGCGAACACAGGAGAGTGAAATCAGGCCTGGTGTTGAAAAACAAACTTAATCCTGATGGTTCGTCTGATGACGGACTCTCCATTACGGCGCGGATTCTGTCATTCACGCGCGTTACAGTAGCTTTGCAAAGTGTAATGGGAGGAGATTGCCGGGGGCAGAGAAAACACAGAGAGACCTGCTTTAGTGAGCGAGCGAGGCGAGGAGGGAGGGAGAGAGAAGGAGAAAGAGGGTGAAGGAGAGATAGAAAGTCCCTGGGGCCCCATTAGAGGCAGTTCTGAGGGCCTGTGACATCTGACTGGATCAGTGTTCTTCAGTCAGAGACTCTCCCTCTTATCCACTCCTCTACTGGAGTCAATAAACACATCACCTACGCACAAACACATACACACATGGTAACTGAGCCTCTGGGGTGAACACCAGATTAGTTCATTTAGAGAGGGCTTGATTCTCTCTCCTTGAAGGTACACAGCTTACAAAACACTTAATGACAATGTCGGTGCTGTTGCATATATGTGCCGCGCTTGGAAATGGACGTTTTAAAGGCAGAGTCATTTCAGAAATGGTTATTTCTTGCCTCCTTCTACCACTCTCCAATTCAGCGCGCTGCAAGCGATGTAAATATTTGTTGGGGTCCTCGACTTTAACGGGAGTGAAGAAGAAGAAGCAGCATTTAGCAGAGACACACGAATAACTTGACAGAGAAACCAACTGACGAGCCGTAAACACTTTCCTCGGCGCTCTGACAGTGCGGTGGCACCAAGCAGGGCGAAACTTTGAAAGTCAAGCGGTCCTTTATCCATCCCTGCTCTGACCTTTCTGCTAGACTGCCCTGTATTCACTGGCTGTCAGTGTGAGTTTGTCAGGAGCCATCCGTCTCTGTCCACCTCCACCCCCCACCCCAAATCCCTGCCGACCCATTAGCCGATAGGATCCGGGGGAGCGGCGGCGAGGCCAGCCTATGGGGGCTCTCGCCTCCCTCCCGCTCTCTCCCTCCCCCTCAGCCCTGGTATCCACGTAGCACGCAGCTCATCCAGGTACCCCTGAGAGGCAACGCTAGCTGGCTATATATATACAGTATGTAGCAAAAGCATCAACACAGCACTACTGTCTGACACGCGGCCCATGGGAGCTGCAGAGAGGCTGATAGCTGCTGGGACAGAGGGAGAGCTGGTGGCATCACTGCAGGGGTCGGGTAATGCTGCTGCTGCTGCTGCTGCTCCACACTCATCTGGAAAGTTTCATCTCCTACGTGTTTACCGACCAGCTGTCTGTTGCACACGCCAGTCTCACTAAAGCTCCAATTTGCATTGCTACAAACACATAGAAAGATGTAAACCACGACAGTGTGTTCTTGTAAAACTATACCCGTACTGGTGTAGGTGGAGGCTGTGACTAACCTCAGAGGTAAACACGGACTATCAGTTTTAATAAGTCACTGAACTCTTCAAAAATGCAGCTCAGTCACTAATAAACCACCCAGGCCATCAGTTTAGATTGACCAACCCATGTGGGACCATGTGACCTGAAATCTAACCCTCGCCCAGCGTGTTTGCTCTGACCCAACAGTGAGACAGACACCAACTGTTGGGGAATTTCCCCCTCTGTCCTCTCATCTGATTCATCCATCTTAATCGCATTGCTCTTCTTTCTAATCCTATAAAGAACTAATAATCGTGCTGCGCCGTAAACTGGCTCCTGCGCCAGACAGTTGGCTTAAAACCGTCTGGGTGGAGTTTTCATGTTCTTCCTTTTTGGTTGAGGTTTAACTTCCTTCTCCTCACACATGTTTGTCGGATCAATCAGTGAATCGAATTTGGTGCGAACAAATGTTTGTGTGTGTAACTGCGTCTTCATATGAGTCTTGTGACAGATCCACAGTGTAGCCTGACTTCTGCTTGATGGTTGCTGTCGTGGTCATAACAGAGCTCACTGTACTTTACTTTTTTCTTTTTTTTTGCCGACAATTGCTGCTTTTACGATGCAGTGAAAGACTTGGACAGCAGAAGGAGGTCATTTGTGGACATTTTTCTCACCAATATAAAAGAAGACTTTGGTCATGTGCCTGGATCATTTTATAGTGATGACAGCAGGAGTCCTTTCAGCCAACGTACAAAACGTAAGCAGGCTGAAAACTTCAATAAAATCTGATTCCATGCATGTAGGTTTTTTTCTTTAAAGTAATAGTTTGGCTGAGTGTCGTGATCTACTTTATCATAACACTCAGCATATTCTAAAGATTGATTATGACAGAAGAAACATAAAATTTTGGCCTTGTGTAAAAATATCATAGTGCTAAATTTCTCTCTGGATTTAGACGCATCTTAATACTGCTGATAAATGTCAGAATGAGGTTTGATTTTTCTTGCATAATGACACAATTTAAAGTCCTCAAGGGCCTCACGGATAAGAAGGAAGTGGCAAACAAAGTAGGACAGGATCTGAAGTGATGACAGTAAAGGGAATGCAAGGGCTAGAAAGTGAGTGGGAGTTTGGAAATAGTGATGCAGTTGTGAACGACAGAGGGATCGACGGAGGAGGGGCGGAAAAGGTGGAGGGAGGAGAAATAGACAGTGAAAGAGGGAGGGAGGAGGCAGTAACATGTGATTAATGGATGGGTGGTAGTGGGGAGGTTGAGGCAGACTGGGAGAGAGCAGAGTGACAGTAATAAAGTGAACCTGCCTCCCATTCATCTCCCTCAACCCATCTCCCATCTGACTGGTAGGGCTTTACACACTCTGACTAATGCCACGCTCCGCATGCGGGCACCGACAGCAGTGCCACACACCGCTTCTTCTTTTTTTTTGGGCTGCCGCGCGCCGCCGCATAAATGAACACGCACCATCTCGTGGCCTCCCATCTCAACGTCGGAGCCCCCGTCGCGGGCTCAATCATTCATCAGGGCAGATAGCCCGTCTGAGGGATCAACACTACCTCATCGCCCTTTATGGCTTCTAAATCATATTGTGTATCGGGCTCATCTGCCGTAAAACAATCGCTATCACCGCTTTAACAACAGGTCAAACATGGCGGCGGCGGTGGCGTCGGCGCTCGCCGTGGGGATAGGCACTCGCGACCTTTCCCGGGTGGAACGCCAGATTTGATGCTCTTTTTTTTTTTAGTGTCCGAGTCACCTCGTTACGACGCGACGATTCGCGGGTGTTTTAGTACAGTTCAGGCTGCGTTTCAAGGATGATTGTGCTAAGCGGTCGAGCTAAGGTAAACAGTGGTGTTTAGTGACCTTCCCTCCGGCTGCGGTAATGAGATGCATATCCCAAATGTGGTCTCATTAACCTGTCCTGAGCTGTTTCAGGTCACATGTTTTACATTGATTCTGCACTGGGGGAACATAACCCCTTCAATAATAGGGTTATGTTAGGGTTGTTACCTCTGCTCATAACACGCCGCCTTCACTCAGACTTTCTGTAATTATAATAAATTAAACATGGCTCACAGTGGAGAAGATGAACCTAAATATTCATCCTTCTGGGATTGCGCGTTGCATTTGAAGTGAACCTTTCCTGACCTTGCAAGTGAGTCAAGAGCCTCATCCACAATCCCCCCCGCCTCCCCCCCAACCTTGGCAAATGAATATATTATAAGAGTCACTCTGGCATATGTGCAGGTGAATGTGATGTTGAAATAACTCGCAGATGAGCAATCATTTATCTTTCAGTCAGCGGAGTTAGTAAATCACCGTGTTTGAAACCCAAAAAGCCCGCAGCAAAAATAAAATGTATGACTAAATTGGCTTAAATTACTTTGGCACTGACTTGATAAAAGACCCTCCGTGTTATTTCAATCATTAGTGGTTTTAATTGCTCCAAGGTATAATGAACACATTACTAATTGATAAGGAAACCAGTAACAGTAAAAAAAAAGAAAAAAAAGGCCTCTCCAATGGGCCCCACCTGCATGGGGTAAATCTGTCTTCATATCAACCACATGACTTTTGCCCGGGCAGACAATAGATTAAACAATGAATGAATGATTTATTAGCTGTCGTTGTCATGCTATTTAGATGGATGGATGTACACGCGGCGTGACCTCACTTCCTTGTTCTCTGCCTTGTATTCGGGGGTATGAAGAGAGGAGGGGGTGGACGGCGCGATGTTGGCAGGGCGGGGCGGGTCAGGCACACCACTGGCCACTGACAGGACCCAGCCACTTGATCAATGATCCCTGGATTCGATATCGTGGCGGGGTGTGAGGCAGCTGCATCTGCACATCAAGTACATGCGGAGGGACAAAGGTGTGTGTCCGCGGAAGCCGTCTCGCCGCGGCTGTGTGTTGTTGTGCGCGCGTGTGCATGTGGGATGAAGCGCCGGCGCCAGAAAAGTAACTACCTTTACTCTCTCTCAAACCTTGCCTCCCCTCTCTTCCTCTTTTCTCCCTCTCTCAAATGGGTTATTCTGGCGATGGCCCTGACAGGCCATGGTTTGGATTTTGATTTATGTTCCTGTGAAGCTCAAATCAAAGATTCCATCTACTGCTGCTTTATGGCAGCTGGGATGATGAATGGTGCAGTCTCTCGGTCAAACCAAGCCTCTGTGTCTTTGCCCCACATTTTAATTGCTAAAGTAGCCAGTCATCGCTCAGCCCTCCTACCCTCTCCCTGCCTCCCAACCTTATCCTTTCTCTGCTTTTCAGCCCATTGTCTCTCGCCCTCTCTCTCATTCACGCTCAATAATGTACCTTTATCTCTTTAAAATGTCTGGACTGTCTGAACTTTCCTCGATAAAAACCTCCGATCGGCACCTCGAGTGTGGCCACGTGAAAAGAGGGGGGGGAAATTATAATCTAACAGTGAGCGGCGAAGCCTAACAGATGTCTTTTAATATTTCGTAACAGCATCTGTCTCCTCCGCTGGCCTACATTATTTTACACATCCAGCATTAGTACATGATGTACAGCAAACAAGTCTGATGAAGGGGAAAATTCATTCCTGCATCAACATAAAAAGCCACTTTATTTGGAGGAAGAATGCGAAGATGTCAGGCTCTGATAGAGTTTATGTTTTCTCACTATTTTTCAAAAGTAAACACATTCGGCGGTACATGACATTACTAAGTAGGTTAAGTATAGCCCCAGGCCGTCATCCATCAGTACAGAATGAAGCGAGCATATTCTGCTCGATGAGAGGTGAAAGTTTTCCACTGTGCCACGATGACATTTAATTTTTCACATCTCCTGCGTGTTCCTGGGATGAATTTTGGCAGACCTGGTGCAATTTAGCTGCTTGGCAGTTTGAAATTGGGCGATGAATCACAACGTGGATTCAATGGGAGCCAGTCAGTGTACAATATTTTCTCTGTGTCAGACTGGAAAGATAGAGAGAGAGGGAGGGAGAGAGAGAGAGAGAACGAGAGAGATACTGAGAAAAACGGAGAGGGAAGCGGGAGAAAAGGGAGAGAAAGCGCGGCGGTAGGTTTTTTTCGATTGTGTTCCCCAATCATCTCGCTCTCACACAGCCTATCATCCGTCCCTCCCACCTCCTCACAAAAACAAAGTGCCAAAGTTGACGATTATAAGAGAGGCTTGCGTGTGGCTGCAGATGTCTCGCGATGGCGGAGGTCTTTAAGGTCTGCAGTTGGATATTTTGACAAAGAGCAGTGAAGAAAGAAATCAATAAAGTCAGGACTTTGCCAGTCACTGAGCAGCGCAGCGGAGAATGCAAAGCTCCTCTCCAACCTCCAGACAAACTCAAAATGAGCAACCAATAGACTGACACCGCCTCTGACACGAGCCATTTATTAGCCCGGCAGTAGAATATGGTGGATTGCACAGCTGATGGTCTGTAACTGGGAGGACCACACCTGAGTACGGAGACGTGTTGTGTAGAGGACAGCGTGTGTGGCGGCGCCCGGACTAACGACCAAGAAAGTGTGAAACGCGCCGTAGTAACGCCACGGTGTGACATCTGTTTACAGAAAAAAACATCTCCGATATAATCCAGGCATCACGAGGTTCTGTGGTCATACTTCAAGGACTGAGTTCAAGACTCATGTTTGCATCATCTGCTCCGCCGAGCACTGATGAATGATCACCTCCAGTGGGGCTCTTGTGTGTGCGTGTGTGTATGTGTGTGAGTGTCAGTGTCAGTGTGTGTGGGTGTGTGTGGACATACGTGACTCTGCACTTTGACTTCACAATGTGAGGGACACAAAGGAAAAGCAGCTGCTTGTTTCCCTAATGATCGCGACGATTTAGAGGCAAAACAGCCCAACTGACTGTTTGTTTATGAGCAGATTCAAGTTAAAAGAATCAAGAATAAAGGTCTGTAATTCAACGAAAGGATCCCAAAACAATATTACAACAAGAAAAATAATACAGAATAAATACAGAAATAAGTAAAGAAGGAAAAAAAGCTTATCTTTTTTCAATTTATATATAATTATTTTAAGACGATGAAAATGATAAAATATAAAAATTATATTGCAACTTTAATATTACCTTTTTCAGCAAACAAGGACAAGATTGGTTCTAATTAGTCAGTGTTCAGTGTTAGTTTTTTAATTCATATTATTAATTAAAAAAAACAACAAAAAATTACCCAAAACTGATAAATCCAAATATTTATTGTTTTATACAGTTTGAATTATACAATAAAAACCATTCTACAGTTGAAAACTGAACAGGAAACTATTCAGAAACAGGCCAATAAAAGCCTGTAATCTGAATGAGCCCTTTTTCTAAGGACCTAACTTGTAGGTCTTTCTTGTTGGGTTGGTGGGTATTTATGTGTGGAATCTCCTGCTCCTGTGTGCTCACAGCTCACCTTTCTCTCTGGTTTGACGAGCACGACATCGGTAAGTAACGGCATGACTCAAAAAAAAAAAAGTGTGAAGTGAGAATCAAAAAGAAGAAAATCTATTTGGAAAAATGTACTTCAATGTAGAAAAATTTTAAATGCCACAGAATGTCGTCCCTTCAAGGCTGCTAATCAGAAAGCCGTATTGAGATGACGACTCAGCACACAGACCTGTGGCATAACTGCTTTTAATGACAATCATTGTGCTTGGCCTGACTCCTTTCAATTATTAACATTGGGCCTCCTAATACTTCTCATTCATAGCGAGTGAGAAATGTCTTGTGTTGATTTCAATGACATTTCTTAAAAATCCTATAAACCTCCGGTCTTTAGGAACAATCATTAAATTAAGGAGCTCTCTCTCTCTCTCTCTCTCTCTCTCTCTCTCTCTCTCTCTCTCTCTCTCTCTCTCTCTCTCTCTCTCTGTCTCT
>JAUESF010000080.1:16535425-16557902 GCA_032274765.1 Malacoctenus tetranemus
TCTCTCTCTCTCTCTCTCTCTCTCTCTCTCTCTCTCTCTCTCTCTCTCTCTCTCTCTCTCTCTCTTTCTCTCTCTGTGCCTTTGCCAATGCGAGAACCACAAATAGGGAGGCGCCAAGGCCACTTGTGGCGCACGCCGGCCTGCCGGCTCGATCCACAGATCCTTGGGTGCTTCCCGTACGTGAGAGAGAGGCTGTAATTCCACTAGGTGGAATCACATTATCCTAAAGGGGAAGGCGGGCGAAAGGACGGTGCTGGGGAATGGCCATAGAACAGGGAGCTGCCGGGACCATTTACATATGGAGGGAGGGAGGGAGGAAGAGGGAGGAAGAGAGAGAGAGAGAGAGAGAGAGAGAGAGAGAAAGCAGAGTTGTTTTCAGACAATCTAACAGATGTGGCATATTTCCAACACCTGCATTCAGTTCTCATCTCTAAGTGTTTGCATATCGACTGGCAAACAAGACGTATCCTTTCCTCTAACAAAGTGACCCCGAGTGTGTCTCTCTCCCACCTCTCGCAGTTACATACTTTATAAGACATCAGGCTGGAAAATGTGAAGTGAGACCTCTTTGTGCGTGCATGTGCGCGTGTGTGTGTGTTTCTTTTTTTCTAAGATGTGTTTGTGTGCGTTCGCGTCCGGGGCGTGAGGATGATTCAAAGTGCCATTTCGTTGTGTGAGGACAGCCTTCACAAACACACTCGTCATGCAGAAGATGTTGTCATCCTCCGCCTCATTGTTTGTGTAAGTGATGTCTCCAATCACTATCAAACACGTGGAGGTTTCACCCTCCCTCTGTCACTCTCGTTTCTCTGCCTTCTCCTGCGATCGTACAAATTGTCCCATCGTCCTTCTGCTCCCGCAGCCTCACATCGCTTCTCTTGCTGTCTGCTCCAGAGGTTTCACTTTAAAGGGGGCTCGCGGAGAGCGGCGCCGACGCGGATCCGATGTACAGTGACGTGCTCCTGCTCTGTGTTTTTATTGACGGACGCACAATGAAACGCCGGGACACAGAGAAAAACTACTTATAGATACAGAATGAGTTCCCTGGGACAACATGGGCCAAGATAGGCGGTGGAAACATGCGTGTCCTCTGCACAAAGATAGAAAAAAACAACAACATTTGCTTGTGGGGTGAAAATCAGCTGATTTCATATAGAAATGACCACGTTCAAACCAGTGCTTCTTTATTATGAGGAGGAGACTTACTGCTTGCTAACCACTGTGTCAACATGACTCCCAGGCTGCAGAATAAGGCGCGTTAACCTCTTATGAAAACATGTGTATTTTGAGACATACAATAACAACTTTGTCCCCTCAATAGAATTAATGCTTTGGTTGACATATACAGGAAGTACTAAAAGCAGCGGTGTTTTTAAATACATGAAACATGAAATGTAATAAGACGGTATCAGCCGTTTTTGTAATGTCGAAAGTGTTTGTTGACTATTTTTTGAGTCAGATTCAGAGGCCACTTTGAGATCATACAGGGAGACACAAACAACACCTAAAAGACACTAAGTCACAAAACTCTGATGTGTTTAAGATACTTACAAAAACTCCATGTGTCAAATATCATGAATAACAGATACTCTGGAGAGATTACACTGTGGTAGCTTGCTCTCTCTCTCTCTCTCTCTCTCTCAAAGTGTTCTCCATGAAATGTATTGATAACATATTGATGCAAAAACTACTCATGCAAAGTAAACATGCACATCAGTGCCCGTAAAACACTGCAATGAGCGACAAGCTTGTATGAAAATATAACAGCCAAACAAAAAAATAAATTGTTGCATATGTAAAATTTTGTTGCTGTTAAGAGAAAAACGTTTTAGTTTAACTTTCAGTCTCTAAAGTTTTACATTTAAATTCTTCTTAAAAATGAACTCACCACACAGAGTCTGAGGCAGAAGTAACCAAAAGAAAGGACAAGAATATTGGGAAGTAAACAATGAGTCACAGTGTTTGCTGACATCGCTTTGGCACCCGTTCTTAAAATAGTGCAACAGAGAAAAAATGGTTTTAAAAAAAGAAAAAGAAAATCTCTTTTTTTATTTTAACTGTATAGATTGTCTTTCCAGGTTGGTTTTTCTCTCTGTTAGATACTTCTATTTTGAAAATATGTTTCACTGCAATACGAGTTGATGCTTTTATAAGGGCTTTAAGGGCGTTTTCACAGTGATAAGGGCAGATTTTTCCATGTAATTCCAGGCATGCGATTGTCATCTGTTGTTTATGGTCTTGTTCTGCTTCCTCAAGTTTGCGACGCGGCACAAAAGGTAAAAAAAAAAGCTGTTTGGCTGAAATTGCCTTAAGCTTTTGGTTCCAGTGGCCCGTGTGTGTGTTCGAGCGCAGACATTTGAATATGCGTCTGATGTGCTGGCATTTCAACATGGGCGGCGAAGCTCTTGTAAACAATCTAAAAATGCGAGTTTGAACAGGAAAGAAAAGCTTTGCTATGTTCAAACGCAGCTGGACCGGCGTTCGTGTGGTTTTTTGACGCCAATAAAAGCGGCAAAACCCGAATCGGTTTCCCAAACGCAGATCTGCAGAAAAAGACGAGAACTGCTCCGCTGCTACACTGCAGATATCATTGTAGCTGTTTTGTGTGTCTGTGTATAGGTGAGTACTGCATTAGCACTGTCTCTAGCCGTTATAATGGAGCCAGTGAAGGCTTTTGGCAGGCCCATTACAGCAACACCCCCCCTTCCACCCCCTCCCTCCCCACCCCCCAACACGTTGCCATTCCCCAAATATCTCTTCTCATTACCTGATCGACCTGTTAGCATTCGTTACCAAAAGCTGTAGCCGCTCCCCGCAGAGTACTTCAGATGGATTTCCCATTTTAGAACAGAGCAAAGTGGAGTCAGCTTCGATTGGAGCCGACATCGAAGGAGTTCTTCAGGGCAAACCAGCTGTGACTGGGCTGATGTGTAGCTGTCACTGTGTCGTGACATGATATAATATGAAATGATATTGAACAACGCCGGTTTGGCACTAAATTGTTAGCAGGGCTTCAGGTCTGACAGCAGCCAGTTTATGGCTTTAATCCCAAGGTCCTTTAAACCTTGTTTGACATAAATTGAGTTTGGCTTCTTGACAGGGAAAAAAGAGCAATGACAGAGAAACACTTTCCGTTCTTCTGTCTTGTTTGGTTCGAATGGAAAGTTTTTTTTTTCCCCCCTCGCTATCTGAAGTTCCGTTTACTCCCGAGCCAAAGCAAATGTAGATGTTGATGTCAGCAACGCTGATTTCAACACCCTGACGAAGCCGTTATACGAGATTTTGACACCGTTTTTTTTCTACCTCGTTACACTGGCAGCAGCTGCAGTCACATGGACCTTAAGTAATCTGATTCAATGATCAGATTGAATGATCGGATCAGAACCACGTCACGTAAAAACCCCAATCAGATTACGTTGGTCCTCTCAGATTGGAGTTGTCCGTAAAAGATGGTGCAATATTTTTTTGTGACCCAAACAGAGTTTGTGTGGAAGTAAAAAAAAACCAATGTGTCACTTCACCTAAACCGCGTGACGCTCCTTGACATCGCATCAGATTGCGTCCCCGTGTGACACTTCACAAACTGTGTTTTTGAGAAAAATGGCCGATGCAGGTGACACAGCCAACCCGAAAGCTGTTTTTGTTTGTGTACGAGTTTTGCTCCATTTGTCAAACTAAGTTACATCCTAAATACCTGCAGGTTTCCTGGTGAAGCTGGATTCGGGTTAATGTGCACGTGTCACAGACGTTGACGTCACGAGGCGACCCGCAGCCTGAATCCAATGAGATCTTCACCCGTGTAAACGCTTAAGTAAATCAGATCGCGTTCATGTAAACAGGGTGATCCGATTCCTCAGTCAGATTAGCGAGCGGCTATGTAAATGCAGCTGCAGACCGCATGCCTATGTGCACCTCCTGCACCAGCCAGACCTTAAATTACACCGCCGAAGCTAAACAGATTTAGACGGTCATCTCATCTCATTGTTAGGACGCTGACATCAGGCAGTGATCTGTGATAAATCTGCTATGTAAAGCTCAATGAAAACCCTGAACACAGGTCTGAGGGACCCGTTACCATGACTAATGTCTCGAGTGACAGCGAAAGATAAGACTCATCCTTCACCTCAGCCCGGCCCATTTCTCAGCAATAATGTTCATAATGGAGTGCTCGGGTGTCGTTATTGTGTGAATAATTTAAATAGTGATTTAGGTTATTGGGCGCCGAGGTCAAAAGCACAACAGCGACCGAGCCTGAACCAGATGAGACGCAGCTGTACTTTATACTTCTCAGACTTTTCCCATCGAGGAGGCAGAAAAGCCGGAGATGACCGAGCGGCAATGATTTGGTGTGTTGCTTAATTGGATGTTCCGGCGACATCTGTTTTTAAGGGAAAACTGCAACTCTGGCACATTAATTCACTTTGTAATGAATGACTGAATGTCAATGCAGGCCGTGAAATCACCAAGAGAGAAGTATGTGTGTCAGTGAGCATGTGTGTGTGTGCGGGTCTGTGTGTGTGTGTGCGTGAGCAACACAGTGATGCTTTTCCATCTGTTTGGCAAAAACACTCTCCCTCCAACACAGGCACCATCGGTGCGCAGTAGCCAGAACGAGGAGGGATTCAAGATGGCCTAAAGCTGATTGGAATGCCTTTTGAATGGGAAAAATGAAACAAAGATGGAGTGGACATTATGCCGCTGAATCTTAGTTAAGGACGCTTCACAAGTGTGTGACAGTGTCATTAATCTCGTGAAATTACAGACAGAGAAACCAATACAACAGAATCACTGGCTGCTAACGGAAGAAACGTGCAAAGAGAAAAAACCCGTTTTTTTTTTTTTTTAGGGTGTACAGAAATCCTGCGAGGATTCACACAAACAGGGGTGATCTTACAGCCATGAAGTGTGTGTGTACACATCATATGATCACAGGCCGTGGTCCTGATCTACCAAATGTTTGCAGGTGTAAAACTGGGCTCAAACATGTTTTTTACGTTTTAACAATTTAGCGCACTTGATTCCATAAATATGTAAGGTCGACCGTTTCTACCAGATCACACAAAATGCTGGCGTCTACTCTAATTATTAATTAACCACGCGCTATGTAATTAACTCAGGCTGGTTGCAGGTAAAACACCTGAATTTACCGCGTTTGAAGAGGGGCGCAGTGTTTTCCGGAACACCGTGCCTCTTAGATTCGCTGCATCGCGTTTCATTCTGCACCTGGTAAGAAAAACACTCGGCTGAGCTTTATTTGCCTCCGTGTGACAGACGAGAACTTTAACACGCGCTAAATCCTTATCTAAACACTCCTGTTTGCGCGCGTTGTTGCTTGCGCTATTTTTCTAAGTAGATAAGATGCAGAGCGGAATCGCAAAGTGTGCGCATGCAAACAGGGATCAGCATCGATCGGGCATTTTGTATCCTTATAAAAAAAAGGCCATTTCTAAAATCTGCTTGTGGTGGTGCAACTCCACTAAATATCTTTTTTTTTGCCTGGAAAAAAATTAAGCTAATGGAGCTAAACGTGTTTTTTTTTTTGCTTCCACCCGCAAGATAAAAATGGGAAGCAGCCTCCTCCCTGCGAGTGACTGACTGCAGTCCAAGGAGACCACTTGGCACCTGGAGTGACAGCCTGCCATCAGCGTGTAAAGATGCTAATATGAATTCTGATCACTCACTCATATAGGCAAGGGAATTACTGCCCATCACCAGCATCTAGTGATTCTCCACACATGGCAAAGTCAAGGGGCACGCTGTAAAACCCAGGCAAATGGAGTTGGCACGACAGTCAAAGCCAGATTCCGCTTGACACTTCCTTCCTAAGTGATAGTGCTACAAGATGTGCTCTATAATGTAATAAATTGGGAGCTCTGCCCTCAAGATTTCAGACTGATGAGAAATTTCTATGACAAATCCATCGCTTAAACTATCTCTGTCCTTCAATCTTCACGCCTGCGTGAGCCCAGGGGGGTCAAAGGCTAATTACCAAACTGGATAAGAGGCAGAGGAGGAGAAAGACAGAGCCTTCATATTTTTTAAAAGGTGTAAATTTATGCAGATTATTTCTAAAAGTGGAATGTCTTTCAGATGTAATTCAAGTAAAAGAAGCTCCTCACAATATGCATTCAGACACAGGATCTGGCAACGCTGAGTGGTAAATCTGCACTTTAGGGCGACGTTTAAATTCATCTTATGGAAGGTGTAAAACAAGACGAGAATCGTCCAAAGTCTCACCTGTAATTAATATCATCACGTTTCAGTCTTCACCCTATAATTTCACATTCAGTGAATCTGCTTACTCAGGCTCTTTAACATGCGCGTGTGCTAATTCAGGGATAAAGACTGGAGTGGGTTACGTGCAGAACCACCGTTTCCAGCGACACGCTCGGCACAACAGCCCGCATTGTAATGTAATGAAACCGCGATTTGTTTTCACACTCCGGTTTCTGCACTGAGCTTTGACCATGGTTCCAACAGAAAGCTGCGCGTTAATTAGTGAGATTTTCAGGGGCCGCCGGTGAAGAGAGAGACGTTTGCTTCGGATGTCTCCCGGCAAGACGCTGATTTAATTTGTTTACCAAAACTCTTTCCTTTATCTTCTTTGGCGCCTTTTTTTTTTTTTATCTCGGTGTCACAGCGGGGTGCTGGAGCCAGTCCCGGCTGACACGAGGTAAAGGCGGAGCAGGCGCCGGACAGATGGCGACAGGGACAAACACGAGAGAGACGCACGGTCACACCTGTGGAGAAATTTCGAGTCACCGATAAAATCTGCATGTTTTTTTCGAAGGGAAACTTGAGAAAATCCACAAAACTTGCAGGGAGAACATGCAAACTCTGCACGGGACCTTACTGCTAATTGCTGAACCAGCTTGTTTCAGAAAATCTCCAAGAAAGGAGCATCGTTTTTGACTTTGTTTTTCTGGGGGAGGAAAAAAAACACCTTATTATTGTTGTGTACAAAAGAAAGTCCCGTGACGAATATCTTTCGAAGCGGAAACGCAGCAAAAAAAAAAAAAAACCACAGCGGGGGGACAAAGAAAACCTAACCTGGCATAGAAGTCATGCCAAGGTGGCTGAGGCGCTCTGCACCACTGTCCCTCCGCTCCCCGTCTCCCCTGCGAATTCTTGCTTCCACTCCGGAGAGTGATGATACTGTCGGCTCTCCTAAGACTCCCCCTGCTTGACACCTCGACACGAGAAGAAGGATGTTCCTGTCTGTCTCTTCACATCACAGACGTCCTGATTCGGATCCCTCCCATCCAACACCCTGTGATGCTTCTCTTTAAAAAGCGGCCCGTCCATCATAAACATCCTCCCTTTTATGTTCCCCGCCCGAGAAGGGGAAGGAAAAGAGAGAAATCAGCCCTCTCTCAAACACGGGCTGACAGCGCTAAGCAGACTGACGTGACATCAGAGGAGCGATGTGCCAGACGTAGCTTTGAATTTCCATAACAAGGTAACGCCACAATTATTAGTCACTCAGTGAGACCATCGCTCCCAAAACTTAATGCAACATTTCTGGTTTTTTTTGTTCGGAACGGCGCTTCAGATCCATATTAGAGTTACATCCGATCCGCTGCTCAACTTCCCCCTTCTAAAAAGGTGTTAATCATATACATCATTGTTCCCTAATCAGTCTCTCTCCTAAATATTCTGAGCCATTCTGCACGAGTCTTAAATTAAATCCCTCACCTTGACTTCATCTAAATGTAATACTGTCAATAAAGGAGATATAAATAGATCGGGGGTGTAACCATTCATAATCTACCTGAATATTTTAAAAGGGTCTTTTGGGCGACGAGGCAGGAAAAAAAAAGAAGAAAGGAAAAAAAAAAGGAGGAGAAAGACTTGATCAATCGCCTGAGTTCTGCCTCTACAATCAGAAGTGCACTAATTGAAACGGTGAGGAGTCATCTAGCACCTCAAGGATGAATCGAATCAAATTAGCAGTTTTGCCTAATAATCCCACCCCACCCCCCACACAATGCGATGAAATCTACTTTCGCCTCACACACGCCTGTGTTTTTTTCCCCCCCGTCTGGACAGTGATTGAGAAAGAGTTGCTTGTTGGCCTGTCAAGAGGGGGGTTGTGGGGGGGGGGGGTGAGAGAAGGCACGAAGAAATGTTAAAGAGACCTTTTCCATGCCTGACCCGCTCAGTTTGTGAATCCTAATGCTTTTTAATGAAGACACGCGCTGAAAACTGATCCGCACAGCTTAATAACGGCGGCGAAAAAGGGGGGGGGGAGCAGCGGCGGTGGCGACGTTAAAGCCGAGCCGGTCGGTGCCGTGGGGCGGCAATCGCCCGCAAGAAAAATCTGTACCCGTGTCAAAAAAAAGAAGGGAAAAAAAGAAAGCGTAAAGAAAGATCACGAGCGTTTAAGGTGGCTCAGTGGACATATTAGAAAGGTGGTTACTCTGAGCCTTCATCACATGTCCACCTTTCCCTGAGCTTTTTCTATTTTCAGGGTGAAGCTAATGAATTGGGATCTGGAAAAGGTTTTTCTGCAGGCTCACAATGAGGAATGATAAGAGATTATTTTAGAATGAAGATCAATGACAAAAGTCCAAACGGTATGAGGAGGAGCGGCAGCAGCAGGAGGAGGAAGAGGGAGGAGGGAGGAGGGAGGAGGCGCAGGAGGAGCACGTGCCCTAATGTAAGATGAGTGTAATGCGCAACCCAAGGCCAAAGGCAAGAGCTTCATCTCACCAATTCTCTTTACAGGGGTGGAAATTACTCGGCGCCGCGCATAGCTGATTTATACAAATTAATGATCTGGGTTATTAATAGGCCGAGGTGCATATATTAAACACTATGAGTAAAGGTAGCTTTAATTATGCATCTTTTATAAAACCTGTTTGACTTCAGCACCTGCTGCGTAGGTGCATTTTCAAAATTAATCAGATTCTTGAAAAACGAGGTAATATCTCCGTCGCGCCTCCTCCTGCTTTCTCAAATCATCCCTTTCTTTTGATATATCTGTTCGTGACCGCGGCAATGAAGAGAGAAAAATATGCATTCAGAGGTGGGAAAAAAACGGAATTGACCAGAGAGAGATGATTTTTTTCCCGACGAGTAGTGCCGACGCGATATTTGCGAAATTTGCCGGGGTCGCGTGTTTCAAAGCGCGGGCATTGTTCGCCGACAACAAAAAAACACGGCGCTCGCGTTTCACCGGACACTTCGGGGGCCCGCCATATAAGCGAGAGTTCCTGCCCTGCCCCTTCTGTTGTCCGAGGGGAGCCGCCTGCGCTGACAATGGTGTCACCTCTCCCCCGGGGTTGGGGGGGTGGGTGGGGGGGGGACACCTCCGAGTGATTTGTGGTCGGGGAAGACTGATGAACTGCTATTGCCACCCTGTTTCTTTGCAAGATCAATTCTACATGTAGGAGTGCGCTTTATGAATGATGGAGACCTCCTCAAGTCATCCATACAGCTGCCCAAAGACACAGCCCTGGCCCCCGTTGCACCTACAAGGCAGGAATAAAGCAATCACTCTTCCCAACAGGGCCATGCATTATGCACCCACACTCCAAACGTGAACATTGCCACATGAATACACAGATAAGCCAACAATGCATGCGCGCAAACAAACACGGGGGGGGGGGAAACGAATGGAGGTCCCGGTTCGGGCCCCGTTTTGCTGCATTTTAAGCAGCGCTGATGAGAAAAGCGGCCAAACTTTTGCCTCGTTAGAGAACGTCGCCCCCCTCCCACCCTCGGTTTTTCGGACAGAAGCGAGCCGAGCGAGTTTCTCCTCGTCGGAGCGCATCCGTCAGTTTTTTGCCACGCCGCCTCCGCCTCGCCGGACAGGCCCCCACGACTGGGTGTGGGCCAAACGAGAGCGATCTGATGGTATTGAGGGATCACTTGCAGCACACATCAGAGGGGCTGAATAGCATCGTGAATAGGCGCAGCATACATAGATGTCATGAGTCCTGCCTCCCGCAGAGAGGTTGAAAGCGAAAAGTAGAGCGCAATGAATACTTGAGTGTTCTGGAGGCTATGAAATTGAAGGGCCTCTCTCTTTTTTGCCAAAAGATTTCAGTATGAAAAAAAAAAAAAAAGCAAAAGCAGCTCGCGCTTTCTAATAGTAACTTTGAGATTGATTGGGTGAGCTTGTGTGCGAATCAATGAGAGCTTGACAGACGTTCTTCTTTTATGATAATTCTGGCTTCGGGAGCAGGAGCAGAGGAATAATGCAGCAGGCCTACCTGACAAAAGGAGAGAGTCGTACATAGTTGTTTAAAAAGTCAAATTCCTTATGCAAAAATTTCCGTATGAAAATTCAGTCCCTGGGACGACCGAACAATCTGGCATATGAGAAACGTCGCTTCATCCTTCATCTCTTCTTTTTTTTTTTTCCCCCCGTGCGATATCAACCCTTCCTCAAACATTCAAGATTACATTAGCATTGGATTAATTACATGCATTATTTCCTCTCTTTCTTTTGGCACTGTGCTACAGAACAATCCCTGTGGTCCCCCGCGTGGACGCGTTTTAACACAAACTCCAAAGCAAGACAGATGTACAGCTGAGATAACTCCCATCTACTGTGGGAAGCCTGGGAGAGCCACAGTGTAGAGGCCATATACTATTTATGGGTTAATCGATACAGTAGCTGGATGACACCATGTCCCCACTACTTTCTGTCATGATGATGGCTCACTAATTTTGGAACGGCTGCTTTCTCCTCCTGCCTTCAGCGGGCCGCGAGACGGTTTAATTTGGCTGTAAAAACGCCAATCACCGGGTTACTTCTTGTTCCTGGGGGAGGTCATGATGGGGGCAAGTCCATAGGAGGAAATATATTCACATAGTTCTCTTAGAGACACCGCTAACCCCTGACATCCCATTTGGGTTGTAATTTCATGTTGTTAAAGTGACAGGGACCCAGCCTCTGTGCTCTTAGAGAGAAGGGGAGTCCGGATCAGAGAGGCCTTTAATTCCCGACTCTCCGAGCGGGGACAGCTCATGTGCACAAGCATGTGTATGTGAGAGCGAGAGAGAGAGACAAGGAAGAGGGGAAAAAGAGAAAGAGGGTGTGTGTTTGTTGTCGTCTCTGAGCACATCCTCGTATCCCAGCGCATTCCCCTGCATTTCTGCATCTGCAGAGTATGTGCGTGGCACCGATCACCCCGACGCAGCATGTTTTGGTATTTGTATGCGTCTTTTTTTTTGCTGGCAGGGGTCAACACACATCAGAAGCATGGGGTGGGGTGGTGGTGGTGGTGGTGGTAGTGGGGGGGGGGGGACCCGGGGACCATCCCTCTCTGCAAAGATGCTGCTGGCTCGGGGAAAGAAAAAAAGAGAGAGAGAGAGAGAAAGCAGTGTGAGAAAAAAAAAAAACCTCATTACCTTGGCACTGAGACTTAATGCTCTTTTCCTTGAACTGGCTTTGATCTCTACCTAATGTGGATATATGGGAGAAGTGATGCTTTTATAGCAATGAAAGCTAACATTTAACTGCGCACATTAAATTAGCAGGGAAAAAAGGGGGCTGCGAAACATGTTTGCGTTTGCAGGCGGCGTGGAGGGGCATCGCTTCGCAAATGTTTGCACCAATAAAGATCCGGATGATACGAGCCTTCTATAAAATACACACTGGAGCTCTTCCATCAGCGGCGATGTCTCTCCGATTCCTACCGATACACTGTACACGCAACATCTCGTGCTACTAATTCTCACTCATATGATCCAATAGAGACGCGAAGGTGCCGCAGTTTGTCTGGAATCGAACCTATTAAATGCAAAACGAGTAACTTTCCTTTTATCTAGCAAACAGAGGATTATCAACATTTGCATCTTATCTGCAATGTTGTCGTTTACACGCCATGCCACACACACACATGCACCCAGAGACACATTCATTCTCTGAGCTTGACAGCGGCCATTAAAGTCAGTACAGTGTGTTAGTAGTCCCTGTTCCTTTTACGTCCTGCGTTAGCACATTTAATGCTGGAATCTTCATTCCAAAATGGCCACGTTGTGTTCAGGTTCTGTTATTCCTCTTTTATTCCATACAAATAAACCCCATCGTCGTGGCTGGATACAGTTTATCTGTTGGCCTGATTCACCTGAACGCCACATGTTGTGGGAAAAATCTGGGATAGCTGTGTGTTAACAGCTAAAGGGACCCGAACAACAGTATGAATCCAATATAACAACAATAAAGACAGTCCTTATTAGTCATAAAAAATCACTTTGGTGCCACATTAGTGCTCGGTTCTTAAGTCACCCGATGGAAAAGTGGCCCAATTGAGCTGACGCCTCCCTGAAGTAAACAGTTTGGAGGATCTTATTGCGCCTGGCGAAAATATGAATAATCTCAGGAATCTATGGTGAACTTAATCATATGTATTATTTGGTTTCACACCTGGAATGTAAATTATATTCACACAGTGAGAGGATCTCTAACAGAAATATCACAACATAAGACTGACTTTAAAAAAAAAGAATAAACTGTGCTAAAGGTTACACGTGATAATGAGTTCATTCCTCACGTCTGGTGACATTTTTGGAATATTATTCAGGCTTCTTTTCTTTTTTCCTTTAGCTGTTGTGCCTCGTAACAATCAGCCTCCTGCGTCTTATAATCAACTAATCGCTCCTGCGCCGTGATTCCTATGAAAATGAGAGGTAGGAGGACACTGGTGTGTGTCTGCGTCTCTCTCTCTCTCTCCCTCCCTCTCTCTGTGTGTGCGTGTGTGTTTGGTGTCCGCCCCTCTCTGAGAAGTAAAGAGTTAACGGAGCGGTGGGTTTGCCCATTCTCCTGCTGTGAGTGACGCGATCATCTCTCTTATCCCTCAACTTTGCCTGTTGCCAGACCAGGCAGCCGAGGTGGACGCTGGCTATCAACCCGCTGACACTCTTTCACCGCGATCGCACCACCTCCTCCCCCCTAAAAACAGAGAAATCGCCCCCGAAACATTTAACCCTCACCTTTATTTATCCGTGCGGGGTGATTTTTTTTGCCTTCTCCTTCCTCTCCCCACGCTGACTTCTCACCGCAGGCTCGCTTCTGACGTTACGATGATTTTTAGTTCTCGCCACCATCGGACTCCCCGATGTTGTGCAGCAGTCTACTACACGAAGGCGTGAATCTTTTTCTCTTTTTTTTCCTCTCTTTTCTTTTTTTTTTTTTTTTTTTTGAATAGAGGTGGATCTTCCCGGATACGGCGAGGGGGTAGTAGCTGTATGAAATAAAAAAAAGAGAGAGAGCGAGAGAGAGAGAGAGAGAGGGAGCGAGAGAGAGAGAGAAAAGAAAAGAAAGAAAGCGAGACTTTCACGGAAATCTCTCCGCCACATACAACATGCCACGGAGGAAACAAGAGGCGCCCAAGCGCGCCGCAGGTACGTGGATCCAACTGTATCGTGCGTGAAAATGTGGACGGGGTTTTCTCCTTCGAGCGAGTCCGAGCTGCGGATGTTCCATTTGTTTTGTAAAGCTCACTTTATAGTCACTGCATTTCCGTTTCCACTTTGAGGGCTCGCTCTTCCGATGCGCTTTGTCACTCTTGGCCACTCTTGTGAGACCTCGTAGAAACTATTGCTTTTTACCGAAGCGGATGTACAGTTTGCGTACAGCGTCGTGCGGTTGTGTGTGTGCGGGTTTGTTTTGTTTTTGTTGGTGTGTGGGTTTTTTTTGTGTGTGTTACGCTTGTGGCGGATGAGTGTTAAAGTTTCGCTTCCGATCGTTCCCAAACTTCAATCCCGAAGACTTCACCGATCCCGATTATTATCGGCGTTAAAACAAAAGCGTGTTGGGAAAACAGGAGGTGTTTTCTTGATGGCGAGTCCCTGAGGCGTGCCATAAGGGCTTTGTGCGCATTTGATCCCGGCGCATAACTTCTTTGCACAAGCGAAGGGGGGGAAAAAAGGAGGGGGGGAGGACGAGAAAAAAAAGAGAGAGAGAAAGAGAGAGAGAGAGAAAAAAGCTTTTCTACCTCTGAGGATTTTCTTCTCTTGGAAAAAGATAAACAATTTGGGAGCAGACAATGGCGGGTTCGTGGGCTGGAAGGAGCCATAATCGACAGTTGCCATGTCTGATTTGACGGTTGATTGATTGGCTGTCATGCGGCTTTGATCTGATCCTTCCCGATTTGCATCAGAAAATCACTTCCCACCATGTGCTGCAGGCCCCTGACGTCACGTTTAAACCACTTTTGAAAGGCCCTGTGTACTTTTTTTTTACTCTCTCTTTTCTCTCTCTCTCACTCCTCTCTCTTTTGCTTTTCTCTCACACACACACACTTACTCACACACACTTTGTATCACTCCGATGGTCAAGTGACTCACGAGGAAAAAAAAAAGTGAAAGAAAGTGGAGGGAGGGAGGGAGGGAGGGGTGGGGGCAAAGTGGTTTCACAGTGAGACATCACACACAGAAACAGACACACACTTCCAGCAGAGAACATCACACTCCCATGTGCACATGCCCACTTGTTCACTTTGAACACACACATTCAGAGGAGTCACACACATCCAGTGGGTAGAGGAGGCGGGAGGAGTGGGTTAGGGGTTGTAAAAGGAGCCGTGTGCTATGTAATGGAGGGGAGGAATGGGTTTGCTCTGTCAGACCGGGCCGTCACAACGGCTTTGTTTCATGTTTGATTTAATTGTCTCTCCCCTGACAGGCCCATTCATCAATGGCTTTAATGGTCAATCAGAGACAGGCTGAGTGAGTGCTCCCATTCTGTTTAGCCATAAGCTGGCCTGGGCTTTTATTTCATCAAAATGCCCCAGCCTAATGTACATGCTCACTGGCTCAGAGTGGCCGCGGGGAGCACATAAAGAATGACTGAAAGCTTTCTGATTTCAGATCAGTGAGAAGGATGGGTTTTTTTTTCTCCTCCTCCTCCTCCTCCTCCTCCTTTCTTTCTTCCTTCGTCTCCTCCTCTACTCTCTCCTCCCCGCTACACTGCTGTTTTTCTGTTGACGAAAGGGAATAAAAGGCTGTAATACGGATCGTTTTGTGTTTTTAGAAAACAACTTTTTCTCCCTGAAACCACGCTTCTTTGTTCATTCATTCATCTATTCATTTCTTCATTTTTTCATGCTCCCCTTCCACCCCTGTCAGTCAGCCCGTGCAGCTGCAAGTTATAAAGTTGTCAACTGTTCAGTGGCACACAAAGGGTGATGATGAATTGATTGCAGCACAGAGCATGGTGATAGAGAGAGCAAAGAAAAGGATGACAGATGATGGGCCTTGATTAGGGACTTAGGGGGAGAGTCAGCCCACTGCAACCTTGAGACTTGCATGAAAAATCTACCCCCCCCTCCTGCCCCACACACATACACACACACACACACCCTCCATGCTTTGCTCTCTCATTGTCTCTCCAACACACACACACACACACACACACATACTCAACTTCTCTCTCTCTCTCTCTATCTCTCTCTCTCTCTGTCCTCCCCCCCCTCTCTCTCCCCCCTTCCTCCCCTGTCTGAGAGGGTTTCTCTCTCCACAGTAGAAAACTTGTTTTGCCTGCTTCATTAGCGTTGGTCCAATTAGCCGTGAGGCTGATGGAGTCCTGACAGGCTCTGTGATTGGAGATGACAAGCTCGGGGTGCCCGGCCCAATGAGGTTTGCCACCACTTTGATGTAATCAACTTGATATTACACAGAGCCGCTCGCCTTTGGTTGTGCTGTAACTCAATTTTCTGCTGCAGGTGACAAATGGGCCCGCGTACCTGGGTCAGGTCTGAGTGCTCTTAACAACCAAGGGCAGTTGGCCACGTAAACAGCCGAGCAAACATGAGACGCGGAGGGTTTTTTTTTTTCTTCTTCTTCTTCCCTGGCTGGAGAAAATAAAGGCGGACCTCCTCTCCCTCTGCGGTGGGCGATTAGCTTGCACCACGGGCTCGGTGGGGGGGTGGGGGGGGGGTCCTGAAGCTGCTGGATCGGCCTCGCAAAAGTCGAAACACTCCGGCGACTTCGCAGGAAGTTGAGATCGGCTCTTGCAGGAGTCGACGCGGAGACGGTTCTACTTCGCTGAGATGCCCCTTTTGCAGAATAGATGCAGGGTATTTACAGTATCCACAGTGTTGTATGTGTCAGTGTGCTGTCAGGTCACCACAGAGAAACACCCCCCTCCCTCTCTCCCCCCCCCTGCAAAAAAAAAAGGTATATTTTAGGCTTTTTTGCGTTGTCGTTATGAGACTCTAATATGGAAGCGGAGAGGTGCGGTCTCGCTCGTCTCGGGTTGGACGCCACAGCAACAGTTTCTTCTTTCTGCTCGGTCAGGATTACAGCTGCCAGACTGGCAGCCATCACTCATGTCCGTCTTTGGGCGTGCGTGCGAGTGTGTGTGTGTGTGTGTGTGCAGCCAAATCCGTGGGCATGCCCCTCTCTGATCTGCTGGGGTTGAATGCGGGTCTGTGGCCATGTTTGTGATCCCACTGAAAGGAGCTGGTAACCGTATACTACCTGTTGGGGCTCGGACTGTAATCCTCTCGAACTCGGAGGGGGCCGAAAAACTTAAAGACACGGAGCTGACCTCGAGTGGAGTCGTCCTCTCTGCACACACGTAATGTCGCTGCTCTGCAAGAGCGATTTAAATCAACCACGCTCCTTCTTTTTTCCTCCCATCCGTCGGCCTCCCTGTTGTTTACGTGTGAAGAGCGTGCCCTTACCGGATCAGCAGGGGACCGCGGCTTGGGACCTTAATTGCGCGGCCGGCACGTTCGCGCCGCCGGGCGCGAGTCGGCCCGGACGACGACGACGACAACAACAGGCGGGCCTCCGCCGGCGTTGTTTGCAGGTGTGGAGCGAGGCGGAGAAGTGTTCTGGCCTCGCAGGCCTCGTTGCTAATGAAAGTCCTGTGGCTGGATTCCGGTGAGGTTGAGTCACGTCTGTGATCTATGCGTCTGATAAGTGCATACCTAATGAGGCTGTGAGCACCAGCGGTGGGAGGAGGAGGAGGAGGAGGAGGAGGAGGAAGGGCTGACGGAGTGTTTCCCACAGGTATTGACAGATGCCTTTTTTGTTTTTGCCATAGGCCTTGACTCCATAAATCCTGCCCGTGTAACGATAACAGTGCCACCCTGCCAGCGAGTGACTGAAAGAGACAGTGTGAGAGAGAGAGGAAAAAGGGCAGAGGAGGAGCAGGAGGAGGAGGAGGAGGAGGAGGTGGGGGGTTGGATTGTGGTGGTGGGGACGACGACGACGATGAGGAGGAGAAGAAGAAGAGCGAGGGCGTTGAAATGGGTCCTCTCTCCTTTTTAACACACACTTGGCAGATGTCAAGCCATAGGGTTGGGCTGCAGGAGAGGGGGGGGGGAGAAAAAAGGGAGTGTAAGTGCTGTAGTAGTGTCACAAATAGAAAACCGTTAGCCATCCACTCTTCCCTTTCAGCTTTCAGTGTGCTTTCAGCCGAGGTTTTCAGCCGAGACTGCTGTCTGGGCACTGAGTCGCAGGCTTTGTAAAAATAGTCCCACCGCTGTTGTGATAGATGCAGCTGCACTGTGGCGACAATTGGGACAGGCTGGATCCCTCCAACCCCACCTCCCACCCACCACCACCACCCCCTCCTCCTCCCCCTCCCCCTCCTCCCCCTCCCCAGAGGTAGAGAGTGTTAGAGCCTGGTGGGATGTGTGCTCTTTTCGGGGAAACTGAGCTGCTCCGGTCTTCAGGGGTCCTGAAACCCAATCCAGGAGGAGAATAGCCGGGCCATGCCAGAGAGCCGATTTCCTTTTCAACAGAGTCATTTATCACTGACCCACCCTTCGCTTCTGACACGGTGACGTGTGTCATTTATCAAACAGGCTTTACCAGACTCGCAGAGAAGGGAGAGGTGGATAGGGGGCAGAGAGGAAGAGAAAGAGAGAGTGAAAGAGGGGAAAACGAGACAGAGAGTGGACTGGGAGAAACAAAGAGGAGGAGAATGAGGTGCAGAGTCGGCAGAGAGGGGACGCACAGGCTGCCGTTTGTGTGTGTGAGCGAGCGAGCGAGAGGTTTTTTTTTTTTCTTCTTTTTTTTTTTCCAGGGAAGAGCGAGTTTTCCCGAAACGTCGGGGAGACGCGTTTTGGGAGGGGAGATTTTTTCGAGATGACAGGGAGGATTGAGTTACACCGAGTTGTGTTTTGATGAGTGACAGAATGTTCTTCCATGACACGTCCCTAGATGTCTGAATGAAGGGGGGGGGGGGGAGAAATATGCTTCGTGAGTACACAAGTCCGACAAGTGTGTTAGTGTTGTTTACTTATAATATATGCACAACGAGCACACGGGGAGGCACTGTGCAAGTGTGTGTGTGTGCACGCATATGGCCATATGGCGTCAATGTTTAATGCTGCGTGTGTGTGTGTGTGTGTGTGTGTGTGTGAGTGTGAGTGCAGCTCCCTGATGAACACGGCTGACAGGTATCACTCATGCAGCAGCCTGGCCTCCAAATGAACCCGGGCCGCTCTGCTCTCCCGTGGCCCTAACAGGCTCTCTCCAAGATGGATGCTTCTTTAAAAATCAGATTAATGATGGATACCAGGCTTATAGTGCCATTTATCATGAAGAATATTATTTAGGCCGGCCGTGTATGGCTGTAACTGGAGAGCCAGGACGAGAAGAAGCAGGGTGGAAAGCCTTAGACAGACACTCACTGTGTGATGGATGGCTGAGCGCTCTCTCTGAGTGTTACTAGATACCAGTGCCGCAGCAGTAAGCCATAATCAGATAGCCCAGGGATGTTTATCCCGCAACTACACTACCCAGATTGCCTTGCCTGGAGGGTTGCTTTATGAAAGGTATAGTCTGTCATTATTGTCATCTTCAGAAAGTTACTGGAGTCCTGGAGAAAGGGAAAAAAAAAAGCGCTTAAGAAACTGAAAGACATTTTAAAGCCTCTGTGGTGCTTTTGTGTTGTTGTTTTTTTCTCCCCCCAATCTTAAATCACAAAAAGATCTGTTGGCTTCACTGTAAGTGACAGGAGTGATAACCTTCAGTTTTTCATTCAGTCGGGTCACGACGAGTCCACAAACGCAGGCGGCATTCCCCGACGATCCGTGAATAAAAGTACAGTGAGGGGTCAAGGCGAGGCCAGCCGCGCCGCTGCCACAGGGAAAGAAAAAGTGGGGAGAAAACAGTTTTGTTTTTTTTTTGTGTCCTCCTCCTCCTCCTCCTCCTCCTCCTCGGTCTCTTCCCTCTGTCTCATACCTCCTCCTCCTCCTCCTACACACCACTGTGATTTATGGTGGCCATCCATCTTCGGGCTGCGTCCATCACCTCCTCGTTGCTAGGCGATCATGGCAGCAGCTGTGTGTTGTTCGAGGGGTTTAGTTGTCCCACTCCCCGGCCCTGAATTTTCCTCTTTTTATTTTTTTCCTACTTTGCCCTGTACCACTACCTCAAATCTCAACCTCACACACACTCACGCAGTTTCAGCTCCAGCTTGCGAATCCTGAAAAACTAACCCTTCCAACCTTGAACTTCCACGTCACAAACTTCAGCCTAAAGACTTTTTTACCTATAAAAACTCAGATCCAGAAGAGCCGACTCTCCCGCTGCTTTCTCAAACACGCTCCTATTGTTTTTTGGTTTTTTTCTCAAAGCTGCTCGCAGTCAAACAAGGACACGACAACAACAAAAAAAACGAGATGGGTTTGCGCCCTGCAGTGACCCCCCCTCCCCCTCCCTCCTCCCCCCATGATATCACTTTTGACTGTTTTACAACCTTTTTCATGTAGCAAGAAAAAAAAAAAACAAGGACACAGCCAGACAGGATTCAAACAGGTCCCGTTTGACCCGACTGCCGAAGCGCTCGACCAGAAGGCAAACGGAGGGGGGGGGGGAAAATGAACACGAGAATTATTAATACGAATTGGCACCGATTCGACCTCCTCGCATAACTGCGGCTTTGTTTTATTCAGCTCCCTAATTTAATGACAAGCGTAACAGGCACCTCAGGCACATTGATCCGCGTTTCCAGATAACCGAGTAGAGACAAATGGACTAAAATTGACACGTTGTTTATGTCCCATTTCAGACTTGAACTTCAGTTGTAAATCTGCGACACCTCCACTGAAAATGTTGGCGCGCGAATTGTTACAGGAGTCAGGAATTTGCCACCAACTGTAAATAAGGATTTAAATCGTCATGAAGTCAGACGTATAATATCTTTGGATTACTTCTGCCCCCCCCCCCCCCCTCCTTCTCTTTCAGTCCTCCGTCTGACTGTTTTTGCCCCGTTCACACAGTCCAGTGACCTTTTAGCAGCATTGTTAGTGGAGGCCTAAAACGGTGGAGAGGAACGGGAGGAGAGGCGGTGGTTGTGCTGCATGGAGCCTCGGCCTGGGAGCCGGTGGCGTAAAGACGTATAGGAAGGAGTGATGGGAAGGAGGAAGAGGGGGGAGAAATTTGACTTGACTGCGTCTGAGCAGATGAGACGGGCTCGCCGCGGCTCGCCGTGCATTTCGGACTGGAACATCGCCTTCCCCCCGCGGAGGGTCCGCTCCTCATTACCTCCCGCCCTTGGTCGTGCACCTGTGGAAATACTTCACGAGCGTGTTTTTTTTTTCTTTCTTTACAAAAAGAAGACTCTCAGTTGTTTGTTTCCATTTTGTTTATCGGCTATTGTGGCTGCCTCGAACCGGGACGTTGCGCGTTTGGTCGCCTCGTTCCCGGCTGCTGTTGCGCTGAGTAACGGCGGGGGGGGGGCCTGTAGGTGCTTGTGGCTCGTCTCGCGTCAGATAAACGAGATGGATTTTCGGGTCTTGAAGGTCTGTATATGCAGCTGGCAGCGCCGAGGTCCAGTCATAACACGGCAAACCAGCTGAGGGTTGAATCTATTCACTCTCTCTCTCTCTCCCTCTCCCTCTCTCTCTCTCCTCTTACTATGTGCATTGACGAGGTGCAGCCCTAAGCTTTGCCTGGGGCCAGAATGATCTCTCTGTTTTTCCCATCTCCCATATCACACATCCTGCACTACAATTGGCGGACACAATGTATTCACAATGCCATCAGGGGGTAGAGAACACACACAAATAAAGACTGACAAAGACATCCATGATTGCCTGTAACACGATAGCCTGGATAAGCACAATGTGCCGGCGCAGTTCTGCATTTCAAAAAAAAAAAAAGAAAAAAACCCTCGAAAGTGAGCACGAGACGGCCTTCGCCGGTCATATCTGGGAAAAAAGGCGACTTATGTCAGGACTTGTTAATATTTAAAACGGCCACAGATCACCTGTTACATTTCTCCTCGCGGGACGTTCAGCCAGCTTGTACAGATCAAAGGGGGAAAGAAGGGAGAGACCCGGGTTTGATTGAGTGTGTTGCTCTGACAAATGTGTACAAGAGGAAAAGGCATTTTAGGTATGTTAGTGATCTGCTGCTGTTTTGACAGAATGAGGCTGTTTTGGGCTAAATTATTCTAATCTATTTGAAGAGTTTTCGACTGCTGGGAAACTTGAGAATGAGTGAGAAGGCAGCAGGCTTTTTCTTTTTCTTTTTTTTTCTGTCTCCTTTTTTTTTATTTCTGATTGAAACTGAGGTGACTTCCTATCCTGTCGTGTTATGGAGCCGTTTCCTGTCAGTAAGAGCCCCCCGCTGAGGGGCCTGTGTTGGTCCGAGGGCGTCAAGGTCCAGTTGAAATACTGTACACATGTCAAGACACACACGCCACGCTGCGAAACAATTTAACTCTCTCCTCCTCGCAGCGCCCATTTCTGATTTACCGCGCAAACAAAAGACCGACGTTGTCGAATGTCCCACCGCACATGCAAAGATTTAGTCTCAATTATTTCTTTTGATAACAATAATAAATAATGAAACAGTACACACACACACACACACACACACACACACACACACACACACGCAGACATCCTCACGCTGTACAATTTGTGCTCCCATTTTTCCTGTTGTCTTTGGACAACGCTGTAAAAGTTTTCCTATACAGTGAGCTATAAGAGACCACCCATGTGGACAACATCCTCCCCCTTCCCCTGATTCCCTGTTGTGCCCTTTTATACAGCATAGTTGTCTGAAGTTACATAATGATAATCAAGAAGCAGGATCTATACAAACATACCTGTGATAACACTGATTTCCTTTGATTTTCCTGAACTTCTTCTCATAAAGGCGACGACGCATTCCTACATTTTTTGGCTTCACATAAGTCATGGTTGTATTAGAGAGTATATTCACGTTGTACAGCTCCTGCTTTGAGAGCATGTTTCCTCCAGTATTTGTGTCGTCGGTACATTCGAACAGATTTTTTTTTTTCTCGCCAGTTTCACACAATAATTTCAGCAAACGAAACAAACACGGCACCCCCCCCCTTCAATAAACGGACATCTGTCGTCCACGCCGCGTCTTTTTAGTGCGAAAAAAAAGAAAAAGGAAAAAGAAAAAAGCCCCACAGAGATGAAATATTGTAGTCGTAATGACCACACAGAGGACGCCTCTCTCTCTCTCTCTCTCTCTCTCTCTCTCTCTCTCTCTCTCTCTCTCTCTCTCTCTCTCTCTCTCTCTCTCT
>JAUESF010000080.1:16561001-16580105 GCA_032274765.1 Malacoctenus tetranemus
CCCCCCCCCCCCCCCCCCCCCCCCCCCCCCCCCCCCCCCCCCCCCCCCCCCCCCCCCCCCCCACTTTTCATCTCTTTTTTTTGCCACAGGATTTGGTGTATATTTGTATGTGAACAGGGAGGACCCAGTGATACGCGTGCACACGCCCACACTTAGCGTCTCTGTCCGTGTGTGCAGTGGGGAGCAAATATGTAAAGTGACAGGTCACTTATGCGTCGCCAACACGCCGATGATCCTCACTCCCTCCACATGCTCTTCCTCCCACTCTCTGCTTTTGGTCGTCATCCTTCTTTATCTTGATTTTTTTCCCCCCTGCTTCTTTTTTTAATTTCTTTTTTTTTATGCTTCGCGTCGGATATTTAACACCTGTTTGGACTGCCGTCAGATTTTAGGAACACAGTTTGAACCAGATAGTCTTGACACTGACTTCCTCCTACGTATCGGGAAAGTAATGAACTCACTTCAGCCCAGATGACAATGTGGGACGTCTCTTCAACGCATCAAAATTTGATCAACATTTGACATCCCTTTCTTGAAATCCTTCAAGATATGCTCATTGCCTGCATGCGTGTGTGTCAGTATGTATGTGTGTGTGTGTGTAATCAGAGAAGAGGCAGATGAAGAGGCGTCAGACATATTAACTGACAGATGGAGGTTGATCCAACTCATTTATTACCCCAGAGGAGAATGCCACAGTGAGATTGGGCTTCATTAATTTCAGATTTAGTTTTCATTTCAAGCTGTTGCGCCCTGAGATAAATAAAATGGTGCATTATGTTTTTGCCAAGATATTTCTTTTTTGTTTTCCTCCAATAGAAGGAGTGAAAAGAGGGGAGGCATAAGTTCCGTGTGGCTGGGGTAGTATATAAATACAGGCTCGCCTAGAGGAAAATAACACCTCAACGGTTGATGAGGTGAAATGGGATGACTGTAATTTCTCAGCTCAGCTTTAAAGGCTCCCACACAGATGGCTCATTTATCCCTGGGAGTCCTCGGGCACACATAGCAGGGAAACTTTTTCTCCAGTTATTCTAACATAGCGTGTTCACTCCCCGCAATTTAACTCATCTCTCTCTCCCTCTCTCTCTTTGTCTCCGTTCTCCTCGCAGCCTATTCTCCTGAGGAGCTGACAGAGCCCGCCGTGGAGGATGAGGAGGCAGACGCTGACGACCTGCCCTCGGCCCCCCAGGACGACCCTCCCATGAAGGATGGGCTGGCGGAGGGAAGCGAGGGGACTTCTAAGGAGCAGCCGTGCGACCAGGACTCGGCTGAGGCCACAGAGCTCTCAGGGCAGGAGATGGACAGTGAGTCGCATGTGAGTGAGACCAGCGACCGCCTCTCAGACTTTGAGAGCCCTTCCAGAAAGGTCGAGGGCAGCTTCGGTACCGCGTCGCTCGGTGCCGACGCGAAAACCCCGCCCATCGGCATAGACACCTTAGAACAAATGAAGGCCATCTACTCCAGCTTCCTGACCGGTCCCTTGTGGTCGCCACTGAACTTTAACTCCACGCCACTACCGGCGCCGCCTTTGGCTTCTACTGAGAAGCCGGCGCGCAGCAACAGCACGAGCAGCAGCAGCAGCTGCAGCAGCGGGAGCTACGACTGGCACCAGTCTGCGGTGGCCAAGACGCTCCAGCAGCTCCCGACTCAGAGCCGACACCCTGCCCAGTCTGAGCCAAGCCTCTTTAGCACAGTCCAGCTTCACAGGCAGAACCCAAAGCTGTTTGGCTCCATCTTCACCGGGGCCAGCAAGTTTCGCTGCAAGGGCTGCAGCGCGGCCTACGACACCCTGGTGGAGCTCACGGTGCACATGAACGACACGGGCCACTACCGCGACGACAACCACGACAAGGCCGGCAGCGGCGCCAAGCGCTGGTCCAAGCCGCGGAAGCGGTCCCTGTTGGAGATGGAGGGCAAGGAGGACGCGCAGAAGGTCCTGAAGTGCATGTACTGCGGCCACTCCTTCGAGTCCCTCCAGGACCTCAGCGTCCACATGATCAAGACCAAACACTACCAGAAAGTGCCTCTGAAGGAGCCCATGGCCCCCGTGGCAGCCAAGATGATGTCGTCGAAGAAGCGGGGGTTCGTGGGGTTGGACCTCACGGCCGTGCCGCGCTCCAGGGAAGGAACCCCCAAAGCGAAGCAGTCGCAGGCGGACCCGAGCGAACCCAGCCAGAAACGCTCCTCGAGCCCGTACACCACCACCACCACCAACAGCCGCTACGGCCACCAGAACGGCGCCAGCTACGCCTGGCAGTTCGAATCCAACAAATACCAGATCCTTAAGTGCATGGAGTGTGGGAGTTCCCACAACACGCTCCAAGAGCTGCGAACGCACATGATGGTGACAGGTCACTTCCTGAGGGTGACCAGCTCTGTGGGCAAAAGAATCAAAACACTTCCTGAGGCCACCTCCCCCAACCCGGGGAGGGTTACCACGCCGACCGAACAGAGGGTCCAGTCTGTGCCCCTGGCGCCCTCCACCTTCTCCCCGCCACCGCTGCAAACCACCACGACTCCCCCCGCCACCTCCCCGCCCCTCAAAGAAATCAAGAAGGAGGAAGTGGAGGAGGAATGCACTAGAGAGGACGCGGTCGGTAATGAGAAGCAAGTTGCCGTCA
Organism: Malacoctenus tetranemus; assembly: GCA_032274765.1. Taxonomy (NCBI): domain Eukaryota; kingdom Metazoa; phylum Chordata; class Actinopteri; order Blenniiformes; family Labrisomidae; genus Malacoctenus; species Malacoctenus tetranemus. The sequence continues at coordinate 16,563,623 of JAUESF010000080.1, forward strand.
GCGCCGGTAAAGAGGAGGACGGCGAGAGGGAGGAGAAGTTTGACATTTCAAAGTACAACTATCTGACTGAAGAGGACCTGAAGGAGACCCCGAAAGGGGGGTTCGATATTCTTAAGTCGCTAGAAAACACTGTAACTTCAGCTATCAATAAGGCACAGAGTGGGAACCCGAGCTGGGGGGGCTACCCGAGCATCCACGCCGCCTATCAGTTCCCCAGCGCGCTCAAGCTCCAGCAAGGCGGCGCCGAAAAGAACCCACAGATGAAGTTTCTCTTCAACGGCGGCGGCGGCGACGGGGTGCTGTCTTCCCTGAGCAAGAACCAGCCCCTCATATCGCCGCCGCTCAGCCAGTCCTCGCCTTTTCCCAGCAACAACTTCCAAGCGATGGAGGACTTGGTGAAAAAGGTGACAGAGAAAGTAGCAAAAGTGGAGCAAAGGGTGAAGCAGCTGTCCCCGAAGAGGGAGACCCAGCTGTCCCCATGCAGCAGCGAGGCCGGCGAGTCGCACAAGGGAGGGGAGGCCGACTCGCCTCGGGAGTGGAGGGAGGTCACCCCAGCCAATAGCGACAAGGGAAGCCATAGTGACAGAGCGTCCCCGGCAACAGAGCCCAAGAGGGAAGCGGCAGTCAAATCCCCGCTTGCCTCGACGCTGAGATGCAGCACCGCCATTATCACTGGTCATACTCCTCCTGAGCAGCCCTTTGTCAACCCTCTAAGTGCTCTTCAGTCAGTAATGAACATTCATTTGGGGAAAGCAGCCAAGCCCTCTTTGCCAAACCAAGATCCACTGAGCCTGCTGTCGCGGCTCAGCCAGAGCATGGCCGAGAAGGCGGCCGTCGCCGCTCCCCCGTCGCAGACCAAAAGGCCGGAGAGCGTCGTCGACAACAGTTTCGGCCAGCCCAGCGACGACCAACCCATGGACCTGACGAAAGGGAAAGCCGACCGAGGAGGCTCCCTGGGCTCGGCCCCGCTCACGCCCTCATCCACTGCTTCCTCGATCTCGCCCATCTCCCTCGTGACGCCCGCCAAGCTGACGGTGGTGTCCCCCTACACGTCCAGCAGCCCCCTCCATGAAAACGCGCTGTCCGATATCTCCGACATGCTGAGAAATTTGACTCAGTCTCACCACGCCGCCAAGCCCCCCTCCCGGTCGAGGGTCACGGACCGAAGCGAGGTCGTGGGCTCCACCCAGGAGGAGGACGAGGCGTCACTGCACGGCCACAAGCGGAAGGGCCGCCACTCCAACTGGAACCCGCAGCACCTCCTCCTGCTGCAGGCCCAGTTCGCCTCCAGCCTGAGGCAGACGTCCGAGGGGAAGTACATCATCAACGACCTCAGCCCGCAGGAAAGAATGCACGTATCGCGTTTCACCGGCCTCTCCATGACCACCATCAGCCACTGGCTGGCCAACGTCAAGTACCAGCTGAGGAGGACGGGCAGGACCAAGTTCCTGAAGAACCTGGACTCGGGTCAGCCTATATTCTTCTGCAGCGACTGTGCCTCGCAGATCCGGACCCCAGCAGCTTACGTTTGCCACCTGGAAGCCCACCTGGGGTTCAGAATCAGGGACCTGGCCAAGCTGTCCCCCAAACAGACTGTCAGGGACTCCCAAACTCTCACTGAGAAACTAATGCCCCTGGAGTCCTTCCTTTCTCCACAATCACAAGATGACTGCAGCAGTAATGGGGCGGTGTTTCGCTGCCAGCTCTGTGTCCGCAAGTTTGCCACTAAGCACGCCATCAAGCTTCACCTCAGCAAGAGCCATGGGAAGTCTCCAGAGGACCATCTGCTATATGTGTGTGAACTAGAGAAGCATTAAACTACTCCTAGCAGCAGAGATACTGGAAAACATATGTAGAATGACTGTTTAACGAAAATAAAAAACAGAATATTTGAAACGTGGTAATGCACAAAGATGCCATGAACTACTGTTAAAAAAAGAAAATACTAAAAAAAAAATGTCAGCACAAGGTGTTTACATCTGTTTGGCCTAACAACATTTCTGATTTCTCTGTATTTCAAAAGACGATAAATTCACAATAGACGAGACTGTGGGTCACAACATATTCAAGTCCTTCAGTCTGCATCCAAACGTTGGTATAACGTGAGACCACAGTGGACTGATTACTTCCTGATCACGGTGAATCTTTTTGACGAGAAGGTCAACGATTAACTTGAAATGTATTAACTTTATTGTATTTATTTTGTATTTTTTTGTGCGTCTGGTTTTGATTTGCTGGTAGACTGCATGTTTCACTGTTACGTTTGTACAGTCCTGTCCTGTCCAGGTTTTAAATGCTTTTTGAAACTGGTCCTTTTATTTTTATTTTCTTTTTTTTTTTTTAAACACCTTATAACAGCCAAATGCCTGGGAACGCTCCTGAAAAGAATCTGCCCAACAGCAGAAGTTCATCGCTTGTTTTTTCTAGTTTTCCGTGTACAGCCTATTGATTTTCTTGCTGATTGTAAAAGCTGCCTTGTTCTTTAACATTGAGTAAGGGGCACTTAGAATCCAGGTCTCTGTAAAAATGTACATAAAGTGCGTAAGCTTACAATTTGCTGTTTAAATTATGCATACTTGGTATATTTCCTAATTTAAGAGGACTATGACTATCCACTGGTGCAGAGCCTTTGAAGAAGATTAAAAGGACACTGTTTTGCACAATAGTTTTATAAATGTTATTTGATAAAAAAAAATTACAGATATGTTAATGCTTTGTGCTTCTATGATTAAATTTAATTAACTGCTGCATAAAACTGTTGCTTGCTTTCATATTTGTCAGTAATGTAATAATCGGTGTGCATTTTTGAAGCGACAAAAAAAAGAAATTAAAAGCTGTTTATTGATAAGTAGCGATAACACACACGTTATGGTATTCTACCCTGAAAGGTAATTTCCATCGTGCTGCAGAGATAAAAAGCACTTTATCCCTCCAGAAAGCGTTGTCCACAGTGGCGCGGCTGAGCACGCACCAATCGGCGGAGGGGCTGCTCTGGAGGCTACATCTGCAGATACACTAAACAGAACTTCAAAAAAAGAAACAAAAAAAAAACAAAAACCACCCAAACATTTTTCCATGCAGTCGTCTCCACAACTGCAGTTTGTCAAGTATTCCTGGTGATTTCTGTGTCGCTGCGTTGTTGTGGGGTGTGAGTGGTGCCACTGCCTGCAAGGCGTCTGGCAGGTGGTGTGTGCTGCATGTAAACCACCAGATGTTTCTGAAACGAGCCACTGGAGGAGGAGGAGGCAGGCGGGCTACAACAGCAGGCAGAGTGGGCTGATTACCACGGGGGCTTGGATGCCATCAGGAGCCCTGGGCACAGACAGCAGATCTGGCACACACCTGGACTCCAAGACTGTCCCTTGGAAAAAATAAAGCGGATCCTATATACGCGCGCTGAGACGAGCTGACAGTGGTGCAGAATGCACAGACAGGTGCTATTCCCTCAAAGCAGGCTTTTGGATCTAACAATATTACTGGCAGGTGTTGATGCTATCAGAGTAGTCACAATTCAGGCTCAGTGCCATGTAATGAGAAAGTTTTTTTTTTAATGTTTTTCAGTATGCGTGATGAGGGCACACACACACACGCGCTCACACACATGCGCAAACGCGCACAGAAACACATAAACGCCCAAGATTTCCGACCATCTACCTTCGTCTCATTTGAAGACGCTCGGGGACACCATGTTCCCTCTGTTTGATGTTCCCAGGCTTCGCTTGTCATGACTGACTGACTGAGTGACTTGGGGCCGGGGAAGTTATCTGGTTACTATGGCGACGGCCATTTGCCCAGCCTCTAACCCCGCTCGCTCACTCAACAGAGGACAGCTCGAGTGCAGCACACCCATTTACTCTCTTAAATCTCATCATCTCGCTTCAGTTCCTCCCACCCGGGAACAGATTAATTAACACACACACACTGTGTCCTGACCCCGTCTTCTCACACAAACTCATTACCGCCTCAGACTTGCTCCCGGCCCTCCGACGTTTAGGATACATTTGTGAAACGTTGTGGGAGAACCCAGTGATGACTCACATCTGACAAGCAGAATAAAGCCCTTAACAAAGGATGATAATTGAAAGATGGGATTCAAGCCGGTAGCCATTGATAATGCAAATGAAAAAGGCTGAGCGGCCTTATTGAATATCTTGCGAGTTTCCAGCGCTGACCGAGTCCTCGCACGATACAGAATTATCTCTCAGACGTGATCAATTTTTTTTTTTTGCTCTCTCTCTCTCTCTCTCTCTTTCTCTCTCTCTCTCTCTTCTCCAACACTGTATGTGTTGATAATGCTTTAGGCTTAGTGATGGACTTTGGGTGAGGATGGTTGGGGGCGTTAATGAGATAGTTGACACTTTGGGGGTTAATGAGAGGCTGGAGGGAGAGGGCTAAATGATTGGACTTCTGCTTGAATGAGCTTTATAGTGGCTGCTGGAGAGCGGCGTTGTTGAAGCCGCAGATCCGCTGCAGCCAATTATTCAGCATGTTAAAAAAAAAAAAAAGAGAGAGAGAGAAAAAATCACAAACCTCCTCTCGATTGTATTTTTTTCCGTGATAATAAAGAGGAGATTAGATGTGTTATCCATTGTTCTTTTGTCTTGACTATCCTTGAGGGTTGGGTAGTTATAGACGCCGATGCGCCTCAATGCTCCTAAAACAAAGTCAGCAGTGAAGGGGGAAGAAAGGAGGCGGACAGGACAGGGATAGGATAGGAGGACAATGAGTCCCCCCACTCCTCCACTCCACAGATCTCCCATCAGCTCTTGTCATCCCTCTAATGAATATCAGTTAAATTGCTCTCTGGATCTGAGGAGTTTGGATGTCAATGTGATTTGTGTGAGTGTGGCGGATGGAGGGGCCCAGACTAATGAAAGGCGAGCCCAGCCTGACAGAGTGACGAGCATCAAGCCCATCAGACCAATCACACGAGAGTGGCTGACAGCGCCAACAGACAGACAGCTGAGGAGGAGAGACTATGTATTTAGAAAAAACAAAATGGCTGCCAAAATAGTGGCGGATGTCTTCAGAGCACAATGGTATATATCACTCCTGTCCCGGCGCGCTTGTACAGTCGCGTCCACTGATACGGGCCGCACGCGTTTCTGGATATTCATAAATTGCCGTCGCGGCGAGAGATTTATCGACGCCGGTTCTCCTGCTTTTTTTAATGCCTCGTGTTAATCAGCGAGCGTCTTTAGATATCAACAGGTTACGAGGACAAAATGAGTTAACCGGTATTAGAGAGGCACGACAAATCAAACGCTCCCTCTGAGCGGCCCGACGTCACGCTTGATAAACAGCCGGCGTTGTTGGCTTCCGACGAACGCGACGTCCCTCAGAGCCCCCTTCGCGTGCCAAGGCGGAAGAAGCGTCGCGCGCTCAGGTAGCCTCCATGCCGGGGGTGACGTGATGCCTTCTGACAGCGGCGCGGGAGTCATGGAGCCAAGTGTGCTTCACCTCGGACCTCTGACCCCTTTTGTCTAAGGCGCGGCGAGAAGTCACATGAGTCTGACAACCTCGGCAAAAGGTCATCAGCCTGCCAGCGTCCCAGTTAAAAGGCAATTATTTGGGTTTTCTCTGGAAAATTAGGCTGCAGGTGCCTGCAACCCGCCAGGATTTTTACAGGTGCGGTCGCGGTAAAGAGGTGGAAACGGGTGCGAGCGAGGGAGACGTACAAAGAGGTGAGTTTAAGGGGATTTGATTTCCCCCAATGTGCCTCCTCCAGCGGGCGCAGGTTCTCGCGCTGCCGTTGCTGCGGCTGCCTGAGATAGCTGTCAGAGGTGTTTTGGTGTGATATCTGACAGATTTGCTAAAGACACTCGTCTCAGGGCAGTACTCTATATATCGTTAGTTTAATGCACAATGACATGACCAATTATAGCGAGCTCCATGCTCAAATAGCATGTCAAAACCTGTGTATCAATCCATTAGATCCTGTCTCCCATCACATTAAGTGGTACCTTTAGCTATCTGTTCGGCACGTAAAGAAAAATGCTGACGGAATGGAAAACCTGCCAGTGCTGCTCACAGAACTGATGTCTTTCGGAGAGGGAGTCTCTCTCTCCCTCTCCCTCTCCCTCTCTCTCTCTCTCTCTCTCTCTCCCTCCCTCCCCTTCTTTGTCTTACCATCTCTTCCTTTGCAGCTCTCTCCCGCGGCTGCTCACCCGAGCCGCGAAGCGCAAAATGCATAAACAATACATCTAGATAATGGCCTGCATTGTTTACTTAGCTCTGAAAATGTATTTGTGCAAAACTCTAAAATGCATTTAGGAGGAATCATTCACCGCGTGTAAAGCCCTGTTGACACGGGGAGGGGGGGGCTCTCAAAAGCAGGCAAAGTGTCATAACAACATCATATATCACGGTATCAATTGGAATAAGAGGATATGGTGTGCATTAGTCGCAGCAAAACCAGTGAATTTCACCAGTCGCCGCGCTGCCTCTCCCAGTTTTTCTGCACCAACCTGCTTTGTTGGCCACGACAGTGGGTGGGAGGAGGTATGTGATTTAGTGCAGTTGGTCCTAACGACCTCTCTGTCCTTGTGACGAGGACACACAGCCTCGGGGCTCTGGCATGGAGGATGTGCCTTGGACCGCCTGGCACCTCGCCTGGCACCACGCGTGGCAACACGTCCACACTCTGCCACCCTTCTGATGGATTGGCCTGTCTCTGGTGCCACCTTCATGAAATCACTTTTTGATTTGTTGTCATGTTTTGCTCCTTTTTTTTTTTTCTCCCTTTTTTTTCCCTGCTACTTGGGCTTTTCACGGGTAAGAACACCCTCTGGTCAGGTACTACAAGAGTGATTAAATTAACCTTCAATAAATCAGCATAATAGAGCATTACCTGCAAGTGTGCGTGCCTGCCTGCCTGGCTGGCTGACGATGTGAAGAAGGTGTGCGATCAGGAGGTCAGCATCAAATGTCCATCCATGACGGCCATACGCGGCGCGGCTGCCCCGTGGCTGAAGCTGCTCTTTCCAATGTGCCATTTCACAGGAAACACATCAATAAGGCGCGATTACAAGGCTGACAAAATTAATCTCAACTGTCATTTCACAGAGCTCGAGTTTGAGAGTGCTCTGATCAAGTTACATTAGCGGGAAGCTACTGAATGATTTGGAGAGGATTCAAAATCCATTTGACTTCCCTTCTGTTTGGCGAAGGCTTATTATCATCCGGCACAATTTCTTATCAGCGACAAAATGACATTTATGAGCGCATCTTAACCTGGGTGACATGTTGTGTTATAACTGCAGCTTCTTTTTTTTCGCAAATTCAAAGAGCTCAGGAGATAATCAGTTGTATGTTGTTGTTTCCCCCCCCCAATGAAAAACAGGATGTTTTAGCAAACGTGAAAGACACATTAGAACATAGTGAAGAGATTCACTGACAGGTGATACCCCAACTTTCAAATGAATGCATCAGTTAGCATTCAGTCACATTCAGTCTGTTACCGTTTGTCATGATTTCAAGCTTGAAATTTAGTTAGTTTTTTTGTTTTGTGAGAAACTCCATTGTCTTAAACTATAATCACTTTGTGAGGTCTCAAAGTTTATTCCAGCCAGTTATTCAATTTCAGTTTCAGCTACAGATGGGGTGTTTTATTCCGGTAAAAGCAACATCACAATAAAGCTGGAATTTATCCTTTTTTTGCAGGTAAGTGTGCTGCTTTAAAATCAAGCCTGGTCGGCACTCGATCAAGATCAATTTGTGAGCATTTTACATAGTTGCTGCTGAAAAATTTACCCAAATATGGAAACACATTACGACGTTGATGACTTTTCTCAGATAATTATTTTTGTCTCAATTCATGGTGAGGCATCCTGGTTTATTTTCAAAATAAATTGGGTTTAATACAAATGTTCACCTTAAAAAACAGGTTAGTGTTCTTTGTTTTTGTCTGAATGAGCTGTTTCAAAGCCTCAGGAAACCCTCTTGACCTGTTTTCTCCTAACATGCGTGAATGATGTTACAAAGAGTTCGGCAGCGTTTTTAACAGAGTTTACTTTGTCTCATCATAAAAGTCGTCGTTCCCCAGAGTAGAAAAAAAAAATAGAAGCGAAACCTCAGACAACTCATTCTTTCCATCTGCGCTGTCTTCGGTGTCCTTCACAAGCGGATCTTGACAGCTCTGTCCAGAGGAGGAAGGCAAACTCAGGACATCTGCTTCTCTGCTTCGCGGAGACATGGCAGAAATTTTGACACGGGGTGTCAGGGTAATCTGACGAGACAGGCCTCGCGTTTTATCGGAGCGTTCAAAAACGGTGCCGCCGTCGCTCCGGCTCGTGTCTTCCGTACATCATCCTGTCTTCTCCTCGACTGCAACGCTTTGCGTAGGTGGCGCTGAAACGGAGTGCCCTGCGAAACACGTGGAAGAGGGGGTGAAGAGGGAAAAAAGAGGGAAACGGAGGGAGAGAGAGAGCGCGAGGGAAAGCGGAGTCAGACCCATGACCTCTTTGGCCGCGCGATGTGTCTGGAGCTGGCAGGGGACGCAATTGAGAGTGACACTCCTGGTTGGAGCTGCCAAACTGCCACTTCCTGTCCTCTTTATTCACACATAGCAGGAGTTTAAGCTGAACATTTGAAGAGCGGAGAACAGACATGTGTCTCCTTGTACAGGCATCGCTTCTGACTGTCATTATTGTGGTTCACGGCCGCTCCGTCAAAAACCGCGGGGCCGACACCCATCTACCAAACAGGGAGGGGAAAACAGGGCGAGATGGTGGGAAAGCAGTCTGATGGCTGGAGAGATGATATTGCGTGTGCGTGTTTCCGTGTAACCGGCTGAAATTTGAAACTTTCTTTGTCATCATCGCTCCCTTTGTTCAACTCTTCACGCCTCCTCTTGCTGTATCATTGAGTTTGGGAATCCTCAGCGGCGCGGCGCGATCAAATTGCTATAGAATTGGAGAAATTGGTCTCATAATTTTGATGTTTTGTGTTGAATAACGCTTTAACTTTGTTAGAATCAAGTTTGTCACTCTTGCCTGTCTGCGCGCTCCTTTAATGGCTTTGTTTTTCTTTTTTTCCCGGCATCCCTAATAATGGTGGTGCCTGAGATGGGTCACTTTCACCAATACAAATAAGATTCAAAGTCATGTGTCCAGCTGCAGGTTTTCATTGAATTCTGTCCCCTTAGGTCAAGTTTGTTTTATTTCTGTGATATTCTTTCCTGCCTTTGTATCACCACTATATCCATCTCTGTTTCTGCTCTGTTCTCTGTTTTTTTCCCCTCCCTCTCTCTGCACAGACACAGTCACAGACACACCACTCTCTCTCTCTCTCTGTGTCTCTCTGTCTCTCTCTCTCTCTCTCATACACACACATTATCCTTGGGCTATTACCAGGATAAGTCAATTTGATCCATCCAAGGCAGTGGATGTCATTTTATTCATATATTTTCAAGCCTAGTGACTTTATTAAAGGCTACTGCTTCAATCTATCCTGAATGGATGAATGCACCCACTGATGAAACACAGGAAAAAATGAGGCCCACACAGCCTGAAATGACCACAGCCAATCAGCCTGTCATTTTCAAACATGTTCTCAAATTCTGTGTTTTATATGCAATCGAAAACAGCTTGGTGATTTTGAAGCTTTTGGCACAATGTTTTCTATTCATCTGTGAGTGAGGAGACAGAGAGCTGCCTGCCCGCCTTCCAATGACAAGAGAATGGCTGTTGAGACTTCCAGCTTGGGGGAAAAAATGAGATGTTACAGTCAGTGGAGGCACAGAGCAGAGAAAGTTGGAGACGAGACAAAAATGTGTCTATTCATGCCAACTGGTGTCCTGACCCTCCTCCAGGCTGCCATTGCCTTCTGTCAGGAGAGGGAATTAAAGGGCCATTCACCAGACATGAAGACTTCCAGTCCTTTTCAACCGGCCTCCATAACTTTCCTCTCACCCTGCTCTCACTCCTTTTTCAGACCGCCCCCTCGACATGGAAGGTAACCCCCCCTCCCCCCCTTTCCCCTCCCCTCCCTCATTGGGGTCCATCCAGACAAGAAGTTGATCCTGTCTCTTTAAGGTGAATATGGAGAAGCCAGAATCCACACAAGCCAGCCAGTCTTCCAGCGTGGAAGGGGAAGGTCACGCAGAGTTCAGAGCCCCAGCGCTGACTGATGGCTTTAAAGGGGGTGGGGGGTGGAGGGGGGGGGGTCGGTGTCCGCTGCTGCACCTCGAAGATCAGGCTTCAGTGGACGTGAACGGGGCCGAGTCGACCCGGGATCCCACCAAGGACAGCCAGGGCTGAACTTCTGTCACAGTGCGCTGAGCCTGCCGTTAGGTGGATCAGCGTCTCGTCGAAAGTCTCTTCTTTCTCTTTCTGAGACATCAAACCCAAAACGGTCGCTTTGTATTCCACGCGTCAATACGCTCGGCTCCCATGGATGCGACCCGACCTAAAGGCCTGTTGGTGGCGAGCAACAACCTGACGCAAATTACAAGCAATTCAGAAAAGTTATCACACTAATATGTTTGTTTTTAACATCAGATTCAGTCCCAGGAGATGCTCTGTGTTGCTTATTTCCTGTCTAGTTTAATGTTTATGGCTCAGATGTGTTAAAAATGAGCAAGAACAAAAGAGTAAAACATTGTAAAGTGATTTTTAAAAAGCTCACCTATAGGTCACAGGTGTTCGGCTTGAGCCGGAGGTCCAAATCCGGCTTCCCACATTGTACATTTTGGCCCACAAGATCTTGTATTTGTCAAAATAAAGTCTGTGCCAAAACACACAGCACCCTGTCAAAACAGACACACGAACAATTAGGCCTGCCACGATGATAGCGCCATGAAATGCAGTTAATTTTGGCGTTTTGACACCATGGAGTAAAGTACGCAGTATGTACCCTCTAAAAAATACATCGAGCAGCGTCAGGCCGGCTGCAGGCGCGGTGGGATTCACACGTGATGTTTGTCTTCTCTTTTTTTTTTTTACAACAAAATGTTCAATGTTTGGGAATTTCATAACCGCAAACAAAATGTACTCGCACATCAAAATACAGGGACGAGATGTTTGAACTCGAATAAACCGTAGGAAAAAAACAACTACAGGAACAGATTCACAACGTTCTGTTCGAGAGTAGTTACATTCATACATCCTACACCTGCAACTGGCCCTTTAAACGCAACAACACTGATGTGGCCTCTGTTAAATGTGTTGGACTCCCCCCATTTTGGCTGATTTTGTATTGTTTTAAGTTTAACGAGATCATCTTCACTTGAAGTAAGAAAAAATCTTCTCTGTGCTTTAAAGTAAAGTTGGATTGATCTTGTAATGATACCATGTGAAGCTCAGTGAATACAACCTAATAATGCAAGAGAGTGGAGTCAAAGCGATCCAAAACAACAAGGAGTCACCTCCGAGACGCAGCTCGGGGGAAGTGACCCCGGTCGCATCGCGCTTTGAAACCAGCCTCGCCGTCTCCTCGTCGCTTCCCATTGTACTTAACCACGCTGCGCAATAAGCCAGACGCACCCACAGCTGGAGAGAAGAAAGATGCGTGCGAGTGCATGTGTGTGACAGTTACAGAATCTAAATTCATCCCCTATTGCCTCCCGAAAGCCCGGTGCCTCTCTCCGCCGCCCCTTCCGCCCTCCTCGACTATCAGAGCTGTATCGTTTTGCAAACCTCTGCGGTGATGTTGTCAGGCTTCTTTCTGTGAAGTGGCCCCAGCCATAAAACAACAGTGACGTGAGTGATTGATCCAGCAATGAGGATGGCAATACTCCTCTGCATCAATATGAAGGCAGCCTGCGGGACTGGAGCCCTTTCAGACAGCTCTCTGTTTCTCCTCAGAGGAAAAATCCATACACAATTGATGGCAGTTCAAAGAGAGGCTTTATTGTGGGATATCAAATAAAACATCAGAGAACACAGAGAATGAGGGAGAGATAGAATGAAAGAGTGCATGTGAGTGAGTGAGGGAGTGCGGGTGTGAAACAGGGGGAGACAAAAAGAGTGATCTGCATTTTGCTTTATCTCCTTTTTGCACCTGAATGGTAATGAACCGGCTTAGATGAGACTGAGAGACTTCTTCGCCTTTTTTTCCGGAGGACTTGCAAACAGCGTGAGGATGTCAACAGTATCTATGGCACAATTACGCTATATAGCCCTGCACCAAAAAAAAAAAAAAGAAGAAACAAGGTATGCAGATACCGAGACCAGGTGACGGCGCGTGAACGTAGACAACCCAGATAGGCGGGTAAACGTGTTAAGTATTTATAGGGTTATTTCAGGGTATAACAGAGAAGTGTAAGTAAGAGAGAGAGATATCAGTCGTTTCCTGTCTGTTCTCTGCAGCCTGGCCTCCAGCAAACCTTTGTATGATTTCATCAGCGCTGCTTCTAATCCACTTACTTAATGAAATACATAATTAACACGGCTTAATTGTGGTTGGGACGGCTTTGACTGAAATCATTTCCTGTGGCCACTGTTGCAGTAATTGAATGTGTTTTTCACACCCGATCGAGACCTTTGGATTGAAGCAAAAGAGGTTTGTTAGTTTTCCTTTAATTGAGGTTTTTTTTTTTTCTCTTCGTCTTTCTTTTTTTGTTTGGTGAAATTAGACTCGTTGCGGTTTCATTTTTTTTTTTTCTTCTCGGGTCTGATTGTTTATATAATTGTTGCACGCCGAGCAATCAGACTTCAGTAATCACGTGTCGCCGGACGTTTCGGTTGCCGCAGAGCGCGCCAATTATTAAAGGACGGAGGAACTATTGCCCGGATTTCCATCCTCGCTTTTATTATTTTCAAACAACTCATTGGAATTTTGTTAAGATTTGACAAAATCCTGTGTACTTGATGACTGCAGATACAACCAGTTTTAATTATACTAAATAGCCCAGAGGAGATGCCAAACTCACATGTCAAAACAAGGTAATATATTTAGTCGTAATTAGCGAGGTTCCAATGTGTTTGCCGTTGCCTCGCTTTCTTTTTCGCTCCCACCCTTCCTCTCTCTCTCTCTCTCTCTCTCTCCCTCTCTCTCCATCTTCTCTCTTTCTCTCTCTCTGTTGCTCCTTGGCCATGATTGATCGGCGTGTCAGGTATGATGGGGCATCATGGTGTTCGAGCGGGTTTTGCAGCTCAGTCATGTGACCGCGGCAGATGGCACAGCTGAGTATTTGAGTGGGTTCACCTGCTGTTTGCTCTCCTGCTTCCTGCTTTACTGCTATCAAATACCACCAAGGGAGAGCGAAGGAGGGAAGGGAAGGGAAGGGAAGGGAAGGAGTCGGGAGGCGGGGAAGGGAGGTGAAGGAAGAGCGGCGAGCCAGGGAGGGGAGTGCAGGACCGAGAGGGGGAAAAAAAAGGAGTCGAGGCGGCACAAAGGATGAAATAAAGATGAAAACAGGGAAATGAGAGGGGGAGATCATCAGCTGGTATGAGGGAGTTGTGCGCAGCAGAGGCGGCTCGGAAGGATGGAACCGAATGACAAAAAAAAAAAGGGGGAGAAAATTGAATGCTCTGTATTTGTCCGATGATGTCTCGCTCCTAATTCCCTTGTTGTTCTGCCTCTCTGTCTCTCTCTCTTAGTCATAAGGCTGGAATCATGAGCTCCTAATGATGGGATGTGGTCTGAGATCCATTCAACACCCGTTCCAGACCAGCGGATGAGTACAGATCGAGGGGTTTTTAAGAGACGCGCAAAGTAACTATGACTGATTGCTCAGCCGGGTGACTCCAAGGGACATCCTCTATGTAATTCTCTTAGTGTAGCATAATATCATTTATCCCACAAATAGACGTATGACCCTGCAGTCCCCGTGTCACTCAGAGTTCAAGACTCTAGGAGTGCACTCGAAGGACAGGACACACACTCATAATTACGCACAATCTGGTTAGTGTGCGCGCATAAACATACATTATATTTCATGCGCATGCCCCTGCGCCGCACTAATGGCGCTGAATAAACACAAGTGCACACGGACACAGATAAGAAACATCATTCATACGTATACACACACGCTCATTACATATGCATAACCAGCATACAGCGTCGAGGGCATTGCTGACTAATAGAAGCACTCTATGCGGCCCGCAAACATAAGCGCGTTATCAGTGATGAATTCCACCACACCTACCCACCTTGACAACAGTCCAACCGACAGCCTCCTCAGCTGCTATCTGCCCTCTACAGCCCTGCTCCTGGGCTGTTTGGGAATGAGTGGCAGGTGTGTGTAAATGCTGGTGCCGATATGTCACAGGCACCAATCTGCAGTCCCCAGGGATTCTACTGGGAGTTCAGCCTGAGTATCACACCGCGGAGAAAACAATTTCTGCTGCCAATACTCCCGCGCAGATGAGAAATGTTTTAATATTTGCTGCTGCTTTATGGCGGCTGCGGTGACAGTGATGGAGAAAATGTCAGCTTTTTCCACCCTTAAATGCCACTCTTTGTCTCAGTCTGTTTCTTTTCATTGATCTCTGCCTCTGCCTCCAAATCAATAAGGTCCACCAAACAGCCGCTTGTCTGAGAATGCATTGCCGTTTTCCCTCCGCGAACCTTTCAGCGATACAGAATTTCGCACTTTACTTTCTTTGCCTAATTAGTTATCCGATACCAGCCCGGCTCGCGGAAGGCCACACGTACAAAAGGGAGAAATAGCATTGTAGTCCCACAGCTGATTTAGTTGTCAGTCAGTGGAAAGATGTGTGCCACTGGAGAATAGTCTAATACACACAATGGGTTTGTTGGGGAAAATATGTGTGCTCACTTTACTTTTCTTTGTCTCGGAGTTTAAGTTCGGTGTGTTTTGTCTGACTGCAGTAACATTTACACCAGTAATAGCGACACAGAAAAAGACAACAATACTTCGCTTCTTCCCCCCGCAGCTACTCCGGGGCTCGGCAGAGGCTTGTCAATAGCAACTGACCCAAACTTGCACCCTCACGGGGTGAAGGGTAATTCAGTCAGCGTTGTCACTCAGCTGCAGTCCCTCTTCAGCTCTCCCCTCTGGTGCCGCCGCGAAGAGGGGAAGAACAAAAGAGAAGGAGTAGTAACAGTTTAGGGCTCGACCAGGATGGTGAATGTTCTCCATCGACCGTGGCCCTCAGGAGCCGGCAGCCGGCGGGGGCCACTGTCAATCTCCCTCTGATATCTGTGATGTCAGGTAAATAGACACAGGAAGCGATCTGAGGAGCCGCGCACATTTTTCATCGGATGACTGAAAGGTTAAGATTAAAATGTGAGCAACAATGGGGTCTATTTAGCTGAATCGCTGTTTCTGGGGTCATTCGGGGGACGTCAGGGAGAGTGATGATATAATATAACGCATCACTTCCCTTACACGTCGACAGGGCAGACAATTAAAGGTTTGTTCTCACAAGAAATGTCTTCCATTCCTGCGGGTTGGAGAAGGAGGAAGAGGAGGGGACATGAAACAGATCCCTCCTGAGACCTACTGGACAATGTATTGTGTTTATAGACACATGTTGAAACACACACACATACACGAGCGCACGCGCACGCACTGACTCACAAACACACGCAGACACGGGGAGGTCATACTGCGCTATGGCGAACAAAAACACGCAGAGAATTCATATGCTCATAAAATTTAACAATAGATACTCGGTAAATCTTGTAATTCATCTTTCATGAGGAAAGGAAACAGATGTACAATACCTGGAAGCACCAAACTCTGTGCACGCTGCAGGCAATTACAGGTTAATGTTTAAAGCAAACACACCACTTAAAGCGGTTTACAGCTCGCGTTAACAATTCGCATATTCTCCCTGCAGTCCACTACAGTTCAATCAATATTTACAACATGAGCAGCTGTCTTCCAAATCCTGTTTCTGACCTTTAATGTTACTGTACCAGCAAACAAGTTGTCCACCTGCTGTGCGAGAAGAAGGAAGCTTCCAGACAACACACGGCTGATTTGTTTCACTGACACAACTCGAAACCACCTCAAAAATGTCCCAAAAAAATAACAACAAAATGATGCTGTGACTTCAGACTGATGACACACAGTGGCCACTTTAGTATCTGCATACATGACGAAGCAGAAGAGAGGCCTCGGACGGTCTCGGTGTCCGAGTCGCCAGTGACCTTGCCACATTTGTAAACGCCCACCAACAGTGAGAACAGCTCCTCCTACGTGTCGGCGATTAAAAAAGGAACAACCGACTGACATGTTGCAGCTCAGTGTGGTTCTCCAGCTGTACAGTAGGGAGCAGGAAGGACCTGCAGCAGGCGGTGGGTGTGTCAGAGTGCGTCAGGCGACCCCGTTCGCCCTGGACAGCCTCTGTTTTCAGTCAAGCTGGTAAATCTGCTTCTTGTGTTCCCCTGAACCGTCACCCCAAAACTTTATCTTCTTCTTTTGTCCTGCGAATTTCTGTTACTCCCGCAATTCACTGAAAGAGAGGCACAAAAGCACTGTTTGGAGTAAAGGAAAAAAAATCTCAATTTACAAGCAGTTTGAGGAGGTGAAAAGTTGTGCAACCTGCTCTGGAAGGTACATCGCTCACAC
>JAUESF010000080.1:16597034-16622576 GCA_032274765.1 Malacoctenus tetranemus
TGTGTGTGAGATTGTACACATGTGTATGTTTGCACCTCAATGCATGTATTCATGTCTGCGGTGAGAGTGTGTGTTGTGTGTCACAGGCTGAGATAATGACCATGATGACAGTGGCGGGGCCGACGGGGGCCAGAGGAGCTGAATGGTGACGGATGACACAGGCCTGAGCTCTGATGGCACACAGACAGTGAGTGATGACTGCACATCCTTCCCAGAGCTCCACCCTTCATTATCTCTATGGGGAGAAGCGCGGCACAAAGGCAGGCCGCGCTGCCCTCTCGCTGCCCTCAAACGACATCTGCTCATGGAGACAGCCGAACTACCGCTCCTCTTTCACCTCGCTGTCGCTCCATCTATCTCCATCTATGGTGATCTTTCTCGCTCCTTTTCCCACTCCTTTTTCTCTCGCTCTCTGTCACCCTCTCCGCGGAGGGTATACAGAGGTCAGACAATGAGATAATGACTCGCCCCTTTCAACCTTTCAAATCAGGGCCTTTTCTTTCTCTCTGTCCTCCGTGTTCTTTCATTCTTAATCCTTTCTTTATCGATCTTCTCATATTCACTTGTTCTCATGCGTCTGGGCGGCCTGATCTGGAGTCGCTGCGCAGACGGATGATTTGGTTAACCTGCTAACTCGCTCAAAATTAGGCCCGAGTCCGAAACGCCGAGATATCATCTGTGTAACAAGGCAGCATTCTTTAAAAATAGCTGTCCTAATTGTGCCTGTGAAATATGAATGCATGTCACGGTGCCCTGGCAGGGAAAAAAGCCTGAAACTTTGCTGCATTCAAACCGTTAGAGTGGTAAAGGTTGCCATCTAGTGGTGGAGTCCGAGCAGTGCAGCGGCGGGAGCGTCTTTAAAGCACAAGGGAGGGCTCAGCGAGACTAATGAGCATGCAGACAGGTTCAACCAGAGGTCACCATCTGGCCAATTACCACTGCTGGCACATTGGAGCCGACCTGAACTGTCATCACAAACACATCACTCCATGTCCAAACTGCCCGGCAATATGTCACCATGCCACTCGACGTGCCATACAGTATGGAGAGGATGGGGGCAACAGGAGACAGCCCCATGACAAAGCCACCTGGTCAGCACTGCAGACAGGACAGACTGCTGGGCCACCTGCTTGGTTCAGTTTTAGAGGACACTCAATGGACTCTCAATGTCAGTTACCCGTCTCAATGTCCAGTTTGACTGACAGGTGTTTATTGTGTTGACATCTTCCTTCCTGAGGGAGGAACAAAGACGCAGGATCAATCCGCGGCAGACAAAAGGCAAGACACGCTCAAAATAACTCCTCAATTTGATCTGACTGGCTAAAAAACTTTGACAAAGGCTACTGTCTGTGTGTGTGCGTGTGTGCGTGCGAGTGTGAGTGTGTGTCTGCGTGCGCGCCGCTTGACGGTGTCAAGTGTTCCTGGATGTTATTTCAGCGTGAAATTAAAGTTCGCCGTCTTTTCAGGCGCAACTCAAAAATTTGCCAGCTTGTCTAAATCCCACCTAATTTTTTAATTCAAATGGCATTACACACAATAAAAGCAAGCAAGAAACATGAACGGTGTGATGGCTATGACAGGAGGTGAAGGGGGGTGGGTGGGGTGGGGTGGGGGCTGCTTTTCGGCATATTATAATAACCATCTGTACAATCAAATAGAAAACTACATCTTGCTGTTAGAATCATAAAGAAAGGGAACAGATGTTAATCCCTAATGGAGTTGACAGGCACTTTCCTGTCTTTCACATGAACATATTGAGTTTCTGAATAAGAGGGGGATCAGAGGGAAGGTGTATCATGTTGCACTCATAATACATGCATATCAAAGACCCCAGCTGTTGGATTCCCTCTCCTGAGAGACAGCATTATTAAATCTGCACTCAGCAAGCATATCACACCAGCACAAGAGCTTAAGCCTCTCCATCAGTGGGCTCCATTGGCTTGGCGATTTGTAACCTATCACACAAGGAGATTATATCATCCTTTAAAGTGTGGGGGTAATCAGTGCCACACACCTGTGTCTTCTTTAGCCCTTATTTGAGATCAGCGATAAGATCTGGCAAGAGGAAAAAAGAAAAAAAAACCTCGAGTGCTATAAGTATAAGGGAAGTGTGTTGTTCATAATTGGCGTGATTCAGTCACACACTCACACTCGCTTCTCACACTTCCTCTGTCAGGTGATGGAGGCTGAGATACTGCAAAATAAACTTTTTTTTTGTAGGTCTGTAGCCAGAAACCGGTGGATGACAGTGTCACGAGTTGGTGGAAACTCAAAGTCAGTGCACTGAATAAGCCTCATTCCATAATCATAAAATTGTCATTTTGCCTTTTTCAATCATTAAAAGGAACACAGAGAAATCGTCAGTAGCTGAGAGGATGACTTGTCCTCGTTTCTCCACTAGGTGGCAATATATGCCTTGGAATCCAGAGGCAGAGCAGGCTACGTCTTGATAATGGTGACAGTTGCATCCAGTGTATATGATCCATAGGCTTATGCTCACCTGATGCAACATCTTTCTCCATGCTGCCCCCGCCGTTCAGGCTGGCTTTGTGTGCACTGGCAGGTGTGCTGATCATGCTCCCCTGGGACCTCAGGAAGGAGAGCAGGCCGCCCTGTTGCTGGGGTGGGTCGGCCTGTCCTGGAGTCAGGCTCTCCAGAGAGGCGATGGGGGAGTCGACCACGCTTCTGGCCCACTGTCCCAGCTTGTCTTGTTTCCTCTCGGCGGGACTCTCGAAATCGGCGCCGGCCTGTCCGAGCTCCTGCGACTCAAGGACGTTATTTTTTGATATCTTCCACTTGGCAGCGTTGTCGATTTTGTCCTCCCTCTCTTGCTCGGCTGTCTCCAAATCACCTTCACCGTCGTGACCTGTGGAGCCCGCATTCTGTGCGTTCATCTCTTCTTTTGTTGCCGGCACCGAAAGGTCACACTGATACGCGGGTTTCACACTGGGTTCGGCCGTGGCATTCGAGTAACTTTGTAGCCGGCGGGTAATGGAGGACGAGAGTCCATTACCGAAAACGCCAGACATCTGCACCAGTGCAGCGGGAGACGTGGCGGAGTGAGACGGGGCCGACTCCGGCCGGACGGACAAATCCAAAGGCTCATACTGGGACTTCCTGGTTCGGCCAGATAGCGCGCCGTCTGCACCTGCGTCTTTGTCTGCAAGGTCAGGCTGCTTGTTGACGAGCAGCGCGCTTTCACCGTGGCTCTCCAGGCCGATGTACTGGCTTGCAGCTGGGCTCCAGTCTTCCCTGGATCTGGGTCGGAGCTTGCTGGGGTTGGGGCTGCTGCTGCTGCTGCTGCTGCTCGGCTGCAGAGGGGAGGAGAGATCCCTGTTGTTCTGCCAGTGGGGGAAGTGGTAGCGATCCAGATGGAAGCCGAGGGAGGCTGTCTGCACGCCGGTGTAGTCACTGGAGAGTGGACACCTGTAGCCTTTCTCACCTGACACAGACAGGAACAGCGAAAAAACACAATACAATTCGAATCCAATTAGAAATCTACGTGTATCAGAGGCATACTGAACGTTCTGTTCTGAGGGAAAGTATGTACCAACAACAGTTGTCTAAACATGAAAAATGTTGCAATCCCACACCAGGCTGAGTTGAATGATTTAAGTGCTGCCCTGCAGTAAATCAAGCTTGTAATCAGCTTTCAGCTCCAGTGATCCATCATTTTACAGTATGGACGCCACCACCATGTGCAATAAATACACCCAAAGATGTTAACACCAAACAAGATTCTTCCAGAAATAATAAACAGTGAGATTGTAAAGCAGCTAGAACAAGGCAGATGTTGCAGACAAGAACCTCATTCCATCAAAACCAGTAAGTGGGTTCCCCAGTCAGAAATAACGAAGTCCAACATGCGAGCGGTTCTGATTAACCACGCCATGTACTGTCGCGGAGTTTATTTTTGCTTCACACTTGAAAAATGGTGCGCTGGGCACATAACTCAAAAAGTACAAAGTGTATTATTGTGGGGAGTGACAAAGGGTAATTTTTCCTCCTTTTATCCCGTGAATAATATTCATCTGGATACAAGACTTGATCCTGCCGACCATAACTTTTAATTAAAGGTAATTTAAATGTCTCCTACCCTCTGTTTACTTACAGTTTAATCCTTATAGCTATCACAGAAACACCCTTCAGGGTTAAACACACTCCCTGTGACCATTTTGAGTTAGTGATTGTCTGAGACCTCAGCCTTGCACTGTCTTTAAACAGCCCAGCTGTTTCGCTGCCATTCCAATTACAGTAAAAGTCATCCGACGCCATTAAGCCACAAATATTGGCAGTTTATTGCCCAACACTCTCCTGGCATTTGAAGGTCAGGTCATACATTATACTGTGTCTTTTAGGGATGCGTCTGGGATAGGGAGATAAACCCACCACCATTAATTTAATTCTATGCATATTGATGCCTTATTGTTCTTCTTTAATGGACTAATATCTGAGTTACAACAGTGATTCATCCCCGCCAGAGAAATATCAATTTCATACACCTCAAGATCTGACCCTGAGGTAATTCTCTGAGGTAAATCTAAATCTAATGATCTGTAGTAGTTACTTTACTTTGTTTCCAACTCTAATAGAAAAACCGCCATTGTGAGCCGGATGGCAGTAAAAGGAGGGCTGTTTTTTACCATTACAATTTACAAAACCGTAAAATAACACCCACACATTAATTAAATAGAGCTGTACCTAATGAGATTGAAAAGTCACAGCTGAAATGGAAAATCCATGTCCTTGAACTGGAGTCGGTCTCCTGTTCCTTGCACTGAAAAAGGCGCGCTTGTGTGCGTCTGCAGCGCGTACAGTATGCATGATTTAATGTGCGCGTACT
This sequence comes from Malacoctenus tetranemus, assembly GCA_032274765.1. Lineage (NCBI taxonomy): Eukaryota > Metazoa > Chordata > Actinopteri > Blenniiformes > Labrisomidae > Malacoctenus > Malacoctenus tetranemus. Next base: position 16,601,878 of record JAUESF010000080.1, read on the forward strand.
TTACATGTTCGTGATGACGTGCGCGAGTGTGCAAGAGCGGGAAAGACACTTCAACAGTGCCACACCCTTGTCTCCAGTAACAGACCCCAAAAAAAAAGAAAAAAATCCAAACAGCTTAATGGAAGTCTTTCAGACACGCCATATATCTCAATTATTCTGTGGCTTAAATTACGATGACATTACCGGCCGCCGGCTCCAAATGCAGAAAACACATATATCTGACCTCATCTTTCAGCGTGGACCTTCCTAAACCCATTTGCCAGCCTACATGAGAGCGGTAAAAACAACACAAAGACTGAAGCCCTTTTTTTCTTTTTTTTTTCCTCCTGTCTCTCCCCTCTTCCTTTGGATGGGTGCCATCTTTGTGATTGCCTGGTTCATGCTAACTTAATCAGTTTAAGATTTACTTACAGTGCCGAGGCTCACATTATGTGAGGGGAGTAATTTTAGAGCTTAGATTTATCAACCAAAACTCCAATTACTGCATCATTACAAACCCCAGCCTCTCTCACCTAACACAGAGCATCTAATGAAGTGATGCGTATGAGTTATCCGCCCTTCCTGGATGTGCGAGGCGGAGGAAAAAAGGTAAATAAATAAATAAATGCCTCAAGTGAGCCGTGGCTACGGGGGGAAAAAAAGCATGCAGCTGGGCTTGGACAAGTGATTCATTTCATATGGAAATAGGCTTTAAGATTTACAACCATATATCACCGTCAATGCAATCACGCACTCACATACTATATGCTTACACAGGCATTTGGCACTTATATTGTACATATCAAACTCCACATCCAGTCTGGCGCCGGCTCTTTTCTTTATGTGTAATCAAGCACCTGAAAATGCAAAAAAAAAAAAAAAAAAGGAAAAAGACACAGAGATACATGGTGGCTGGTTCGGTTTAAGATGAAACAGAGTGAGAGCGAGAGTCACACACAAGACTGGTGAGAAAAACAGGGGCACCAGATGTTCTTTGATGTTTATAATAGCATATATTATTAATATTAATTAGACCACATAGTCAATGACGCATTTGGGACGTTTCCAAGTCAATTAAGCCAAATGGCATTCAGGAGACGGTGGAACAATATTTCAAGGCAGGTGTTCAGAACTCCCTGGGTAAATCTTTTTATCTGCATGCTAGGAAAACAAGCATTTTGAGCTTAATTTGAGCCTCATATCTGCAATAATAATTAAAAAGAGGATTAAAAGACAGAAGTGAGAGGGAGACGGAAAAGCCAACAGGTAATCAGTTTAGACAAACCAGTCAGACTGACACTGATCTTTGAATAAGAGCGGAGGTTCTTAAGCCGGGGCCGAGCGAGATAAGGACCTATTTAGTTAAAAGATGCTTTTAGCTGTCAGCACTGACGAAGAATAGACCGATGTAACTGGAACAGCCGAATGAAAAGTGATATTCGGTGCAGCAGCTGGCTTTATCAGTGTTTCTGGGTAAACCGCTGCTCATATTACCATTCACAGTTTTACAGACGCTTATCACTTCAGGCTCTCTCGGCTGCGACGCTTACAGTAAAAGTACCATAAAAGCAGGAAATAAGGGACAAAACACGTGTGGGGACAGCATCATTACATGCTGTCTGCTCATTGACCTTGAGGTTAAGAGTATTGAATGGGACTAATTAATAACTGTCAGAGCATTTTATGTTTGTTCGGCATGTTTTTATTCAGATGTGGGATCTGACTGGTCCAATGTAGGTCAGAGGCCTGCAGCGTGCACCCTTTATGAGTTTATCATTTTAAGAGGAGGCGTTATTCTTAATCTCAAATTATAATTAAAGTCAAAGAGCATCTTCAATTCTGTCCTGATTAGATAGTGAAAGAAGTAATTCGTAGCATGGCTCCTTTTGATGTCAAAGTAGGACTTGAGATTTAAGATGTTGGGTATTTGCTGTTTAAAAAAAAAAGGAAACAAGAAAAGGAAAAACTAAATCTCGCAATGTGTCTGCATGTAGCCAGCAAAGGAGCCGTCTCTCACCCTGACAGCCATGACTGTACTATATTTGCTATCCATATTGAGAACATCAATAACTTCATGACCACCATAGGCTGACTATGAATAATGCAGCCAGTAATTCTGGACTAATCAATGTTCCTCAAGCTGAACATCTGGCAGTGGTAATTCTTCCTCAGCATCTCCGCTCTCCTGAATTAGAAAACACTCACCCACCCCCCCTCCCACCCCTCCCGCCACCACCTCGCTTCCTCCCATGTCCAACCATCGAGACAGACAGACTTGATCAGTTACAGCCCCCCACCTCCGAAAAAACTTATCCCTGTTATTAAACCCTCATCAAGTGGTGCGTGTTCTCCATATGTGTAGGATTTACCTATCTGTCCCGCAGCAGACCTGTGCGTTGAGCCAGGGCCAGCAGCGTGTGATTGTGTTAATTAATCTGTCATTGTGAGCGCAGGGAGCAGCTGCAGAGGTCTCTGGGATATATTGTCAGAGCTAAACAATGCGGTGCTAAGCCCCCAGAGTGAGTCTACCATTACACAGGGCTAAGAACAGAGAGGAGAGGAGGAGAGGGGAGAGAGAGCCTGCCGGATCCATCATTGACTAAAGCAATGACGCCTGACCTTTACAATGAATTAGTTTCCATGCTTAATATTGACTGAAATTAGAGTCTGATACCGAATGTGCCATCCCAGAACTGTGCACACTCAAATCCTCCGCTAGCCAACTATCATAAATGTTTCTGGAAGTGACACCGTATGGTGGCGGAGATAGGGGAGGAAAAGGGGAAAGTAAAAACAACAGCGCTTGAATATGTTGTTTTAAAAGAGCAACCGGAGAGGGATTTGGCCATAAACTGTGAGCATTTACATGTAAATATGCAGATACCAGTATGTGTGTACAATATGCAAACAAAACATCTAATGAGATTAGACCTGATCCATTTATCTCTGCTATACGGCCATCATTTAAGAGGATACTGGATCGAATCCCAAAAGAGCGCACCAGAGTGAGATGTTCAGAACCGTCGCACTTTCGCACTGGAAGAAAGAAAGCAACAAAAAAAAAAGAGGAAACATTCTCTGTTTAAAAGCTATAAAGAGACAGAACAAAGTTTAGATTTATCCTCTCTTCCCCTTAACAACACTGTTAAAGCAGTAATTTAGGCACATGATAACATGTTAGCAGGATGCCATGACAAGAAAGGCATTTACCCATAGAGCCGAATCATCCAAATCACCAGGTGGAACAGAAGACTATCAATAAAAATACCAGGTGGTAGATCAAATCATAAAAATCACTGGGTGGTATATATCAAATCATTAAAAACACCAGATGGCATGCATTAACATCTTGTGCCCCCGTAGGCAAGGGGTGGGGATGTGACGGATATAAAATAGAGGGTACTAATTATCCCTACAATTCAACATGATGCCATTATCTTTAAAAGGAAGACAAAGTCCTTGTGGATGATAATATCAGTGGTGGCGTTGCTGACCCTGCACTTCATGTCCACCTACTCCAAGTGGGATGAAAGATAATGACACAGCTGTCATTTAGATGTTATAATTTCTGAAAAAAAACAGGGAGAAAAAAAATATATATCCATAAAAAAAAGAGATGCTATATTTTCAGATAGCCTGACTTTTAATTTCTGCTGTCGAACACTGACATCATTCAGTCTTTACAAAGTTAAGCCACGAAAAACTTCCAATAAAGCTAAAAAAAAAAATACATTTTCTGGACTGAGCTGTCCTCACGTTGCTCACAAAAACAAAAAGCTTCAAGATTTTGTTTTTTTATATGTATTTTTCTTCGCTAAATTTTACCTGGAGAGGAAGATTGCGGTCGGTGGTCCAGAGTGGCACCTGGGTGGGAGTTCCCTGCCTCCGTGTTCCTCTCCGACGGGCCGTGGTGACTCATGGCGCCCGGGCTCCCAGGTCGGCTGATGGCCTTGGCGTCCGGGTCGCCGAGACACAGCTTCGCATCATCTGCGGGGAGGCATCTCTCGGACAGGTAGGAGGGGCACTGCTGCTGCTGCTGCTGCTGCTGCTGCTGCTGGTCTTTATGACCGAACATTTGCTGTTCGATGGGCAGCCCCGGTGTCATGATCTGCCAGCCCGGGAAGCCGTTGCCGCTGCTGCTGTTCAGCGCATCTCGGCTGGAGATGAGCTTCTGCAGGTATTCCATGCTGGAGGAGCTCAGTGGATGGTGCAGGTGGTTCAAGCCCAACAGAGAAGAGCTCTCGGCGTCCGTCAGAGGGCCCGGACCCGAGGAAATCATCCTCCCCAACATCTCCCTGACCTTCATGTCGGCGCCTGCTGTGGCCATCATCTGGTTATAATCTGGCTGGTCGGCTCTGTCAGCCGTGAGGAACCTGCTGTGAATGCGGGAGATGTACTGCGAGTACAGGTTGCCCTGATGGTCAGGCGGGAGGCTGCTCATGTCCACCGAGGAGTCGCGCTCGACGGGGAGGTTGCTCTTGGCGGCCAGCTTGTTGAGGTGGACCTTCATGTGGTTCTTGAGGAACCAGGGCTCCTTGAAGCGCCGGCCGCAGATCTGACAGCAGTGCTCGAAGGAGTCCTTGTGCTTCCTCATGTGGCCCTTCAGGAACCAGGCCTGGCTGAAGGTCTGGCCGCACACCTCGCACGGGAACTCGCCCACGGGCTTCCCCTTCTCGCTCGACCCCGTGGCGGGCTTCTGTCCCGAGCCCGAATCGGCGGTGATGTGCGTGGTTTCGACGTGGCCGATGAGCTCCTCCTCGTGCGAGGCCGCGAACTCGCACAGCGTGCATTTGTAGGGTTTGTGCAGGATCCTGATGTGGCGCTCCAGCTCCTGCTGTTTCCGGAACTTCCCTTTGCAGAAGGAGCAGCGGAAGCCGTTGGTCTGGGGCTGGACGGGCTCGTCGTGGACGGTCGTCGCTTTGGGGGACACGGAGGCGTTGGGGTGGCAGTCGGCCGACCCGGCGTTGCTCAAGAACTGCGGCTGAGCGAGGACCGTCGGCGGCTGAGGCTTCTGAAGCTGGTTCACGGCGGACGCTTGCGGCAGCTGTTGGCTGACGTGGCCGGCCCGCATCTGCCTGTCTCGGAGGATCGCCCGCTCCTCCAGCTCGTGCAGCAGCCTGTTCTCCTCCCTGATCCTCCCGCGGCCTTTCCCCAGAATGCCTTGCTTGTGCGTACGGAGGTGTATCTTCAGGTTGCCCTTCTGCGCGGCCCTGTGGTCGCAGTACGGGCACTTGAAAGGCTTCTCGCCAGTGTGAGTGCGCATGTGGAGGGACAGAATGCTGTTAAATCGGAACCGCTTCCCGCACAACGGGCAGGGGTACTTTCTGTTCTTGCGATTGTCGTCTTGGGCAGAATTCACTTGCGTGACAAGGCTTTGATTGGTGACTCTCAGGAACTGGGAAAGCTCCACTCTCCCGTTCATGCTGCTGAGAATCCTTGCATCCATGATTTGATTGGCCAGAAGCGCCATCTGGCTCCTAATTGGGTGGGTGGACGGGGTAATGAAGCTGTCCTTTCAGGGACCGGGGTGACGTTACAGTATGGTGGTCAGGGGTGTCTATCTGGGACAGTCCAAAGGTTAGCAGAGAAAACGAGGTCTGTGTGTGTTTGCACTTATTCAGCTGAAACAGGATGTGGATTCATGCTCTTCGGATGAAATGCCTGTTTGTTGTTGCGCAGACCTAAAGAGAGAACAAAAGGAGCTTTAATCAGTCAGACTTTGCCAAATAAATTACTCAAACACATTCATTTTCAGAAATGTTAACAACAAAGGAAAGACAGGAAGGAGGAAGATAAAAAGTGTAGTTATGTGCTGTCAATGAGTTGTGTAAATCTCCACTTCTGCAACGGTTGTATTATACAAGAGACGCACCACAAATAGGTCAGGAAATAGAGCAAAGTAGGTTCTGACTCTCCTCATCCTGTGTTAAGTCTACCTGTGGTTTTACATTATTGTTGGAGACTGTGAAAATGCTGATTATGCCTCACCACAAAGGCTTCCTCACCAAATACCTCATCCTTACTAAAAGGCAGAGTGAAAATCTTTGTCTCGATCTGGTTTTGTAGTGACACACAATATGAAGGCAGCGAGAGAACATCAAAGACGATCTGCTTCTTCTCGCCCTTCCTTTGCATCTCACGAATCTTTGAAACGCTTTAAAGAAAAGATTAAAGTAAATAGTTAAGCTTGTTCAGCAGGTCGACGGCATATTTGAATAAAACCCTTTACCAGGATAATTATGTCACAGGAGTACTCAGGAAAATAAACAACTTAATGATGGATGCAAAAATTCTAACTAAAGTTAGAGAAAGAATATCCAAATGGAAAGCCCCCCCCCCCTCACAGCGCCCTTTTTTATTCAAGTGTAGCAGGAAAACAAAGCTTCAAATTCACATCGCGCTACAATGGTAGAGGTCACATAGGCGAGCCCTGCGCAGCTCTAGTGCTGCACCAAAGGGCACAGAACAAAGCCTGCACTGTCCACACTGAATTAACACAGGCTTACATCATCCTGGACTGCAACCTCAGTCAGTCACGAAAATGATGTACACAAAACCACACAGATAAAGAGTTGGCAAGCCGTGCGCAGGGGTTCGTGTGAGCAGCGTGCCCAGTCCAAGCTGTACATCAGAAATCAATGTACCCATATGTCTCTGATCTAATCACAACTGACAAGAAAAACAAAACCAATCAATTACGAAAAAATATAACAGAGCACGTTTATGTTTTTTAACCTCCGTAGGTCTTTGGAGTTGTGCCATGTCAGGGGGAGAGAGAGAGAGAGAGCGAGAGAGAGAGAGAGAGAGAGAGAGAGCGAGAGAGAGAGAGCAGCATCTTCCCACACACTTTGCTGCATTCGCCCCTCTCTCCTGCCTCCACTGTGCTGCAGCCTTGAACGTGCGATACTGTACAATGAACAAAATCTGCAGTCTGCACGCCGTCAATAATAGGAGATCAAACTCAACTTCAAATGACTCCGCGGCATCATTTTATATTTCTGCGTGTGCATGTCTTTCTTTGAAGCGGCGCACGTGTGCGTGCTTCCTTTTTTTAGCAGTCATCTCAAACTTCCTGACACAAATAAATATACTCTAGAATCAGCTTATAATTTGTTGACAATCAGTACAACTTGGGATGCAATGCCTCCAAACATAGCAGACCTATTCTGGTTCCAGTCTTTATTGTAAAAGAGCTGCAGATGTTACTACGTCTCACAATGAGGCCGACTCACCGGTATCCACAAAACTACCAACTTTTATTTTGCCCCTTCCAATTGAGGTTTTAGCACATGATAAACGGGTCCACATCAGGTAAAAACAACAATGATTAAACTCATTTTTTAAAAAAAAGCAACCTCTGAGTAACCTCAGTCGTCAAAATGTAACATGCCAGACATAAAAGCGAGGAGATAAAGAGCAGTCTGCAGCCATGGCTGGCGTGAGCCGGGAGTCTGCTTGGAGCTGAGATCAATGTAAGGATGCGGACCCGTCCTAATCACATCTGACAGGGAGAAAGTGAGCGAATGATATTAGCATACACTAGATCCACTTCATATTTGCTAAAGTGGTATTCCTCTGATTAACTAAGCATAGCAAGGAGGCATAAAACCTTCAGCGCTCGTGTGTATGTGTGGATTTTTCTTCTTTTTGTTTTTTTCCCCCTCTCTGCCTCGCTTTTGGAATCGGTGGAGACGGAAGCAGGGGGCCATCAGGTGTTTTCACCGTCAGACTAGATTAGGCTCTTTTGGTGCAGATTGAGAGACTGCTTGATTGTTATGAAGCATCGTGTCACAGTAGCGCCTCTTAGGTGTGGCCGCACATAGACAGAAAAAAAAAAAAGGAAGGGGGAAAAAAAGGAGCAGGTGTTATTTTGCACAGGCAATAAAAGAGAAACAAAAAAAAACAAACAAAAAAAACCTGACACGTACGTACACATCACACAGCAGCCACCAGAGTCAAGCATTTCGGCACGATTTTTAGGTCGGAAACATCAGGCGCTGTCACATTTGTTTTCACTGCTGTCTGGCGAAAGAGTTAACCTGCAACAGTGTGGATTTAATCTTTTTACTTCACTGTATATTGGCAACGAGGATGGATGCACGGTGCCGTGAATGCACGGAGAGGTGGCGGTGGAATGAAACACATAATGAATTTTATAGATCAGGAGTGCATATTTCATTTTTCTTTTGAGCAGCAGTTAAAAAAATCATTAATAATTTATGCGGACTGGTTCGGCTAAAAACTACAATGAATGCGACGCAAATAGCCGCCGAAGCTTTCCACCAACAGCAACGCTCTAATGCCACCTAATGCAATCTGAAATAAAGATTATCCATAAGGGAGCAGAAATGAAAAATGCAGCAGGTAGCGTGACAGAATAAAGTGTCCAATAATCATGTGATAATCAACATGACTTTTTAAAAACATGTATTATGCAGAATCAGGACATTTTTTTAAATTAAAAAAACAACAATGTCGAGTTTTAGATTTGATTTTTTAGGTTTGATTGATGAAACTTGACAAACCTTGATCATGGATGCGTCTCAGTTTGATACTTTTCAGACAAAAGGGGAAAAAACAGTTATTCATAGCAATTCTTAATGGTTTGCTGGTATATTAGCAAATTTATGTTGTTGTTTTATGATAAAAATAGAATAATTTCATGTTTTTTTGGTGAGTGGTGGTAACGACTGAGACACTGTGTATATACCACAAGACAAAAAGGTAACATTTTTTGTTACAGACATAAATTGTCACTCAAATCTTCAGTCAGGCGGTTCTTATTTTACATATGGAATGACAGTATGATTCAGACGACAGTTGCAAAGTGTAGAATATTATTTTATTAGTGTGTCAACTGAGAAATCACCAAAAAAACCCTCGATTGACTTGAATGTTTCAGTTTATGTCCTTGTTGTCGTTGTTGACAGCTTCTCCAATGTGAATACTTCCTGGTTCCTGTTGTTCACCATTCATCATGAAAACTATTTCAGGTTTATTTTTCAGGCTTTTGAAAAACACCTTTTCTTACCCGTTTTCCAAGGACCAAGGAACATATGTATTCATGAATTTTTAATTAAGATTTATACACACAATAAGAAACATCATCTGCATTCTTATATGGGAATTCTCAGTATCTCTGCAGTGCAGTTTGATGTCCAACATACGTGTTGGTGGTCCAGATTCTTTGCAGCGTTGTTCCACCTACTCAAAAAAATCATGCATTCAAAGCAATGATGACTTTCAAGATTCCTGAGATTCCCCGAGTTCCCAGGCGGCAGAAGACAACTGTTTTATTCATTGTTACAGAGCCAGGCTTATGCGCAGACAGTAAACGCCCCGTGCCATGCTTTATGCCCCCTGTATCTCACTTCACCCACGAGCCCACCCACCAAATCAGCTCGCCGAGCATCCCGCCAAGTGCCCTGTCACCGGATCAAGAGCGTGTGCGAGGAGGAGGGCAGTAGTACCACAGCTGCCCACCGTGACCCGTACAAAAGATAGCACCCATATACTTTCTGACAGCCAGATTAATGAAACCCTATAGGAGCTCCTCTGTAGGCCCCCCAAAAGCCTGACGGAGACAGAATAGTCTAACCAGCACCATTCATTACTGCGGGAGTACAGAGCACAGAAAGAGCACACACAGCACTGACAAACTAGCTCCTTGTGAGTAATAGCTAAAGAACTCATAAAGGAATACATACACATTTGTTGTGGATGCTGTAAATCTGTGCCACTCCTTTTTTTACAACTATCAAAAATCCGCCTGGTGCCCCGTGAAACATAAATCGGTCACGCGCGTGACGTAGCGTGATGTGCAGTTATTTGAGAGTCAGCTATTCCACGTGTTTGGCGAAAAGGAGGCTTTCGATTAATTTTGTTTGTCTCAGGCAGTAATGCAGATTAGTGGCCTTGAGTGCGAGGCGAAGTGGGGGGAAAAAAGTTGCACCGGATACATGCTTAAAAAGCTACAGGGTATAGTCAGACTGAAAACAGCAGGTTCGCTCAGCAGACACCAGCTGTGTTTGGAGCCGTACGAGTCGGTGGAAAGTCTCACTATTAGACTCTGATGCAGCCAAATCGCAACAGTTCAACATGCCAAACACGCCAGAGTGGCAACGCTTTTTGATCGGCGCACAGTAGGAAACACGCAGTCGCATAACCACAGTGCAGTGTGTGTGTGTGTGTGTGTCTGTGTGTGCGTGTGTGTGTGTTGCACAAAGTTGTAAACAGTACTGGAAAATGTTTGCTCGAGTAAAATTTCTCTTCCATTAGTCAGATTGTGACTGCTTACAAGAGAAAAAAGTGTTGTTGTTGAAGGAGCAGAAGTACAAACAACTCCTCGTAAAAACTGCTTAAATTCTATTTACTTTGTAGAATCCGGACATTTAATCAGATTATCCCTAGAAGCCATTTGAGTCCTTTTCCCAGTATGAAATATTTATATTCAAATCACATCTTTCAGAGAAACATTAAAGTAATTAAAATAACGTGATCAGAAACAAACGGCAATATAAAGATGAGATTTTAACTGTGAGAAGAATAAACTTTCTGTGGGTCAACGACATACAGATAAGATACAATACATTCTAATTACCTGTATATCTTAAAAAGTAACAGTTTTATATGAAGTGAGGAACGTAACGCCATGTAGCATGACGTCAAGTATGAGTTTATTCATTCACTTGAGAGAAATGCTCATAAATGTACCCGGAAATACTCCAGAATCAGAGTACTCGGAGTATTTGTAATTCATGACATGCTAAATCTAAACTTTCCATTCATTCGGCCTCTCTGTTGCTCTCGATCACTCTCTCCGAGTTAGGAAATATAAACTTAACTGTTCAGTCATCCTCATGCAGAGACACCCACTCTCACATGCTGCCTCTCTCTCACACACACTGACACAGAAACACACACACACACTCGGGCTCATCCACACACACACAGAGACAAACACAGGCACGTGCATATAGAATGTATTTTAAATCACTAATGTGTAAACAGTTGCTCTTGTTTGCACAGACCACCTGTTCTTTCTGGACACGAACAAAGCTTTGGCGTACGATGGGGTGTGTTAACAGTGAGGGGTGCGTAGGGGATGCCTTGCACAAGAGAAGCCTATCCACATGGTGTAGGCTGCATCAGATGGTTGGGCCCGGCATGACGGCAGTCAGCTCCAACATAACTCACACAGATCTCAAAGAACCGAGCAACATACTGACGTGTTTTGCTTCCTTGACGAGTACACAACTTCCGCGGGCGAACAAAACGCAGGATTTGCCAGACGCAAGACTCGTGTCGCCGCGCGGCCGGAGTCACCGGCACCACCTCGGAGCGTAATCCCACTTCTGCGTCGCGTCCGTCTTTCGCGTTGCCCAATATTTGCGAGAAGAAAGAAAAAAAAACCAAGAGAGTAAGAAACGAAAGAAAAACTAGACGTGTCTACTTTTAGTTTCGAAAGCACTTGAAGGCACTAAAACAAAAGTCATTAAACGAGTCATCACAAAATCACAGCAGGAGTCTGGTAATGCCACTTACAGTATCTCATTAAGCTATGGCATCCACAGGAAAAAACTGACAAACAAAGAGCATAATCCAAGGCACATTAACTGGGCTGATAATTCAATGAACTCTCATTTGGCAGCCATCTTGCCCTTGTGATGGTCTTTTTTCAGCCGCAGCAACAGAGCACAGACTCCTCGTGAAGTTCCTCTCTTCCTCCCTCTCTCTCTCTCTATCAGTCCATCTATCTCACACACATGTGATATATCCCTTCACACGCTCTCTCTCTCTCTCTCTCTCTCCCTCTCTCTCTCTCTCTCTCTCTCTCTCACACACACACACACACACACACACACACGCTCTCTAAAACAACAAAACATCCACCATTAGACAACGGGGTACCAGCGTAATTAGAAAATGACTTCCTTTGCAATCCTAGCTAAGTAGTTTACACACTGTAATTACAGGGACAAAATCATCTTTTCATCATTTCACTGATTGAGCTCATCAACCCAGTGGGATCCCAGGACTGTGCTCAGGCAACATCTGGGCTAAGAGAATTAGCCCTTAGTTTAGCAGGCCTTACACAGTGGCAAGCATCGCAGTGTGAACACCGGACAGGGCTGCGGCGCGCGCCGATAATTGACGCCGGCCCCTGTTCGTTTTTTTTTTTTTTTTTTTTTTTTCAGGTGGCGGATCGCATTGGACGCCGGATTACAAGCCTCACCAAACAGTCGCCATTCAAAGACGACTCACTCTGCGGCCATCGGAGGGGGAGGTGTGGGGGGGGGGAGTTATTAGGGAGGGCCGCGGATGCCAGGCTGCAATCTCTTTCCCACACTCCCAACAATGCCTTATCAAACTTTTCCTCCCCCCTTCAGTGCACTCCTGTATTTGTGAAGCGAAGCATTGAAGATCAACCTTGGTATACAACAACGTGTCTTTTCATGGGGCGCTCTGTTTACTCTAATTCTCTGCGTGCCCTGGGCCTTGACTTTCTAACAAACACATGTGGTCCTGGAGTTGAAGGTGAAGTGCTTGCGTTCCGTCTCTGTCCTGTGGAAGGGCTCTGCCTCTGTGTGTTGGCAACAGAGGCAAGTGTTTAATGTGGCAGCTGTTAGCCTCGTGGATTTTCACTAATCACTCTCTCCTGATTACTCTGATGAGTGTATGATGCTCTTAAATAATCAACCCGCAATGAAAAAAAAGAAAAATAATTATCATCATCTCCCTAAGTAGTGCAGCTGCACCCGCCTGCAATAATTACAACTAGAACAGGGCGCCTTCTCTCGTCACTTACAACCACTTATTATTAGAGATAACGCTAATTGGTGCAGTGGTGGGCGACAATTCTTCATGGGGTTCATCATAAAAAGCCAAACCTTGAAAGTTATGGCACATTAGAGGTCTTAAAGCCAAGGTGCGGTATTAAACATAGCATGCTGAGACACGCCGATAATCTGAGCCAGGGGAGTAGTAGACGTCCTATCAGTAGCCCCTTGGTTGCCTCGCCGCCTTGCCCCCACTCCACCCTTCCCCCACTCCTGGTATCAGCCTGGCAGACACAATTAACATTTTCATAAAAACAATTCCCTGCCTCCAATAGTCCAATGTAATTTGTTTTCCATCTCTGTTCATTAATCATTGTTTAAATCGGTGAGCCATCCCCTCCACTCTGCCATCTGCACTCAGCTGTGTTACAGATATGACACCTTCCCCCTTAATGGGAGCTGACAGCCAAGAGAGGAGGCCTGTGGAAAATAGCTTCCTGCATGTGCACTTCCACCTCACATGCTGCCAGCAGGTGAGAGAGGGGTATTTAATGGGCTCTGATTAATCTCAAAGGCAAACAACATCACACTACAACATTATACGGCGCGCCTGCAACACTACATTGCCTATACATCCAGCACGGCAGAACGGAGCGTGTGCAGAAAAGCAACAGTGGCGAGGAATAAGTAGACCAAAACTCACGCAGACGTGCTTTATAACAATGGCAGCGCATTCCACATTTTGTCGAAGTTGTCGACAGTTTTTCTTTTTCCTTTTTTTTTTTTCCCCCCTCCGCTAGTTAAATTAGTGCAGTGTTCCTACAATATGCTATTGTTTTCCTGGAATTGGGAGCAAGGTTATTAATTATTCACTGTTGTGTTCTCATATGAGGGGGCTATGCTTTTCACTGTATTGCCTCATAGCTCAAATACTTAGGGCCATGGTACTCGGGCAAATTTCATGAGGCAACATCACGGAGATATTATTATCACAAGGCAGACACTTATGCGATTAAAAGTTTCCTGAAGAGTTTGAATGATTGGAAAGATCCACGTTTTCCAGCTCGATACAGTTTCAACGTTTCCCAGCATTTCTGGGGGGTGACAGACTGGAAAACTGCAATTCAAATAACTTTTTTTGGGCTTTTTTTTTCTTTGTTTCCCTTTCAAGTGATTTTTTTTCTCCCCCCCAAACCCTAAGTCTAAATAGCTTAGGCATTTTGGGAAAGGGGGGGAGGGGAGGGGGAGAGGGGGGTAGAAAATCCTACTCAGTGTGGTGGTGAGAGGGTGCCAAAAAGTTCATCTGGCCTGTTGATTTCAGCGTGGATTACAGATATTCAAATCATGTGCCTCGTGTTCAAACAAGTGCTTCTATCGGGGGAGAAAGTTGCCAAGCAGAGCTTTGTCATGTAAGCTGTGTGAATTTACTGCGGCATAATGAGAAAGCGGCTGTGGCGCTACATTTAATACAGTTTCATCCACTCGCCCTCCCCCCTCCTCCCTTAATTTCCTCTCAATTACGACGGTAATAATTTCAGATCGTCCTCCAGTGTCGATACAGGAAATAGTTTGAGCATTTCTTAAAATAAAAACAATAACCCTGGTGTCACCTGAGAGCCCGCTGGGCCATTTTCTTTTTTTTTTTTTGTTTTCATCTGGAAGTGTGTCACAGCTCACACATGGTCCCAGACACCAAAAGCATCACGCAAACACCCCAACTTTTTTTTTAGGAGTAGGTGAGTAAGGATGGGGAGGTGGGAGAGAAAGAGAGAGATAAGGAGGGGGGGGGGGGGGTTCTAACAAGGACAACAGCAGCAGCAGCAGTAAATGATGTGTATATTCAAAGCTGAATATTTCATGTTGATTGATCGTACTGACTGCCACCCACCTGCTCCTCCTCCTGTCCCACCGGAGCTGGCATGAGGAGAATTCAGTAATTGAGAAGAGCAGAGCATGGTCTCTCTTTGCTCACATATGACAGATGGGGCATCATCGCTTCAAAGGAGAGCATTTGGAAACAGGAGGAAGGAGGAGGGGGCCAGAGGGTGAGGGTGGCTTTGAAAGTGCCGGTGCCACTGTACAGGTGACAGTGAGGGGATGGGGGGGGGGCTAAAAAAAAAGAGGGGGGGGGGTTACAATATCGACAACAGATCCGTGACAGACTTTAAAAACCTGGGGCTGAGTGACATTTGACTGATTTTCGGGCAAAACTGGACGTCGCCGCGCACCGAACACCTTGCGTCATTCTGCTCAGTCACAAACACAACTTCATTAGCAACACAATACAGCAATATTTCATGCATCGTTTGGGAAAATGTGCCATTAAACGGTAGACGCGCAAAACAATGATAATGAATAATAAATGACGAGAAAATGGGCTTTTTTTTGGTGAAAGGTCGGACTGATTGTGAGAAATGTTGAGGTTGAAATGACACGCGATTCAGACGCACCATAATCGAACCGGAAATAAACACAAACGATGCTTCTTTCCCTTCAAAGGACGGTTTTCCCCTCTTTTTGTCTAATTTGGCACACTGTTTGTTTCCTCAGTCACCTCTCAACCCTCACCGTTACTTAGTTTTATACACCGCTCCAAAACAATCCAACCCAACGGTGGCATGTCTGAGGGAGAAAAGAAAAAACGCGAGTGTTTCAGAATCCGACCCCCCCTCCAAAAAAAACAAACTTTTCTCACAAATCACTTGAGGGGGGAAAAAAACCAAAACACCAACGCCGAGAGAGCGGCCGGGATTGTGTCCCTTACCTGGCCAGTCCGAGGAGGGCGCGGAGGACGCGGCGTGACAGCTGGAGTTGAGCAGAGAGTGATGTTGAACTGGGTGACTGACTGCTGACTGACGGACCGTACGCTTCACACGCTTTATCACAAACACGCAGCTCCACAGCAGGACCCCGCTTTCTCTCTTCACCCCCCCACTCTCTCTCTCTCCACAAACTGACGTTCTTCCCTTGCGCTCTCGCTCACAAAAACAAACAAAAAAAGAGAGGATAAACGCTTCACTCACACGGAGCCGGCGGTGCGCTCTGTTGTATTTCCAGTTGAAGGGGGGGGGGGAGAAAAAAAAGAGGTAATGAAATCTTATAAAAAATTACTCGGGATACTTCGACATGTCCCGAAGCCGTATGTCTCCCTCATCTGGCCGCTGGTGTGTAAGTGTAACAGCCTGGCACCGCGCGTAAAAATGTTGCTCTGGCGTCTCCAGGACGCAGACTTCATCAATCCTTCTCCCCTCCCCCCCTTCCTCCTCCTCCTCCTCCTCACATATGCATGTATTTGAAAGTATTATGTGGTATTACGCGTGTCACACTTGTTAAGGGGATTATCTGCCAGAGCAGCACTTTTATGTTGGAAAAGTTCAGTCAAAAAAGCACGACGCAACAAAGCTATAATCTTTCAAATGAAGCACTTTTTTTTCACACGCGCGGACTCTCTTTTTTTTGTGCCGTTCAAGCTGGTTCTCATTGTTTCGTTTATCCAAACTTGTTATTGGCTTATAAAGGAAGAATGATACCTCGATGATGTCAGGTTTTTAAACGTTAGAGGGCTCCTTCACAGAGGCTTAATTGGCTGTTTGCGCCATCAATCAGACTTCTACTATCCGTTTGACCTTCGCTGGAGATTATCTTCCAAGAAAGCAAGGAAGAGGCCGTTTCACTTCAAATACGCAAATGCATTCCGAGCACATTACATCCTGCAGAGAAATGTCGTGTTAATTAGAGGGACATACAAATCATCAAGCAAAACGAAAAACCATAATAAAAGACACAGCAACAGGTCCTTGGTTTTTACAAGCTCTGTTGACATTATGGTGCATTTTTTTCCACCTGAATTTGGAGCTGGAGGTGTTTTATAATTGAGTGAGGGCAAGAAGGTCACCAGGAGTGATTAACGTTATGAAATGGTAAATGATTCCTCCAATGCTTGTTTCTCTTAAAATATTTGTTTTTAATGCATTTGGATGAAATACCTCAAACAAAGAGTAAGAACTACGCAAAGTAACATTCAATGGTCACTTGTCTGTTACATAATATAATATGAAGTTGTCTTCAAAGAGATCTTAGAAGTTCTATCAGACAAACCTAAACTGTTTATTATCATCATATGGTTTAATCTCTGACAGTGACCGTTGTTTTAAAGGACTTTTCCCTAACAAATATGTCAGAAGGATACGAGTTTGTTTTCTTTCCTTTAAAAGACCAACTTTAAAGGACCCAACATACGTTCCAACGTGTGAATCTCGTGCCACGTTAGTTTGCCCCCTGTGATTTCCACCTCGGGGTGATTAGTGGAACAAGTGTGAAGCTGAACGCAATTGTTCTTACACGCCGCGTAGATGAGGCGACGCAGGTACGAGATACTCAGCTGTTTAATATCATATGTTCCAGCAGCAGCGGAGCAGTTGTGGGGGGGGGATTGCTGTTAAATCCATTCTCCTGTCATTTCCCAAGCTAAATACAACGCTGCCTCTCCCTCCCCGGCCCGAGCACCTGTCTGGACAACAATACCTGCTTGAGTCCTTCATCACACAACTCTTGAAATCCCTCCTAATCCCCCCCGAAACGCAGATCTGGAGTGCGGACCAGCTCATCGCGTAGTTGGAGATTTCTTTGAAATGTAGTTCTGATATGTTCTGGCGTATACCTTTGCAGCTTAACCTACATAAGTCCATTGGTCTATGTCTCACCAACACAAGGGGAGCATGTTAAGCGTTGCCTAATCTGTCTCATGCTACCTGGATTTTCATATTGGGAGAAATAAGCCTGATGAAAAGGTGGAGGGAGGGGGGGGAGTCACCTCAGGACCTGTTTAAAAGCTTCTTATCAGAGACCTGCACTCCCACCGTTTAACTAAAAGGGGAGTGATCGTCCTTTAACTCTTAAGCCATGGCTTTAATTAAAGCTGCGTTTGGGGGGGGGGGTAAATGAAGTGGTGGTGTGTATCAGTTGCTCTGTTGCTAATCGGAGAAACAATACGGCTAAGTCCATCATGATGACCCCGGTGGCTTTCTCCAACAACAGGACAAAAGAGATATTAAAGAGGGAATGCATTCCTTCACCTGGACTCAAATGTAAGCGTCTGAGGTGGATTTCTATGTTGTTGCATCTGCAGAAAAAATCTCACATCAGAATAAAAACAATCTGAGCCGGCAGTGACCAACGTGTAATTAGTTATTACACACAGATATGTGGAATTAATTGAAATTCAAGTGAATTCATGTTTAGTCAGATGTCAGAATAAATGGAATTGCAACAGTGGCGTAATTATGAAGAAATAAAGGAGTCCTGCTATTTTTTAATTACATATTACAATACTGGATCTGGGATTAAAGCTTCTTCAGCCTGAAACAGGATTTTTGTTTTTAAAGTGAGAAAACATTTGGCGCATCGCTCAACAAAACTTCTGCAAAGGAGACACAAAACAGTGTTCCCTCCCCACAACATGTGTCGCTAACATTGAGTAAATAAAACAAACAAACAAAAAAAAAAATATTATTCTTATTTGGAGTAAAATCATTTTCTGGCAGGTTGTTATTTTTTGTGAAAAATTGTTTTCTGAAAACTGCAAATTACTGAATATTTTACATGTGAAACTTTTTGGTGGTAAAACAACAGAAGAAAAAAAACCAACACAAAATAGTTAAACTAAAAGTAAAACTATATTTGGTGTTTTATTCCAGCTGCTCCCAAACTTTTCTGAATCTGGGGTCTCGATAAAGAATGTGGATCACACTTAGATCAGACATTACAGTGAAGCCAAAAACCAGCAGAAATGCCCTCTCACTAAAATACGAAAACAGGTTTCAAAATAAAAGCACGATCACTGTTTCTACAAAATGCCATTTTTCTGTCCGTCTTCATAATTTTCTCTTTTTCCTGACATCCTCAGAGCAGGCAAAACCTCAGACCCCCCCCCCGCTGTGATCTCTTCTGCTCTCCAATGTAGGTCCTGGACTCTCAAATTGGGAGCCACTGGTTTCCTTTTCAAACCAACATGAATAGAGAACCCTGGAATCGTTTCAAGCACGACATTTTCATAGAAAGGGGGGGGGGACCCTGACAAGATGTCATCCAACATTTTTATAATCTTTTACCAAATCTGAGTTTATTGGATGTAAATACGAGCTGCAGATTTGGATCTCCTGAGATTCTCATTTCGTTTTCTGCAGCAAAATTTGAGTGTTGGAGCTTCTCGGTGTGTCTGCTCTGGCACGGCTTCCTTTTCCATTAAGGCAGCAGTTTGACTGAATTTTTACTAACTGGAGAAAAAAAAAAAACCAGCATTTTCTGTCCAGTTGGCCTCAAACTCTGATGAATCTTTATTGCTTCCTTAGAAAGTTTGGCAGCACTTGGGGGTTTGGCACCTTACTTAGCTCTTCAATTTTAATGCATAACAGGAAATTCGCAAGGAGTGACAATAATTCATAAAAAGCCGGTATCAGCTCAGTCACTGTCGGGTAGCAACGGTTTAAAAACGATCACTGCTAAGCTTCGGTTCACATGAGACAAAGAAATAAAATGTTGTTCTACAATCATGACTAGGTAGTGTGTGACTATTGCAAGACTTTCAGATACACAATACAGTCATTAGGAGAACACAAATGAAAGAGATGCATCTTTGGGAAAGAAAAAAAGAAAATCCAAATACTTAATCAAAATCCTTTATTGTCCTTTTTAGTTCTCATCAATATTTAATTTTCTATGGTCTTTACATAAAGCTGGTCACAAACGAATACATACATTCATTAGGCAGGTCAAGAGTAGGTGGAAACAAGAGCAAGTGGACACCTGATTCTGTTCAACGATCAACACTTTGAAAAGAATTGAAGCGAAGCTGCTCAGTGTCCAGAAACCTACAAGTTGTACCGAGCCTGGAAAAAGTGTGTTTCAACAGAAGAGCATAGGATTGGAAACCTCAAGAAGAGACAACAGAGGGACAAGTGCTCACCGAGTGCTTTGTGTTCTGTCTATAAGTGAAAGGGTCTGCATCAAACGGCGTCTGGTTGGTTTAAAAAGCAGTGTTACACAAAAGGCTAACAGGTTAGCGATGCTACTGTTCATTTTCTCATAAAGAGAGAAACCATCTTTGTCCGAGAGTAGAAATGGGTAAAAGACACAAACCGTTTGGGGTTTTTTGTCGCAAACATTGTTACAAGTTCACAGTTACGTATAGAAAACGAAGGCCTGAAAGGAAGATGTGTGAAACAGTCACTTCTGTTGCAACCTGGCAGCTTTGAACTTCGACACGCGCTTCGGGGCCGGCTGAGGCGGGGCGACGTCTGACGTCACCTCCTCCTGTTTCCTCTCCAGGATGGTTGGCAACGCCGGTGGCGAGATGGTCAGATGGGGGACAGCTGTAGGCATCGGGTCCTTTTCTATCACTGTGCCCGAAAAGGCCTGCGGAAAGGAGCGAGAGCGGGATTCGATTGATTTCTTCTTTTTTTTTGTATCTCACGTGTGAAAGGGTGATGCTTCCGACAGTCTTTGGCTTCAGCTACATTCACACTTGTCAGTCATTGTGGCTGGAATCTTCCTGATGGAGGGACCTCAGGTCCACTGTTTACAAGACGAGTGATCTATGACAATCTGGTGTTTACATGCGCCTACGCGTTTAATTGCAACAGATGCGTGACGCTCAAAAAAAAGGAAAAAAAGGGGAAAAAAAAGAGGTGAATACAGCGTAAACGTCACTGCTGCAGACACGTGAATCATGTTCTGTGCAGGCACCAAAATAGATCTCCATCGTGATCCTGATAAATAATTTCAATAGAGAAACAAAAAACACATCTACAGCAGGCATCATAAGATCACTGCCTGAAATATTATAAACACCCTCCATTACATAGGCTGCCACTATTATCACATGATGCCTGACAACTCTGAAATCTTAAAGCTGCAGCATATAACATGTGAGTAATGTCACTT
>JAUESF010000080.1:16663575-16675166 GCA_032274765.1 Malacoctenus tetranemus
TCACGCAGTGACAGCCATTATTCCAGTTACTGTCTTTTCAAAGAGCTTCATGGCTTGTGACACGCTGGGTCATGACTTAATGCCTTCAAGAGTCAGGATGTCAGAGTGACCGGTAGACTCGTGAGGAGGTTACAGGAAGCAAGACGGGGGGTCAAGTGACCCATCGGCAGAGGCCAGCCAACATTACTGCGAGCGAGTTAGTATTCTGTATGTGTTCAAGCCACTGTTGTCTTTGAAACAGATCTTAAAGTTGACATAGTTGAACATAAAATGTTTTTCCTGAATATCTTTCATGCATTTTTGTGCATTTTGAGGTGAGAATTGTCACAGGAGTGGAGTTTATCAATCATCATCAGTTCTGTGCTTCATGAATGACACTTTTCTGTGTCGATTTGCATTCTCTCCGCTTTGTCAGCGTCTGTGTTCTTTGGCCGCTTCAACTTCCTTCCACTAACCAAAGAAACGCTTGTTAGGTCAATTAGAAACTTAAAACTTGCAGGTAGGAGTGCCAGCTGTAGGCTGTAGCTGTGGTGGGGGTGGAGGGCCCGACTGTTTCAGGTGGGGATGTGAGGGATTAAAAGAGAATTAGGTGGTAATGTTCTGTTTTATCTCAGTGTTTTGTTTAGGATTCCACAAATTATGTTGGACATATTGACTCGAGTCCAACTGGGTCAGTCAGAAAGTGATCATTGGAGTAAAATAATGTAATCGTACAGTGTCGGACCCCCTGCTTGCATGTCTGCTGCTCCACTCTTCATCAGTCAATGGAGCCAACTAAAATGTCACTGTGTTGCTGGTGTTGCGACCCCCTAAAGTCCCCCTTCCTTTGGTGGACGCTGGCACGCCACGGCAGTCCTGCGGAGCAGGACCGCTGAAGATCCCGTCCCCCTGCGGGCCCTTCGGTTCGTGTCCATCTGCCTCTCATTAACAGTGCGGAGAGAGACGGAAGAGAAGGGGGTTCGAAAGAGAGAGACAAATCGAGGGGTGGATGGCCGAAGGGGTTCGGGATGATTACAGTGGTGTACGTTACATCTGGGTTTAAACACGCTGTCGAGCGAGCAGAGACGGGGAATGGATTAAACATTGACTGTGCAAATTTGTGCCGAGAGCCTCGTCGGCACAGCTGTGGAGCATGTGTGGTGCCATGCACGCACCAGCCAAACGAAAAACTCACACTCGCAGTCACATTTTTCAGATATACCGTGTAAACAGGACACTCATTGCGTTGATTACTTTGCTTACTTCAAGTCAAAGTCCTGTTATGTTGCCACAACGAAGTGTCAACAACAATCCCCACGGGCAGGATTTTGAATGAGTGTTCGCGTCCTTTGAAAAAACCAAAATAAGCGCAGTTATTCGAAGGTAAAATAGATCAAACGGCAGCTCCCTGGTGACAAGAAGACTTATCTAAATCCAGCATGGTGAGTCATGCTCAGTCAAATTTTTTGCGAAGTGGCAGACACAACCTTTATCGATGTAATTGCTTGGGCAAAGCTGCTTTTGTATAATTTAAAGCACGTGGCAGTAATCCATCAAAGGAAGAGCGACGGGAGCGATGGCCTCCCTGTAAGGACTTTGTTGGATGATCAAAAAAATGTCAGATGAATGCGCGCCATAGATACGAGGCCCTTCCAGGCCATGTGATCCCTCTCCAGTTGTAATTGAAAGCTTGTGCTCCGTTAGAAACTGATGGGCCATTTCGTAATTACCTCCGATGGTATTTATCCTGTCTTGTATCCAGCCTCCAGAAGAGGCACGGGCAATTCCCCCAGCCCCCAAACCCCCCACCCCCCCCCACCCACCCCAGATCTGAAGCAGATGGCAGGGGCCGGGCACCCTCCTGTACGGTCCCTCCTCAGGCCTCCGCTGCTATTTCAGGTGCTGCTGATGAGCCGCTCCGCTTGTGGAAGCGCAGCAGCTCTGGGACTGATGTGGTGCGCCATGTCCCAGATAGCTGTTGGTGGAAACTGTAATCAACGAGGAGAAAGTGTAGAGACCGAGGTTTTTTTTTTATATAACCTCTGTGGATCTCATTGAGGAATACATCGCTGCAGTCAGCAAAAAGTAGGACTGATTCATCGTGATGTTAATTAGAAGCAGAATGAAAAAAAAATCTCGAGTTCGTGAGAAAAAAGGGGGAAAAGTTATCTGTTTGGCTCTGCGACGGGGCCGCGCTGTTTATTCTGAAGCCCAGTTCCTCTCACAGAGGGTCAAACATTGTGGGTCAGTACCCAGTATCCTGCTTACTGGGCACTTTCTTTTGACAATGGGACCGGCCTGTCTGGCAAATCAGACGCTGTTCTGAACTGCCACTTTGGACATATTTGTTTGCCAGTGAATGGGGCAGTGGGAAGTATGTGATGTGGCCTCCAAAGGAGCGATTGGATAACGTCCAGTGCGGAAACAAAAGGGCTTTCGTCCAAACTGATCGCCACAAAGACCGAATGGCGCTCGGTCATTGTCCATATCAATGGCGTCTGCGTTATTGGGCCGCACTGACTGGATGCTCATCAGTCAGCGAGATTTGTTGCTGACAGTTTAGGGGGTTGTTGTTTGTTGTTTTTTTTTATTCTGAAGGCTGTTGTCCAGTAATATCAGCTTGTTCCTGGCGACAACTTTCAAGCCTTTCGCCTTTATTTAGTCGGTTAGAGTTAGTGTTGCATTTAATAAATCCTCCAGAAACATCCCATAATAGCCTGTATCTCTATGTTTCCTTGTGAAACGTCGAGAGAAATGAAGTGACTTATTATTCCTGAACGTAAGGTTATCTCACTCCGTTTCCTGCAGCTTCACTTCTCAAGACAGCACACAGGTGCTCTCATCTCCCCTCAGCTCTCGAGTTTGAAAGGGATCACAGAGGTCTTTGATGCCCCCCCCACCACCACCACCACCCCACCCCACACCACCCACCCACCCACATCCCTCGGCACTGAGGCCTCCACACGTGTTTACCATACAGATGACCTCAGAATGGCAGGAATGCACCATGTAATAGAAAAGTAACTGGAGACGAAGATGGTTCGAGTTTGAGAAAAAAAAAAAAACCCGTCTGGATTTTCTTTTTTAAAGACATTCGCGCCTCAGAGTGTCAGTTTCTGTTCTGTTGCGCGAGCTTTGCAAGCGAGCAGTCAGACGCCCGGCGTTGCCTCATTGTGATCAATTGGTAATGTTTGTACCTGAGGCAATAATGTAAAACTTTTGGTCACACAATGAGATTCGCCTCCCTCTCTCTCATGCAACCGTCACATCATCTTAGATCACCGTAAACATCAAAGCACGTCAACATTTCCATTCCAAGTTTTGGGTGTGAAGCATAATGTCAGCACGATGTTGGAGCTGTTTTTTTTCTGCCCTCGTATCATTAGTGTTTGTTTTCTTCTCCGTATCCAACCTGCCTCCCACAAGGTCTTGACTGAGCCAGGCAACAAGAGGACTGATGTTCCCACTCAAGAGATTTTGACATTAGGGAGGTGTTTTCTTTGGCTCCCGTTCACTTGTTTGGTTTGCCATAACATCCCTATTTGTGTAGGCCCTGCAAATGTTTGTGTGTGTTCAAGTGGGGAGTGGTTCCACCTCTACCTTAGCTTACAGTATCTTGTCCTCATTCTTAAGACCATAAATGTTACATTTTGACATTGACGACACATTTGTCTGTTTTCCTTGAGTCTTTAATGTAAGTTTAAGCCTGCGAAGTATCAACCCGGTAATCTTCTCAGACAAACAGTTTCCTTTTAACATTTACATTTCCTGATGCGCCGAGCCAGGTGCTACAGTTAGGAGTGCCGATGCCCGACTTGGAGAACGAATGATTTAATGAGTTTCCACGTGTGCAGCCATGAGAGTAATTGTGTTAAATGATCCGGTACGCTCCTTTGTGTCGGAGCCGTCGTGGCTTTGTTTTAATCCCGACTTCCTCGGGAGATGGAAGCAATTGCGGCGCTGAGCCGTTTATCAGAGCGCCTGTTGGACTTAAGTGCTGTCCCATTCAAAACCAGCCACATCGGTGGTCTGACAAGAGTCTGACAAACTTCCTGGTTTGACCGAGCGACGACTTCACTCCCTAAAGTTTTACCGTCCGTGTTGACGATGCTTGTGGTTCGAGATAAACATCTGTTCAGATATAGTGCTGAATGTTCAGTTTCACTCTTCTTGCACAGTAAATTAAAGTTTTTTCCCTCTTGAATGGTGCTGTGGCTAACTATAAGCTGGATCAGCCCCACCTTTGGTAATTTGATTACTGCATTAGGGACATGTCCATGCCCATTGCTCTTTAGCAACAAATCCTCTTTGACCCCTGTCTGAGTGGAAGCTTTTAAATTGAGTCAGCACTTGATCGGCTTTTTTGGGTTGCTTGATTGACTGAGCTATCGATGGCCTTCCTATAAAGTGCTTTCAGGAATCCTTTGTCTTATTTGCAGCTGTACTGGTTAGTGTGTAATTGTTTCATCGAGCACTTGTGCTTGTCTCCATCTGCTTTACTCCCATATTAATGCGCGTATTCATTATGCACCAGGACGGCCGGATTGAAGCTCTGGAGTAAAATCTATCGCATTTCCTTCTGCTCAGGCTGAATTTATGATCTGCTACAGCTACATTCCTCGTCATGATGCATCTTCCCTGCAGTTTATTTTGGATCTCTTATAAAGTGGGAGCTAGCTTTCCTACCAGGAACAAGGTATGTGTAAAGGTTGGCGCTGTTGCACTCAAACACCTTTTATGGTGTCAGGAATCAGTCCTTGTCAAATACATCAAACGGCTTTTGGGTTCGGTTTGTCGCAGATGGCTTCGGCAGTGGAAAGCGCCCCTCGGTATCTCCTTTCTCTTTACCTATTGAGGCATTAAACTTTTTGCTCCGAAACACTGATCTTTCCTCTGCGGAGTTGCTTGTGTTTGCCGACGTTTTCCAGGTTTCGCTGGAGGCGGATTAGCCGGTAAGACCTTCCAAAGCTGTCATCTTGGTAGCGTCACCTCGCGCGGGATGTTAAACAAATGCTCTGGGAAGGGGATGTTGCAGCCTCAGTTTTTTTTTGTAACAATTTGAAATGAGGGATCACTCCGTACCCCTCTCCGCTGGTGTCCGTGTGGCTCTAAATCACCTCATTAATCTGCTTCCTCTGGTGAAGATGTCTGGCCCAGGCCACCCTCCATTAGGAGAAATCCATTATACATGGCCCCGGCGAGATGGAACACACAGAGGAAACAATTTGTGTGGGATCGTGCTCATGCAAGTGTGTGTGTGTGTGCTGTAGATCCCAGTTGTCCTATTGGCAATGTAAATTTAAATGAGGGACACTCTGACAGGCACGATTCCTCAGAAAAGGACCTCAGAGGGTGTTTTACCTGAACATGCTACTTGTTTAAGTGAGATCCACCGTCGCCCTCTCTGCTTCCTTAAGTGGTTTGGGCTTTCTGTCGCAGGCTCTGTGAAGGAAGCTTGTATTTTACTCTGTGTGTGTGTGTGTGTGTGTGTGTGTACTTGTGTGTCAGGCCTGAGCTGTAACTCTGGGTGTGATGAGAATCAGGTTCCATTCATCCTGAAGTTATTTTCAGCCTTAATGAAACACCTGAGACCGGCGCTGCCAACCCCGTATCTCCACGTGCATTCGGAGGAGCCATAACTAAGGGATAATAAGCTGCACTGGGCCGCTCACTCGCACTCCTGTGAACATGTAATGTCATGTAATCGCTCGCCTTGCCGGTCATTTGTCATTTTTTCGTCGCCTATAGATTTCTTGTGTTGAATATGTGCATGGTGATTTGTATCGCTGGGTTGTGCATCTTCTTTTATAGGTCAAGGTTTGAATAACACGGTTGCAGGTGGAGCACGCGATGCGGTTCATGTTTGTCCTTTTGATAACGGATTCTTTACAATCTTCCCGGCTCGTGACTCCTTGTGTTTTTTTCTTCTCGCGTCCCCTCCCAGAGATCCGGGCGCAGCTGGTGGAGCAGCAGAAATGCCTGGACCAGCAGACGGAGATGCGGGTCCAGCTGCTGCAGGACCTGCAGGACTTCTTCAGGAAGAAGGCGGAGATCGAGATGGAGTACTCCCGGAACCTGGAGAAGCTGGCCGAACGCTTCATGGCCAAGACGCGCAGCACCAAGGACCACCAGCAGTACAAGTGAGATGCTGTCCCAAGTTTGTCCCGAGCCACCCCGATGTTTACGGAGACTCACAGCTGGGAATCAGGATTTAGGATTCCCATTGTGGTCTGGTGTCATTTTTAATTTTGTACCTTCCTCCATATTCACAGTGCGTTCATAGTTTGACATTCAGTCCTTTTTATAGGTCTCGACACAGTTCAGTTCTTTGGTACTTTTTGGCCTTAATACTCTGGTGGAGACAGCTTCATGGAAAAAGCAGACATTAGCATATTGTTTGAACTTGTGGTGGGAGCAAAAATAAAACGTAGGTTGGCCCTGGCCGTCTGCGTGCGGCCCCCTCGCTCTCTGTCTGAAGCTCCGATGGCTCCACCAGCTGCGTGTGCCAGCGCGAGGAGGCTGGTATGGTGCTCTGTGGTTTTCTTTGTGCGATGTACAGTCTGGTCACTTCATTCACAGGGTAAACATTTGGCAAGTGACTTGGAGCATATTTCTTAAATAAATATGAGACATTTGAATAGCATAAGCGAAAAAAAGAGAAAAAAAAGTGCTTTCCTGTGGGTTTTAAACCCTGTGGCCCATATTTTTGCACTGACATAAACACACGTACAGTAAAGCTTCAGTCTGCACCGGGTTGTTTTCATTGGACAAATTTGACTGTGGTGTCAAAAAGCGTCTTTACATTTTGTCAATTGCCTCAAGTCAGTTTTCTCAGCGGCAAAAGTGGCTCAAAGATTAACATCTAAATATGAAAATTAGTCAAAACTTGACGCGTTTAGCTGGTGATGGTTGCTGTTGGCGACAGTGAAGCTGCGTTTAAGTGACTTCTTTGCATAAATGATGCTGAGACCAGTTGACAAGGTGTCATTCTTTGTGTTGAAACTGCATTAATAAGCTTCTGTGGATGAAATTCAGATCGTGGCCAGTTCTTTGCAAGACAGCTACATTACCAGGCCTGTATTTTCCTCAGGAAACAGGCTGAATAAAACACATGTTGAAGATGATGATAGTCTTTTTGTGATGCAAAGCACCGTCTTACAGCTGCTCAGACACGGGTCCACATTACGCGCCCTCTCGTCTGCAGTCTCCAGCCGTTTCTGCTGGTTCGCGTGCTTGACAACACTGAACCATCGCTGCTCTTTGTGAGGAGTGTTTTGCCGCTCACTCGTCTGGATGGCAGTGTGAAGGTACCAAGCTGTCTCCAGCGCTCACATTACTTTATGCTCTGCGAACCTCTTGACGTGCTGCAGTTGTCTCAGAGAGGGAACCGCAGCGTGATTGAAGGAGCCCGTGAGAGACGGGCGATGCCAATTCTCAAAATGAAAATGTTGTCTCGCTTTAAAGATATAGCGCAACAAGAAATAAATCTTCACATTAAAGAGGCGAGGGTTGTTCCTGAGCGGTGCCCGTTGCTCTATCAAGGTTTTACGAGTGCAACGATATTTATTCATTTTGGCCGTCGCGCAGGAGTGCACAATTGTTCATTATGAAAAAAGAGGCAATAACTCAGCGAGTTAATTCCATTTCTAACTGGTTTTGTCGGCTTTTAGCAGACTAAACACATTAGTGTCCTCGCTGATCTACTGCCGTCCGTTCGGCCGCAGGTTCAATTTACATTTGGAGCAACGTGTTCTCTCCCCGCGAGCAAAAAACCCAAATGAACTGTTTCAAAAACACACTGCTTCCTGACAAACACACTCCCTAAGTTTACTTACACCTAGTAGTCAATATTTTCACTGGTCTGACGGTGTTGTAATTCGACAAAGGAGCATAAATTCTAACCCAACGCACTCCAATTGTGCGATATTCTGTTGCAGGAAAGGAAAGACTTTGGGCTGTTTTTGTTGTAAGTTTCGTACATCACTCTCATGAGCACCACAGGCACAATCACTGCACGGTAATGGAAAAACTGCAAGAAGCTCCAGTTAAAGTAAATAATGAGCTGATATAAAAGAGTGAGGAAACTCCAGGGAACACATGCTGTTTAACATAATTTTGGTCGAAACTGCAGCCCAATAGATCCCCAAAGCGTTCACAGCTGCAGGACATCAGGTTGTAGCTGCAGTCGAACCGTCAGCAGCGACTTTTAACTGTGGGAGACACATCTGTGAAATTAAACAGTAAATAACCAATAATGTCTAAAGATAAAAAGGGTCGAATATCATGATGTTGTTCCGATTTTTAAACAGCAGGGCAGCGTCGGCGTGGCCCGTCCTGCAGCCTGCAGCCTGTGGGAGCGTCATTCATCTGTGTTCCTGTGGACAAACATAAGCAAACACACTCCTCTGTCTCCACTGCGTTTTTCTTAAACACACATGCAAACAGCCAGATACTGTATTATGTAAAGTTTGCTCAGGGAGGGACGCGAGGCTTGTGTGCAGAGGAATCACTGAATAATTCATGTCGCCCGAGCCACAGCTGGGATTGTCTCAAATATGCTGCTTTTATCTAGAATTAAGCTTCTGGTGAGAGGACTCCTTCACTCGGTCTCTGCGGATGAATCATGAGGTGAAGATCATTGTTGCTGCTGCGCCGAGCAACGGCTCCCGGCCTGAGGGTCCGGGGACCCCTTCCGGGCGGGGCGCCAAAGATCGTGCAGGGCGATGCTTTTTTTTTTTCTGCTCGTATGCTTTCAAAATATGAATGAGACTCTTCTCTAATATCCGGAACACACCCAGAGACACTGCGTATATTTCTGCTTTTATTTTGAAGGATACGACTTTAGTATGTCGGTGAGAATGTATGTTTGGCTTCACGGTTGGACACGCGACCTGTTTTGTTCTTAAACTTCTGAGTCAGTGATCACCTGCAGCGCGAGGCTGCTCAGCAGGTCGACACCAGTCACTGTGCTGCGGATACAAAGGCCCCTGCTGCACGTATTAATGAAAGATTTTATCAGGGACACTGTGGAGGACTTTGCCGTCGTGCTCCAGCTGCAGATGCGAGCTCCTGCTTCAACTCTCTGCATACTGAAGTGGTAATTAGCCCCTCATTGTTTGCATCAACGCCACTGTACGAGAGGGCGAGTATGTCGACGCTGACCCAGTTGCGCATGGATTTTCGGCGGCATGAATGGACAGATCTCGCCCAGTGCGCGCGCACGCATGCACGGACAGAAGGCAGCGAGCTGCTCAGGAGTTCAACGTCTCTCGCTCGCCTCCTCCTCCTCCTCTGCCTCCACTGGACGCAGGCGCTCGCCTTTCATACCTGTGTGTGATCCTCGCGGGGGGTTCGCCTGTCTGTCGGTGACTCTGTCTGACCCAGTTCCTGCCATGGCTGAAGGGGAAATGATGACATTGAGAGATTTTCCTGCCATTATGTGGGGTAGGCAACTCCCAGGGGGGCATTATGTCGTCATGGCCTCTATGGATCCCCCCCGCCCCTCCCTCCCTCCTCCTAACTTGTTTTCTTCGTCTGTCCTCATTTTTACTGCGGGTCTTCTGTTCGATTCTGTAGGTCAGCCTATCAACAAACAAACCTTCAGAGTCCAGCAGGAAGTGTTTATGCATCTTTACAGCGCAGCGTTTTAGTTTGCACATTTGATTTGATCTTCTTTGACGTGTTAACAAAATCTTTGGGCAGGAATGATGCTGCTTTTGTGACGTGCAGAGTTTTTGATGTGCGTTTAAGTCGAGTTCTGATGAATTTTTAATACCGACGTGAGTTACGGCCGAGAAACAAGATGGTCTCCTTCGGTTAGAGTGCCGACCGAAGCTGTCCCGGCTAATCTTCGCAATACGCAACGTTAACTTCTGAATCAACCGATGATCTTTGCGCTGTTGAATCCTCACCGGGTGCTGTCAGATAACATTGTGGATGCTTCAGTGTGCAACGTCCAGCTATATGTCACTGACCGCCTGAATATCATGCATCTGCACATGCAAGCATGAATTAATAAACGCACACACACACGTGCAGTCTTCAGAGGTCTAAATTTAGTGCCGTAGAATAGGAGCGTTGCACTCTGCTGATACATAATGCAGAGAGGATTCATTGTAATTTCTCTGTAACATGGTGTGTGTGATGCTGACCACCAGAGCTGCTGCTGGAGCTCCAGGACGGCGTCACTTGTTTTTTCCTCTCCGCCCTTTGTTGTCTTTTGCGCGCGTCCTTCTTTTCCTTTTCTGTTTTTCTTGTGCATGTGGCGTTAGTGCATCCCTCAGCCTTCATCCAAATCACTTCTGTTGTGCGGATGTGTTTTGAAAAGGGGGACGGCTCTCGGATGTTTTTCGTGTCAGCCCGCGTGGCTTTCGATTGCAGTTTGCTTCCTGTTTTCGCAGATTGTCCGGGAACATTTCAGCCGGTTGAAATGCTTGTATCAGTTATTCATTCGCTTTTTCTTTTTCTTTTTTGCTCGTCCAGCAGATGTTGGTGCCAGGACGTGGGGCTAGTTCAAGGCTGGGTCACTTTCCGGGTGCAGAATTTCACCTGTGGTGTTGACAAGCGCTGCCTGTCTATGCAAACTAGCTTTTTGGGAGGGGTTGCGGGGAGGGGGGGGAGGCGAGCAGGGGGGCAGAGGCGAGTCTCCATATGGTTCCTGGAAGACTTGACCCAAGACCCAGTCTCAAAGCCTCTCCCGAACATGCACACGTGTAAGCAGGCGCTCTAATATTCGCTGCTGCTCTTTCCTTTTCCTTTTTTTTTCCTGCAGGCGGGAGGAATGTTATAGATTAACCCAGAGGAAGTCCGCCTGCAGGCCAGTGCTTACACAGGGCCCCAGCTCACTCTGGCCTGGACAATGTCCCACAGTTAGCATGGAAACAGCCGGCACACAGCACAGGAAACAGTTCTGGGGCTCATTTAAAGAAAGAAAAAAAAATCATTTCTATTCTTACCTCTTTGCTCCAACCCCCCCCCCACCCCCTTCCTTTTTCTTCCTTGCCTGCCTATTGCTGTCACAGTTGTTCAGGATTCATCCACCGCACTTAAAATACATCCACGTCGTCTTTAACTTCAGCGTGTATTTAAAGTCTGCGGCAAACTCCTCTCCGGTTGTAGGGGAGTCATCTCGGCTCAGTTGCGAGCGATCTGCCCCAGAAACGTCACCGATACAAAGTGTCTCCAACCCAACTGCACAGTCCTTGTAATATATGGAGAACCTTTTAAGCCCAGAGCCAGCGGTATATGGGACATTTAACACCAAGGGATGCTGATGACGCATCTGTCTTCCGCTTTAGTAACAGGCCTCGGTGCACTGGAGTTTGTTTGCCGGTATCCGGCTTGTCGAGGAACTGTCGGTGTTTTTTTTCTCCCCAACTCGGGGACAGACGCACATGTAAATGTGACACAAACCAGGAAAACTAGCAAATATTTTAGCAGGGCGAGCTCAATGTGGGAATACTGCAGAACTACAGAGAGCCCGTGCTTGCATATGTTCTTATATAATGCAGGACCTGACCTAAACATTCAGTCAAATTTGTCTCACGTTTCAGATATGTTTCAATATTATTGCACTGTGAATTTATGCCATAAAACTGTTTATAAATCTAATT
>JAUESF010000080.1:16694998-16707399 GCA_032274765.1 Malacoctenus tetranemus
AAAAACACTGCCGACATGAAAATCATTGAGTGTAAAATGAACTTACTTGAAACAAAAATATTAACTGGAAGCAAAAAGGTTAATTGTGCACTCAAAGCGTGCCAGTTGCAGTACTTTTTAACAACAGCCGGGTGCAGTCTCACACCAGAGCATCACTTTTCTGTGCCCTTCTCAGAAACAGTGTCATTCCTCAGATCACAGCACAGTCAGAAAGCCCGCACATAAACACAGCAATCAAAATTACAGTACCCGATCCTGCTCTAAAATTAGCCTGCCGAACAGCTTGACAGCAAATTAAACCTTTCATCGATGTCTCTTCATCAAGTGACGCTTCCTTGACAGATATCAACCCTCGTCAGTGACTACAGGTGGCTCAACTTCTCCTGTCTAATGAAACAATCAATTTTTCAGTTTGGAAAAATGTAAACGCTAGACACAATCCTTATACAATCTCACTCACTGACACTGAAACACAAAACACAAAGCAAATAAGAGGGATTTATTTGTTTACTCTGGTGGTTGACAGTGGTTTTGTCAGAACAGGGAGCAGCAGCTACGTCCGCCCCCCGTCTATGACAGTTGTGTGGATTCAGTGACAGACCCCAGCATATACTGTACGTCATCTTCGAAAAACAGTAGATTTATCCAGAATACCTGATCAAATACACACGAGATGCATTTATGGCATCAGGCGAGTGGGGTTCCCTCACTTTTAAACACTGTTTATGCTGTGTGGTACAAAGATGTCTTTATTGTTATATATCTGAATGAGTGTTCACTTGTTTTTGTCTCGGATGTGAAGCAGCGAACTGCAAACCTGGAAAATTGAAATTAGAGGAAATTACAAAGTGGGGTGGTGTCAGACTTGTTCACACTGTAGACTGTAAACAAGACTGTCAGGCAAAGGTCTTCATTACTTCATGAATGGGAGATACTGAAGCTTGAAGATGTAAACATGCGGGTTGTTCTGGGAGTCCACCTGAACACCAAACGCCACGCTGGCTGAAAGTATTTGTTCAATGTCTCCAACACACTGTATAACTGGTTTCCTTTCAACAACAGTAACACACAGGACGCATTGCCACTCACTTACCAGCAAAGGAGGCCAACGAAAACAAAACACAAGCTGAGTGTCAGACAAAATATACTGACGTCAAAGTTGGACACACTTAGGAAGCCAACGACAGGCTCCATAATGGAAAAAAGCTTCCTCAGATGTCAACAAACCACTTGGGATAAAAGCTCCTGGAAAGTACAAGAGACAGCATGAAAGGACTCATATCCAAAAATCAATGTTAATTAACCCTCTAAGCACCAAAGTCGCAAAATTGCAGCAAGCAACATTGCTGAATAAAAACAGGCTGTATCTATAAATGTGGGGTTGAATCTTGTTCACACGTTTCACCAGGAGATAGCGGACATGTGTGCCTGTAATCTAGGGCAGGATTAAGGGTGTAGTTATATTTAAAGTTTTAGAGTTAAATGAGTTTGAAAAACATGCTCCGGTGCAGAGATGCCATGTAGAAAGATGGTTTGGCATATTTATTAATGACCATTTTATTAGCTATTAAGCGATTATTAACCCCCCCCAAAAGTTATTGACACTGAAATGCCGAATATGTGAATATCTTTATAACTTTACCTAAGTAGAGTGAATATCTTTGCAATTTTGCATAAATACAGTGAATATCTTTGTAATTTTACCTAAGTCAAACTCTGGTGTTCCAATCACGACATTAATCTCTATGATTTAGAGGTTAACAAACCTTTGCACCTGCCTCTGAAGTCTTCAATGAAAAACTGCCTGATTTTTTAACAGAAATATTTACAGCACAAACATCAGCTCTTGTGCTGAATTTTCAGAATTCAGAAAAGGAAATATTCAACCTTAGCTCAGACAGGTCATGTCATGCTCCGTTTCTTCATCAAAATACTGCTCAGTTATCAACTTGTTCAATTTTTGGATGAAGTGAGTCATTTCAAATGAGCACAACAGAAGTCTTTACAATTATTATGATCAAAGTAGACAAAACAGTTTACCACGACAGAGTGTAACCACGATGGAGCGTTACCAGACAGACCTTAACTTGCATCTTCAGCTTGTCACGTTGTCACATGGATGGGCGAAGGAATCACCCCAGGTACCTGCAGCAGGTTAAAAGCAAGTGTTCTTTTTGGTATTCAGGTATCACCTGGGAAATCCGCAGAGTGCTGCCACTACCTCTCCAGCAGTGGAACTGCAGGTACTTTAGTTTAAGTTAAAGCAGTTGCAGTATCTAATAACAACAGCGGGGGGCACTCTAACACCACAATATTGCTTTTCTGCGCTTAGACCCTTTCTCATTGCTGTTAAATAGATGCCAGATGATCTGAAAGTAATGTGGAGACACTTATGCTAACAAGCAGTAGCTTCAGCTATATGCTGAATGAAAATGCAATGGAGCCAGGCTGTAATGCAACAAGAGAGAAAACAGAACCAAGCTGGGGTCACCTTTGCATCCTGATCCACCTGCAAAAACGCAAAACAAAAAACGCTGAAGCCTGATCAGATATTTTCAGATGTAGGAAGAAAATCCTGATGATTGATTTGGACTTTTTACAGGGCATCCACATTGCTGAGCAATTTAGCGTCAGCAAACAGTATGACCTTGTATCTCCCTCCAACACTCAGGGAGATCATGCAAACTCTGCATTTAAGTCCCCACTCGAGCACAAACCTTCTCACTGTGAGAAGTCATGAAACCCTCGTGCAACCCAGACTGACTTTAGTCATTCATGTTCGTGGACTCCATCGGGGAACAGCATGTTGGTCAACAGGTTAAACACCTGCAAGCTGTTTTTTAAAAAAACAATCATAAACAGAAACAACTCTGTGATAAAATAATGAGGAAGAATTCTCAGAATTATATTTGAAGTGTGGTTGATTTGCAATTCAGACCATGCATGTCAATTTTTCCTTTAAACAACAGCGCCAAATATTCAAGACATTTCACTGAATTGTTCATTTTACAAAGCATTAGGAGAAAAATATGTGTTCACCCTCGCACTTCAATCAAAGCGAAAAAAAAATTGTATGTCCAAGTCAATATGAAGCATTATGAGGGCCCATATTTATAATTCATGAGGAATAGAGTAGCCCCAGAGCTATTTGTGTGTTTTTAAGCATGCTCGCATGCCTGTTCATGTTCATAAACACTGCCTGATTGAAGACCACTTGAA
The DNA here is from genome assembly GCA_032274765.1 of Malacoctenus tetranemus. Taxonomy (NCBI): domain Eukaryota; kingdom Metazoa; phylum Chordata; class Actinopteri; order Blenniiformes; family Labrisomidae; genus Malacoctenus; species Malacoctenus tetranemus. The sequence goes on from JAUESF010000080.1 coordinate 16,698,218, forward strand.
TCAAGACCACAAGTACAGCTGAATCCTATTCTAAAGTGGAACATCCCTCGAGGCGGGAAGCAAAAGAGAGGAAAACGGATTTTAGACAGTTTGAACCCCTTCAGATCTTTATCAAAGAGGTCCAGCAGATATTCTTAATGGGTTAGCATTTGTGCTCTCTCTCTCTCTCGAGAAAAATAAATTTCCACCCTTGACTTCGCTGCAGACTCCTGCAGCAAGAAAAGCCACATGTCTCTGCCTGGACTAAATACTGGGTTTAAAGACAAATGTTTGCCACCAAAAGGTGAGGGGAGTTTTTTTTAGAGCTTCTTTTTTTTTTCAGGCACGAGAGAAAAAGAAGCTCGCAGCTTTGGCGGGGCGTTCAGAGGGGGCAGACCTTGGCAGAGCAACAGTGTGAGTGCTGGCAGAGCAGTCTCTCTGATGTGTCATGTCTGATGCCTAATGAGTCCAGGTAAAGTGTTTGCTGCGAGACGGGGGCAGGAGAACTAATGAAATCCCAACCACCCTGCCTTCAGAAGCAATTACCTCAAAATAAACATTAACCACACGTCAAATGACGTCTGACTGCTCAAACGCACAAACGATGTGTTAAAAAATTCACAGAAATCCCTCTTGAATGTTTCCATATTCAGATTGCGCAGCCCCCCCTATAAAAAACTTCAAGGGACATTCCTGCACTGCCAGGCCAGCACATTAAATAGCCTCTGCATGCTCACATTAATATCTCCTGTGTGAAATGACATTAATTAATGGAGGCATTAGAAGCTACTTTGCTCCTCTGCAGCCTGTATAGAGTCAAGCGGCCCTTATCTCTATTTTATTCCAGCCCATCCTTTGAAAAGTCCTGTTTGATGGAGACAAAAACAACCAATTACTGTGCAAATATTGCGGGCTATAGTGGCCCTGCTTTTTATGCCCGATTTGTCTTGGTGATGGGGCCTGCATGTTCCTCCTTTGTCCAGCCTCCCTTCCCAGCCTGTCCGTGCCTGCTTGGCTTCCTGGCCTTGGCAGCTTCATGCTGTAGCCACATCCTGGCTTATTTACATTATATTACATCCCATTTGCATGCAGCCTGCTGCGAGATGAAACAGAGCGACGCTGGGCCCAACAGAGTGCAGCTCGGAGCAGCGCGCTGGAACGCACGGGAGCAAAGGCCTCCTCATTTTCCTCTCATTTTATTGGTCACCATACGTGTGGGGAGGTGTTTAAATGCATATAAGTTGCAAACAAAGTCAGGTGAAAGAGGTTTTGTGAAAATGCAAACAACGTGCACGTCAATTTGTGTTATTTTTGAATGTCAGGAGCCTTCAGTGGAAAAGGTTGGACCAAAAAATCCTACTACTGCATTTCTCTTAAAACTTAACACCATAAAAGCCTGATAACAATGCTGGAGTAGCCATTCCTTCAAAATAAATGACAGAAATGAATAAAATGAAAACTGTTCTTTTAAAAAAAGGAAAAAAATAAACCAACACTGTGAAATAATTCAATGTCAGGCTTTTTATCTCATTGTTTTGAGGGCCCTGAAGCAATGTTGTTTCTCGTTTACTCTTGCTCCTCTTAAAAGCCTGTTTTCAAGCCACTGCAGATGTTTCAGCTCTAAAAACCCACTTTACACTTCATGCCAAACACCAAACACATAATGGTAAACATGCTGGAATATTTAGCAGTAAAGAGAAACATAAAACTCCCAGACTTAACCACAGCTACAAAATAAATGCTAATGTTGCTCTGCTGGAAACGGAGGAGGGCTGTTGTTTGCTTACAACTTTTCCTCTCACACTTAAAAGGTGAGAGTGTGTCAGTGCTCTGCTTGCAGCTTGCATTTCCTTCTCCCTGGCAGCGTGAAAAAAATCAATTATTGCAGTTTTGATCCTCTTGCGCACAACAAATTCATATGTTTTAAATTACACAGCATGAATTGGCACAAAACAAACAGATCCACCGTTATTTTAAGCATCGCTTGATACAGATTTATGAAGAGCAAACCATGGAGCGCCCAGTGTTGTACAACATTACTAAAGCTTTTCTGTCTAAAATTAAAACCAAAATATTATTTGAAATGAATGATGATTCATGAAAAAAAGGCCCATAAAAAGTAGAAAGTAATCTGTTAACAGAAAAACAGACCAACCAACCAACAGGGCTGAAAACTTTGGGGCATATCAAAACACATAAGAAATAATTCAGTGCTTTTATTTTGTAGGCTCCTGCTTCTGTATGTAGGTGAGAGCTTCAGTGTTCCACTTCACTGTAATGTTCTGGCAAATCAGACATCGACGCAGGGATCCACAGCCTTTGTTAGAGACAATAATGAAAAATAAGAACTCGTAAAAGAACAGGAGAACCAGCTCACTCGTGACCTGTTTTGTGCATCAGTGGATTAATGAAGCCTCCGCTCTTGTACTCATGACAGAGAGCCGTGTCTCAGTTTATCTGATTATCAAATGCTGGGGGGAAAAAAGATGGCTTAACCCTGCGAGCTCGTCCCAATTACCAGAGAAAAATAAGGACAGGGCTAACCCAGTGTGCCTCTCCGCTTTTCTAAGGGTAATTATTCCACTGGCCAAATTGTTAATTAGTTTGAGTAATTGCGAAAGGTGTGTGGGTCTGTGTATGCTGGGTGTAGGGAGGGAGGACAGTTGATTGTATTATTGCTGGCAAAAGACCAGAAGGGCTCAGAGAGACACAGAGGAAAAAAAAAGGAGCTGGTCAATGTGAATCGCTTGTTAAAGTTCACTCGCTCGCCACTCTCAAACCATCAGAGCCATGCAAAGCAATTAAGATAATGATTTGAATGACAAAAGCACACAAAGCTACCTGTCGGGTGTCTCGTACAAACAGCACCTGCGTTTGGCACACACAAAAAGGAGCGAGAACCAAAGACCAGAGGATGAGGAAAGTTTTATTAAGTGAATAAATGATTGAAAATTGAACCTTTGCAGCTTTGCATTTCCACACACAAAAACAGACATGTTTCTAAAAGCAAAATGATGAAAATCCAATAAACGCTGATTGCAGGAAAATAAACTTTTTCTAACATTTGCGTATGAGAATGAGCATTTTGCTGGTGTGGATTGGGAAAGAAGAGAAATTGAGGGAAGGCAGGACAACTAATTTCACAAGTCTCTGCCCATCCAGCTCACTGCTCCCTCCCACATCTCAATCATTAGCAGCACCCCCCCCCCACCCCCCTTCATTATCCAATAAGGATTGGCATAACTGGCTGCACGGGGATCCTCATCCTGCATCATGAAAATTACCATTTCAATTACAGTGTTATAGGCTGCCGATGGCAGTGGTATACATCAATCAGCTACCTTTCTTGGCAACCGCACATTTATATACAACAGTCTGAAAAAAATGGGAAGCAATGGGCTTAGTAATGACATGGATAATGAATAACTATTACCTGCATGCTGAAATAGATACAGTTCTCCGTGTTCTGGTCAGAATATGGACAAAATCCCAACCGTGAAACATTTGCCGGAAAAAAGAATCTGACACCGACGCGGTTTGGATGATTACAAGCACGTGTGATGTTACATGTGCTGCTGTTGGCCATGAAATTTATCCTCCTATTTTTTCTAGTTATTTACATGCTATTTTTTCACGTGGTGCTGTGAAATACTGCGTTAATTACGTCAACAGAGGCACGTGTGATCATCAGACGCTGTTGCATGAATGACTGTATTAGCACAAGCCCCCGCCAACCCCCTCCAGTCATGGGTTTTGCCTGCCAGAACAACAGGAGGTCTTGTAGTGAGCAGCACAGACGCAGGTAGCTGGGCAGTCATTAAAAACCCAAACAGGAACAGGAACATGGTTCGTACTCGTACAACAGACCCATTACAATGAAGGGTGGAGAGGAAAACTAACAGGGAGCAACAGAAAATGACAGTAATATCATGACAACATGAAATGTAGGAAAGAAAAAAAAAGAAATACACCCTAACCCACAAAGAAAAACCAAAAAAAAATCCACAAAGATGAAATACAGAGATAGTAACTGGTACAATTTTCATCAAATTTAGTTTCCCATACATGCGTGAAGGAGAGGAAAAAAAATTGTATAGTAATTTCCTAAACTTTTTTAATAATCGTCTTACTTCAGTGTTTTATCATGTCATCTTCTGAGCACCAACTATCTCCATATATTATATTATGAATCTGCATATTAGCATTTATTTTGGATTTATCTATCTTTTCATCTCTTTGTCTTTGCATGAAGCCAAACCAGTGCAGAAATGTCTGTACTGCCTGTATTGTAGCTAAAAATTTCATGACCTGCCAGCCATGTGAATCCAATACAAACATGCAGATGCAGTCATGTTCCCACACACCAAAATATACATAAATGCATTTAAATTGTAAAGATATCTTGTATAAATAACACACCAGGCCATCAATAAAAACAGACCAAACACGCATAATAGTCATAAAATTGTATGCATTTAAGTATCTGTGGATAAATACATGCAGACATTTGCATTTGGTTCAGTGTTATTGTTTCTTATCATTATTCCAACCCCTCCTCATCCTTGTTGTAAAACTTTGTTTCCACTATTTTTCAAACGGAGTCAAACTTGTTCGTTGTGTGTTTAGTTTGTTTTCAAAGTTTCACTGCAGAGAGTAAAATTGAAATGCGTTTGAAAAGGATTTGAACACCCAAAAGGTTTCGAATTCTGCTTTTTCATGCCTCAAGTTATCGCCAGGCTTTCTCTCAAAGACGTCGTTTCTCTCCACATATTCTGCCGTTTGACATTGAACAAGGTCAAAAAGAAATCAGGTTCAATTTCAAGTTCCCTCTCTGAATATACAGCACATTATACAACTTTCTAGACAGATCATGTGATATTGACCGTTCATCTATTCATCCATTGTCCAGCCTGGGCCCACATAATACACATTTTCCATCATTTAAGAAAATTTCCACCAGAATAAAATGGAGCCAACAGAACAACAAATATACATGTTTTTGGCTGTGTAGTCTGGGTAAACATGCAAACTCCACCTAGAAAGGCTCCTAAAACCAAGGATCGAAGAAGCTGTCAGTGCAAATCACAACGGCGGCATGCACCCTTGAAACATAGCAATTTGTTGCTAATATCTCTGAAACATGCTGAGGACTTTGTCCCCCGGACATTGTGCTGAGAAAAAGCTGTCGTAGCCTATTTGGTTTTATGACCAGCAACTGTGCTTGATGCAGCAGTGAGGTGTTTCCATAAAATAAACCAAAGAAAAATCAACAAGAAAACCCCCCAAAAAACTAAACAAAACACAGCCGACAGCAAGTAGCTGTTGAACACAGAGAAGCATTTTGCAGCTGAATAGCCTGATATTTCCCCCTGGAGTGAGAGAACAGGGAAGAACTAAAAGGAGAAACAATATTGTTGTGCTCATCAGGTGGAGAGAGAGAGAGAGGGAGAGAGGGAGAGTTCTAAATGGAGGCTGAAAGAGGTTCTCGGCAGCTTGACTTGTAAGTGGATATTTTCACACACAGTTTACTGATGATCTCATCTTTCTTAACTGAGGTAACGAAATTAATTCAATCAGTTTTGCTTCCCAAAGTAAGTCTGACCACAGTTTTTTTTCAACTTGTGAGAGACCAGAGCTGCAGCATCATCCGATTCAGTGCTTCCCACGGTTCGACACATCCTTTGCGGGGCCCCAAACCTTTTTTTAGTCCCTGGTTGTCAAAAGCAAACAAACCCAGAAACAAAAACCCCAGAATAAGACATTTTGTAGAACAGAGGTGAGCACGCTTTCAAACTCTTCCTGCTCCAACACACCTGAATCTAATGTGCAATCAAGAAGCTCTGCAGAAAGCCTGATAACGAGCAGCTAATTAGGAACAGGTGTGCTGGAGCTGGCACACTGAAACCCCAGCAGACCTGCGAAACTGTCCATGGCTTTTTTTTGGTGCTTCTGCTTTTACATGTAGGTAAAGGTTAGTTTTCTCCAATTTTATTTTGTCTCACTGTGGTTTTTTTTGCAAACAAGAGTTGAAATGGGAAGTGTTTAGGCTTTCATTTCAAGGAAATCCAAGGGGGGGAAAATGGTTTGGAAACCACTGATCTAATTAACGTAGCTTGAAAGATGATTCTATTTCTGATGGCATCACTTTGAGACGTTTAATATGGTTTCCCAAGCTGCACCAAAAAGGCCATTTAAAATAAGCGTGCATGACAATAGTCTCCCTGAGAAGGTGCCAAGACAGTGACTTTTACTGCATCTTCCTGTGTGTACCCTTTTGTCTGCAAACATGTTTTGTGCGGCTGTCGTCCAACGGCTCGTCCCACGGGGGACAAGCTGTTGCTCCTGATGATGCGTTTTCGTGCTGGTGAGATTAATTGGATGCTCTCATTACTGGATCAGTAAGTCTGGGAGAGACATAATAGAGATGCGCGCAGAGTCCCGTTTTGAAGACGCTTTGAAAAATATATGAGAAAAACCTGAGAATTTAACAGCCTCGTTGTGTGAGTAGCTCCAAAGAAAAAAAGTCAGTCAATATTTGATGCTTTCACATGAGATAAAGACAAGTTTGTTCATTGTCAGCCCTCTGATGTTTTCACCATGAAATCACAATATGAGAAAGATCTTCTTGGTCATTTGGAGATCAAGACTATCAGTCACGCTTCGCTTGAACAGCTGCTTTATGGAGCAACAATCACGGCGTGACGGCAGAAGTAACGCAGCTTAAAAGAACGCCGACATTTCCTGAGCTGCGTCTTTCAGGTGAGGCAGGTTGTCCCTGTCTGTTCACTGGATCAACAAGAGCTGTATCAACATGAATGAACCATTTTAATTCAAAACAAAACATTGACCCTGATTTCATAAATATTAATAAAGCACAGGGTCAAAATCCAAACCCGACCTGCAGCTCAAAAGCAGGAAAGTGTTTTTTCCTGCAATAAATCAACTAAATTACATTCATAGTCAGGCTCAAAGTCACGTGTCTGCGGAGACGATGAATGTGGTGCCAGTTTTTTTTTCTGCAAGTTAAGATCTATCCTCCTATCTTTGAGTCACGGTGCACCAAAGCCGACGCGAACCTACTCTGGGCAAAGCCGGTCTATCATAAAACAGACCGTCACAAACAACCCATACAGTCATGCATGTTCACCAAGTGAGTGTTTATGGACGTTGGAGGGAATTTACGTGCAGGGGGACAACAAGCAAACCCTGAAAGGAAATGCACTCACCATACAGAGTTGGACATTGACACAGTCATAATAAGAGAAAGGGCTTGTGAAAGTATTGATAAAAATTGGGCGAAAAAGCTGAAATAGGAACTCCTTCAGAATAAAACAAAAATGACACATCCAAGATAACGCTGACGATGAAGATCAGTCGAAACCTAATAAGAAAATAAATACAAATAACATAGAAGGAGGATTAAATGGTGGCTTATAACATGATATGAAATATTAAAGTATTTTTGTGAACTAAATTGCTAAATAATTTATAAACAAAACATTCCACTGCCTCTCTGTGTATCTTGATCGTAATCTGAATATTACATTGAAATTAGGTTGGGTTTATTTTTTCAATCTACGATCTGTTTTGAATGTCAAAGGGAGAAAAAAGTGTGTTTAGTTCTGTGTATGTGTGTGTGTGTGTGTGTGTGTGTTTGTCCTGCCTGTGTGTGGTTCAGCTTCCCATGGGTCGACTGGAGAATAGGCAGCTTATCTGACAACGTGTGCTGCATGACAGCTGTTGACATTCACAACATCAGTCAGAAATCCAAAGCTAAATAACTCAACAACATGGCGATTTAAGACAAGCTCATTCAACCTGTTTCCCACCGGTTCTTCCCTTTTTCTCTTTTATATGAAATTTCTCTTGGAAATAAGGGGGGTGAGGTTCGCTTATGGGTTTTGTGTTTATTCGACCAATGAGCCCCTGGTGATAGTTGCTTCGCCCCGTCAAGATAAGATCTGTCTAGGTTGGACGCCGCATGTGTGAATAATGCATTAGAGATGATGACCTCTCCCTGACCACGAGATGGACAGAAATAACACTGACGTCAGCCCGGAGCCTCATGGTACCAGGCGACACAAAGAGAGGATATAGTGAGGATATTAAGCCTGCGGTGCCTCTCAGGGATCAGCTACACCTCTCAATGTGCCCGTCTCTCCGTCGGGGTGGGGGGTGGATGCATCTGTGTCATGCTCTCCCTTTCTCTTGTCTTTCCATGGTGACGTGACAGGCATCTCCGAGCAGGGAGGGAATGCTACCCACACAGCTCAAATGAAAAGACGCGTTTTTTTCACACATGTATACGTGCGTGTATATTTTCAATCAGGCCTCGTTATTTACGATAACACAGTGGCCTTTTTTAACCCCTCCCATCTGTCCGCGTGGTGCTTGAAAGCGCGGTTTCCCTCTAATTGGCGACGAGGAATCTGATATTTCATCACTTGTATCAGCGTCCATGCTTTCAATTTTACACAAGAACGAGCACAGATGTATCTCCACGCCGACGACGTGACGCGACCCGACTCGACCGACCCCGATCACAGACGGGCTTCGGATTGTACCAATCTTTGCCGTATCGAGTGCGACAGCTCCAGTTATCTTCCGTCTTCATCAGTGGTGAACTCAGTCCAATATGGCGAAATACTCAGACCTTGTAATGGTCAATTCTTTGAAGAAGAATAGGATTAAAGGCGCTACGCTAATGATATTCTTAGACGATATAGACACTGACTTAATTTAAATGAGGACCAAAGTGAATCAGAACATTCAGCTTTCTGACAGACCGAAAACAGCTTATTGTTATTGAAGGTGCGCCAATGCGATGGAAATTAGAGGCGTTGTTTTACATTTGTCACAACTGTTCAAACTGCTGAAACTATACAGAGAAATGACTGCCCATGTGTTTTAATACTGAGATATTGCAGTGGCAGTTGGCTTTCTTATGTATCTTCACACCATTTGAATGTTGTCCCAAAAATCTTTTCACCTCTGTGTCTCCACTGTCAAAAACGAGAAGGAATTAAAAACTGCAGAACACCAATTTCTTCTGTAACTCGCTCGCCCTCCTTCTCTGATTCTACATCTATCTGTCTGTCACCACCTCTCTTCTACATCTCTGTCTTTCTATATGCGGGGGGGGGGGGGGGGGGGGGGGGGGGGGGGGGGGGGGGGGGGGGGGGGGGGGGGGGGGGGGGGGGGGG
>JAUESF010000080.1:16742875-16758306 GCA_032274765.1 Malacoctenus tetranemus
AAATCAGGACAAGGACAAAGTTAGGAAATGTGCCCAAATTAGTGGATGTTTGCTTGTGAATATTGTTAATTCAGATGGATGCAGTGGCTTCGCATGTTCATTTAATCTGGATTTTGTTGAGTGGTTATGAAGTCTCATAAGTTGTTCTTTAGTTTTCAACATGTTAGAAAGCTCAAAAAACTATTTATGGATAACAAAAGAACACTAAAAAGTTTGGCTCTGCCTTGTAGTTTAGAGTTAATTTACCCAAGAACCCTTCACTCCGTCTCTGTTACATCTCTTTCTTTTTCTCAATTGGACTTACTTACTGCCTCCCCCCTCCCCCTTCACCCCTCACTCAGCCTGTTCCTCCCTCTTCACTTTTCCTTAAAAGTTTCCCCTCGGGAAAACAAAACAGAGGTCGCATGAATATTGGATAATATTTGAAGTGCAGGCATGACCTCAGTCAGGGCTCCACTCTCATGTTCACTTTTGGCCAAACCAGCCCACTATATGACTCCAGGCCATATCCGTGCGTCCTCTATGACTCTAAATTTAATGTTATGCTTTTCCTTTATTGAACCGTGAGATCATGAGCAGAATGCGGATGACCATTCAAGCTGGGTTTCGGTTTCTGACCATTGTTTTATCGATTCATATCTACCGGTACTCAATAACCTCTTACTGTTGCATACAGGCTCAGTTCAACCAATAATTGCAGTGGGTGTTTACTTTTAGTCTTTATGACAAATGCAACCTTTACAAGTCACAATTCGGGGGGTTGCTTGAGCTTTGGCAGACACAGAGATCTAATTGGACCCCACAGATAAAAACAATGGAATCTTTCCCATCTTAAAAGCCTTCCTGATAAGCCGAACGTCAGCACGGCCATATCTTGATTGTTTGACTGCTCTCAGCATACGCGGCCCCTGCCAACTGAAGAGAGCCAGTCACGCAAGGGGCTCAGCTAAAAACAGAACCATGTGTGGGGTTGTAGTTAGCTAGCATTAATACCAAAAAGACCCTTTCTTCTGTCTCCTTCTTTTTTTTCTCAAACTACACAGCCATTAAATTACTTTCTTTTTTTCAGTCTGCCAAACATAGGAAATGATATCATTATAGGGCTCTGTAATTGGTTGCTCAGGTTTCTACACACACATGGGAGTCCGTGTCTGCCTGTGTGCATTAATCTATTTCATGTGCATGTGCACAAGCAGGTATTTGTTGGTTTTGCTGTTCCGTTGCTATCTTTGTTTCCTTTAAGTCCTTAACGATGATAAATTGAGGTAAATTAAGGTTGGTTTCTGTAATTGGAGCCAAAGAGTCTTTTTTTGGAATTTCAGCTACAGATGTGAGAAAAAGACCTCACGTTCCTTCATAGTTCGAAAGAAGACACATATTACTTGGTCGCTCTGTCAGAGAAATAGTTACATTTTTCCTTTCACTAGCTTTATCTGTGCTGGACTCAACTCCTCCCCTAAAGAGTCAGAAGACACACACTTGTTGTCTTTTTGCATGTTCTTCAGATGCCCTTGCCACTGTGATTGTTGTGTCTGTTAACTCCCACATGCCTAAATATTTGACTGTGTTGAGGTACACTGATTCACTCTGGAGGTTTGCATTTGGGTTTGTGTTTTTTTTTGTTGGAGGCTGGTCTAAAAAAGGAGATCAAGGGAAAGTATTTTTTTGTATTTCAGTTCCAGACCTGAGCAAAGAGCTGTCTGCAGACAGGGCCTTATCAGGTTCGCTCTGTTTTGGCCGTGGGATCTTTAGCTAAAAGACGACAGCAAAAAGGAAAAAGAAAAGTCAGCTTGCTGAGAGGATCTTTTCTTATTTGTATTCATCATTGACAGTTTAGACATGAAGCCTGTAAAGTACAACTTTTATTGACCTCTCATCCTCAAAGGGAACAAAAAAACTCAGCAAATTTGAGCACCTACATTGGACGGAGCAGTCCAAATGCATTTGAGAGCTTGTTTTGGCGGTCCTGCAGGAACACCCAAAGACATCTCGACACTCTCATACATTTACAAGAACTACCAAACGCTTGGTATTGATAAGTAATAAAGATTCAATTACGGGAGTGATAAAGAGTTGAAACAAACATGAAGTACATTAGGAAAATGAATCATGCCAGGAAATGTGATGTCAGTACTTTGTAGGTTAAATTGACTGCTGATATTCATGCAAGTGTTCGATACAAGAAGATTCTTCAGTCCTTCTTAATTTATGTGTTTATTAGCACTCTGTTCAGACTCACTGGGATTTCTGTGGAGTAACCTCAAAACTCACAAACACGCATATAAGTTGGTCGAAAGCTTTGATGCTTTTCTATATGATCCTGTAAGATTTTGCTGCTATTCCCGTTGGAATGATGCTATTTCAGTTGTCTGAAGTTGTGCCTGCCTTCCTCAGAGTCTCTCTGGTCTGCTCCATCTCTTTTTATTCAATTGTCGGGGTTTTTGAAAGGAACATCAGTTCAGCCACCAGCAGTAATAATCTCCCTCTTGTCAGAATCCTTTTTACATGATTGCTGGCAGTGATTCAAGCTTGGAGCCGGATGTAAAAAATAGAGGCAGAACAAATCAACAATCCCACAAGAATCGCATTATTTTTGTGTCATCATCTGCCTAAATATGAGCTAATGGATTTTTTTTTTCTCGAGCGTCTGTTATTGTTGGAATTTATTCAAAAGTCAGCTGTAGAAAGATGATGCTTTCCTTGAATGTCAATCACTTTGGTGCTTTCTGTGTTGATCTTTTATTCTGGCTTGAAAGAATCACTACATATGTTTAGTCACTCATGAAAGACGACTCAGAGTAATGAACTAGACTCTTGATGTTGATGTGTGAGCTCCGTTAACCAGTCAAATGCAAATTCATTTGAGTGTGACGACAAAGAGGCTATTCATCAGAGTCTCTGCAAAAAGGCACATCGAAGCCTAGTGAACAAACATGTCATGCTATGAATTGAAGAAATGTACATCTTCATGCACAAATTTGTTGCTCATTTTTTGTGGTTTGCAATTTGAGATGTAGATATTTTTAATTGTCTTTGCGAACTGGAGAATCCATGTTCTCACATAACACAAATACTTTATTTCTGACATCGAATATTGCTAAAATAATACAAATGAAATAAGAAATTAATATTTCAAACTGATTCACCTTCTCAAGGAAATTCAAAGGCAACTAACTGCAAGAGTGGGAGAAAAGAGAGAGAAGATCTAACACGTCGATGTTTGCAGGAGCGGAGGAGTTGACATTTACGCTCTTGCGACCTGATATTTGAAGGTGTCCGCCTGTGTGGGTCTCGCAGTTTAATCTCACAGACAGCCCTAACAATGAGTGGCCAGCCACGTGTGACACACTCGTGTTTCACGAAACAGGTGGCAGCGCAGCCTCTTCTTCAAACCCCCTTTGTCAGTTTTTTGCCGACTGTAATGTCAGCCTCTAATTTGTGCTGCTCTCACTTGATCTCCTCCTACCTGCTGTCTGTCACACTGAGCTCTGACTGTCATTACCAGAGATTAGTCCTCAGCTAGAAACGAGTGCACTTAATTATTTAGGAAAAGGCAGATAACTTCGATATCACATTGTACCTGTTTGTCTCCATGTGTTTTATGAATCATGCTATTGTCATTCAGGCAATCCTGGATCAGTTGGTAGAGTGAGTTGTCTTTCAGTCTCGAAGTTTTTGGTTCAACCTCTGATTGCAAAGTGTCTGTGTTAAAGTGCAACATGCAAAGACATGTGTGCACCTTCATTTGCTGCTGTTGCAGTAAGTGTGTGAGTCTGTGTGAAGGTGCAAAATTCTGGCATTGATTTACTACTTTCGTAGTTTTTTACACTTGACCTCACAAAGGGGCAGCAAGGTGTAGTGGTTTGTTACCTCTTAGTAAAAAGAATATGGAGTTTGAATCCAGTTCAGGGTCTTTCTGTGTAGAGTTTGCATGTTCTCCCAAGTGATGGGAGATTCCTACCTCAGGAATCATTTTTGACTCTTGTCTCACTGTGTTCAAAGATGTGCCCTGTCCGTCATCCAATGTCAGACAGGATAGATTTGAACTACCTAAAAATCCAGTTGGATTATTGCAAGTGGACGATAAATAGATGGAGGAATGGGAACAGAATAAACCTAAGTCCTTAACATTTCACTTCCTTGCACTATCAACAGTCACCTGTCTTGAAAAGATTTGGTTTCAATTAAGTGGCTGGTTTTTTTATTCACTCATGCATGTGTAATTGTCCCAAATGTGACAATAACTGAGATCGTTCTTCGCCGTAGGGGTGTGTTGAAATGAGGTGACATTTTGGGGTCAGGGCTGACATTATGACCTCGAACACTGGTACACTCTCCCACCACACTTGATGTCCTAAATAACCTTGGTTGCATTGTCTTTGTTTCCTAGTTTGGGTATATGTGGCATTTTAAAAATGGATTGTTGTGTGCAGCCGAAGGACGAGTCGAGTGTAGAGTTGATAAATATGCTCCGAAAAGACACTTTACAGGCTAAAAGGCACTCTGGAAACTAAATTATGGGACTGGAAAATTTTAAATTATAGCCATCCAACAACTCATGTACAGTGCCTTGATTTCTGAGCTACACTCTGCTGTGTATGTGGGAGTTTAATACTTGTTAATGCAGGATCTCAAGTACCTATAAAAGCCATGCAAACACAAAGTGGTTTTTTTTTAGTTTTTTGTTCTTGTTGCTCGTGCTTCTATTTTAAGTTTCCCTCCTATTAATGGTTGTGCACATTACCAAGTGCTCAGAGCGTGCATCTGCCCAGCTGTGTGCTGATTCCCTCTGGGTTTAAAACTCTTGGCACAGAAGATAAGAAGCTGTGTGGCAGTTTGGAGAATGTGCAACACAGACTCGGCTGAAGAGAAGAAAGACTTGGCTTTGCTTCCCCAAGTCCTCTCCAGCAGGCACGGTTAGAGTAACATGTTGACTTGATTAAGGTACCGGTGTAGGTTATAATTAAGTTGAGAGTTTTTCTCCCGGGCCAAGCCAGAGGCTGTCTGCTTGTATGAAGTGATGTGGCAAATTGAAGATGATGCTCCAGAAGCATGATTTTTATTTTATTTTTGTCAATGCTTTTTATAAGTGATCTGTTTTGTGCTCCTTGTGTTAAAAATAGTTGTCTCACTCAGCTGATCTTGCGGCTATTTTCAAGAGTGCATGATTCTGCAGAGCTTCTCTGAAATACAAAGAGCAGCGGCTTCAACAGCTGCTGCTGAGTCACTGCGTAAAGGCTGCTGGTGGCTTGCTTCTGGCAATGAAAATAATGGTGCCTTCAAAGTCTTGTTATGCTCAAGACCTACTTTCGAGGACAAATTGAATGCATATGGTCTGAGCAGCATGTATCAAACTCTTTGTGAAATTTCTGTATGAAGCATGAGCCTTGTATATGGGTCTTTATGAATATTTCACCCAGAGTAAGATAGCGTCTCCTCTAATGTATGCAGCCTCCTCAGCTCTCCTCTTGTCATCCGATTTATTTATACGCTTTTACCATTGCTGTCATAAAATTGTTGAGACAATATTTACTGAAATCATCAAAAAAATTAACCCTTTGGGATGTTAATGAAACATACTTATGCCTATATACAATGTATATGCAATTGTGAAACTTTTATTAGGTCTATTTCCATGAATTATTGAATGATGATTTCAGCTCGCTCGCTTTTCCTCTACATGACGGACTCTCACCATTCAGTCTAATCAAGATACTTCCCAAATGAAATCATGCATATTGTGTAGTTGAATATAAAGATAAAGGCCTTTGGTGCTCAAATTCAGTTGAAAATGCATTGCATAGCCAGCATTTGCCTTTTCCACCCCTGGTCCATTGTAATATCATCCCTGTGGATTTGAGTGTTGTTCGTAAGAAGTGGAGTTGTAACCTAATGCACTGGAAATTGCATCATTCATCACCTTCAGATCAGGTATCGTAAAAAAAGACAGTAAATGCTCTCTCGAGTAAACGCTGATAAATTCCCAGACATATGGTCAGTGTGTGTGTGCATGTCAGCATATTCACGAACCTGGGAGCACAGAGAAACATTGTCAGCTTTTTACAGCCTAGCTTAGCATGCTCGTTTTACCTTTTGTCTGTGAGTGTTTCCATTTTCTGCTAAACTGAAGCCCTGTGTTCCTCTGCAGATGAGTCTCAGCTGGATTCCACACACCAACCCACTGGATTTTTGGGAGGTACTCCAAGTCCCACAGGGTCGTCACCATCAGCCTTACCAGACTTACATCATACTGCCTTTGAGAGCCCAGACTCACCTGGTCCCCCGCCATCTGCTCCTGAACCAATCCATGAAGCCCAGACGACTGAGAAAATGCATTTTCTGGGAGTGCACACTACAAATGAGAACTTTAATTTCACTGTTCCAAAGAAAGTCCTTGCAGGAGAGCCACAAATTCAGACAGCTCCCTCGTTAAACCCCCCCGAACCCAAACTGGGGTTTGGTCAACAGTTTGAGGCAGCAGCTAAGCTCCCGACAGACGGGAAGATGGCCAGGACAGATTCCAACCACCAGTCGTCCTCTCTCTCTCCAACCCCCACACAATCCCAGCTGCAGCCTCAGTCATTTATATCTCCAGCATCGGTACGCCCCTCTGCTGTCGCACAATCAACACCTCAACTCGGGCTTTCTCCTGAAAAAACTCTACCTTTAAGTAAGCAACAGGGTGAAGAATCTGACCTTGCAATCTTGAACCTAAAACCTAATCAGCCTCTTCAGCCTCCTAATCTCGCTTTTACAGACTTTTTATCTGATGAGGCCTACAGCAAAATAGTTGAAACACACCAGCTGAGCCCCAGCAGCTCCCCCTTGGAGAAGAAAAAACACAACCCAGATGAAGCAATGCCTTCTGGGTATAATGTGCCTTTCATAGCCCCTCACCCAATATCGCCTTCACCCGAACCCACTGAAGACCCTCCAGAGTATTTCTACCCCACCAACACCATGGACATGGACTGGGGTTCTGGGGACTACATGGAGACAATGTCTTTCTTCAATTCGGATAGAGATGATGACTACTCTCTGGTTACCAAAGTGCCGTCTGACTCGTATGATATGGAGGACTACACAGAAACCTATGACACATCCTTCCCATCCAGAGTTGGCATATCCCCCTCATCATTACAACCTCAGATTGCCTCACCGACTCCCAGTCTTACGACGTCTTACAGCACCATAGTTCCACCGAAATCCATCTATCCTTCCTCTTTTTCCAGCACAGCTCAGTTTTCACTGGAACCTACCGCAACAGTCAGTGAAGATCTACCTGATGTGTCTGATATCGACTGGGCTGATCCTTTCACAATTCAACCAACAGATGTCCTCTTACCTGACATGAACAGTTTGGAGTACTACACCACTCAGCTGTCGAAGGAGAACAACAGTTCGGAAACGGGTGCTGAACACAGAGGGAATATTACTGTGGTGTCGATCAGTACCACAGACGTGACTCCCACCAATGCTACCAATGCCACTCAGCAGACCGAGGAAGAGTCATCTGGTGATCTTTCTGGGTTTGAGCCTCATTATGAATCAACAACAGTTGTACCCACAGAGGAGAACTCAAAGTTGATCAATTCCTCTGAATTCCTCTTGGATCCGTCTATTGTCCCAACCCACTTACTGGATCCCTCTTCGTCCCTCAGTGGCAGCAGTGTTTCAGTCATGGATTGGTCTGCGTCTTCATTCACTATCACCCCAAACAGCACTGCACCAATGGATACTGTGCGACCCAGTACCACACCGTTGCTACCAGACGATGCAGTATCTTCTTCTTCTCTGACAGACGTCCATTGGTTCGTTACAGAATCGGTTCCCAAAAGTAGCATACACAGCACTTCTGTCCTAACCCCAACTATAGCCTTCTCCTCTGTTTTCCCTGAGCCTGCTGCCAACAGCACTGCAGGCACAACAGAAATAACTTTTCACGAGTCCACTTTCACAACTGAACAGCCCCTCAATTTAACTTTAGTTTCAACTGAATCCACGTCCCACAATGTGACCGTGGTCCCCCCGTTGGTTTTGGGCGATCAAGGGGTGACCGAAGATGGAGTTGACAGCCCAGCCACAACGACCTTGATTCCAGCTAGCAGTGAAGCTAATACATTCACAAGTCCAACTGCCACAACCACTTCTCATCAAGCCACAACTAGAATTTCTGCCACTACTGAAGCCTCAACTAGTGTCATCTCCACCACGCGCGTTAAGACAACAGAGACAATGCCAATAAGACAGTACCTCTGCAACCTTGACAGGCCTACTTATCTTGTAAAAATCGGTAGGTGACCTATTTTGTGTTGCTCTTTGTGAGGTGTTGGAAATAATTCAAAAAGCTTGGAAAACTGAACCTCCTCTTTCTCTGCAAGGTTTTCCATATGGAGCCACTATTGGACATGCCAAATCTCAAATCAGAGACATCCTGAAAGGAGAGTTCAACAAGTCAGTGGAGCTGCAGGTAATTATGTTTTTGTTTGAAAATGGTGAGGGAAATAATGATGTTAAAGGGACATTGTTAAAATATTCAGGGCTGAATGGACGGTTCTCCATAAAAGTTTAAATCCCAAAAAACAATGTTCATCGTTAAAGAAAATTAGAGATGTTTTTTCAAAAAAACAATTAAAGAATGCAGTACGTTTAAAAATAATGATTCAAAGTCATTGTGGTGTTTACTGATTAGTGTCAGTCAATCTCGAATTTTTAATGGCTTAATGCCTATAGAATATTTTTTATTTGGGTATAAAAGCAAGTTCAGTTGAAAATTGTTTGTTTTATTTAATTTTGAATAGTCGTTCTCAACAACTGAATGTTTTTATGCAATCTTTTCACATTTCTGGTAGAATGTCCCATTTATTAGCCAGGCTGCATGTGTTTGTGAGTGTGTTTACACCGTATTTATGGGAGGCTATTACTGCGGCTAAAGGCCAGACAACTTCCTGCATTTTATCTGTGGGTCTTTAATCGCCTAAACGGAAGTCACAGAGAGATTCACTGTGATCTTCAAGAAACATCAACCGCCTGTAATTTATTGGGAATTCTCTCTTGAAATAAAGACTTAATGACCTGATTATTTATTTTGCTTTATCTATGTAGGTTGTTGATCCACCACCAAAGTTTGTGTTTCGAGCGGTGTCTGGTCCAGTTGTGTACACAGCCATATCTGTCATCAATGCTCTGCGGCGATCTGGGCGCCGTTTCTTGTCTGTGTCTCCCAACTGGATGATGCCAGACAGTAAATATCAAGTTCACACAGGTAAATGTTCATTCACTGAACCCACTGTCAGTGCTTCAAAATTGTGATCTAACCTGATTTATCTCTTCTTTTTTTTTTTACTCGAAACCCACACCCTCCACGGTGTAGTGCTGCAGTTTGTTCCTGGTCACATCGATGTGCGGTTCTGTAACTTCAGCGAGACCATCGAGAAAGGTTTGACCATGGCCTTTGCAGAGGTGCGCCGGCGCTCAAAGGAATCGACCAACTTTACAGTGCAGGTGAGTTCATCTCTCCCTCTCTCTCCATGTTAGTCTCTTACTACAACATTGCAGGATTTTTTGCTTTGCACCTATATTTAAAAGACCTAATGCTTTAGTCGTTGAGTGTTTGAGAAGCTTACTGTTTGTTAATAAAGAGCTTATTCGGCTATATAATTTGTAAGCTTCTGTTGGGTTTTGGGTAATCCTATTAGACTGATGCCTGTATTATTGACTTTTTCGTTGGAATAAATTGAAGAATTAAATGAAGCCTTTCTTTGAGACCAGACGTGCTTTGTAGATAATTAAACCCTGCTCCCAGAACAACCTGTCTTCAGTTGTCTTCCACTTTGTGAATTCTCTTTATAGAACTGGAACTTTTAAAAAGCTCTCTGAGAAAGTTCCTCGACAGTTGAAAGTTATAAAACACTGAAGTCGATTTCTTTCAACGTTTCAGATTGTAAACATCACCATGGCTGCTCCCAAATATGAGGAGCGCCTACTGAGGAAGCCAGTGGACATCACCTTTACTGTACGTGGTTCGAGGGGTTATCTGACGGGGTCCGAGGTCAGCAACGCTCTGATGAAACTCACTATGGTGGAATTCAGCTACTTCATGGGTTTTCCTGTGCTGCAAATTGCTGAGCGTGAGTGTTACAAAGTTTTCTCAATGTATTTCTACTACTTTATATCAGCTCCTTGAACGAAGGCGAGACCTCACTTTGCATGATTGTCTCTTGTCTTCTCTTGTAGCGTTTCACTACCCTGAGCTGAACACCAGCCAGGTGCTTCGCTCTTCTTGGGTCAGAACAGGTACGACGACCTCAATACCTCGTGTTGCTGTCATTCAATATGAAGCACGTCTTATGGTTTCTGCTGTCTGTCTGTTGCTCAGTTCTTTTGGGCGTGCTGGACCAGAAAGCAAGTGAGAGGACCTTTCAAGCCAGCATGGAGCGCCGAGTGGCGATGCTACTCAAGGAAGCAATGGGATCGGACAGACGCGTGAAAAGAGCCACAACAGTGGGAAACAGCAGTGTACAGGTAAAATAACTATCAATCACTTTTTTTCACTTTGCATCTAGTTTGTTTCTTGTATTGCATTTCCTCTTGTCTTTTTTGTACCATAAACAGTGTGTAAACCATGTTAGAATTGTCTGACACAAATCATTTGCAGCAAATAAACTGGGATTTAAACTTAAAAAACACCTAAACTTAACTAAATGACTCCAAGTTTATGAAGCGCCCTTCCTTGTCCACTTTATATCAGCGTCCCCTGATGTAAGGTCCCTCAGACTACCTTGCCTGGGCACAGAAGACTCATTATGTTGGTGTTGCAGTGTTTGCAACCAGTGAAAGCCTTCGTGCGTTACTAATCAGGCTCTGGCTTTTGTGGGTCCACTCTGCACCTGCTCATCTCATCTCTAAGGGACAGGATGCAGCTCTGTCTCCATGGCAACAGCATCCAATTCAGCCGGAGGGGCAAGCCACTCAAAGACCACAACCTCATGGGTCCCTATATTTTACCCCCCACTTCACCTTCCTCATTTCTCCCGTCCTTCTACATGATGGATCCTGTAAGCCACAGAGCTGCTAAGAACAGATCAATTATTAATTGTCCCCCTTTTTTCTCTGTCTGTATCCTCCAGAAGAGGTGATTGGAAGTGGGCCTGTTGTTGAACAGGGTCAGAGTTATCACAGGGGGGTGAGAAAGGAGGAAAAAGGGAGAAAAATGCTACAAGACTAAAAAAAAATGCAACTAAAAACTCAGATAACAAAGGATTGTTATGAGAGACAGGAAAATCACATTTGATCCGAGTTTCCACAGTCTGTGTGTAGTAAAGTGTTGTAACACCCGTGCTTCCCACATTGTTCTCTTCCTTAAAACCTGACAGACAAGCCGAGAGTTATAAAAATCGTGAATTTGGAATTGCTTTTTTTGCTTTGATCTCTTATTTTAGAGTCTAGCATCCTGTCAACCTCCTAAAACAATATTTTTCACAGATCCTTATTATGTGGCTTTTCCATTTTGAAGTGTATTGTCATTAATGAAGCCTGGTTTAGATTTTATTTACATTTCAAAGACACTCATCTTCCTGGATATCGTGTGAATGGGGTGAGTCAGGCGCAGTATCTGAACATCAGAAGATCTCTATTTCTCACCCTGTTCACACACACACACATGCACACACACGCACGCGCACACGCACATACACTAACTCACACACTTCAACACAGACAGATGCCCTTGACTGCCACGACAGAATCAGTGTAAGTGCTGTCACCTTTGAGAATTCCTTATGAGTCTGTCCGGACAGATTAAAGCGGAGGTTGAACTGGACCCGTACAATAACACGCACATTCACACTGGCTGCTTTCCACTCTAATAACCATGCATGGGATGGATTAGGCCCTGAATGGGGGAGCTTGCCCAGCCATTTTTCTGTGTCAGTCCAGGCATGACCTACACTTTACTCTTTCCAGTAACACAGACAGCAGACTGCGCTATGCCTCAGGGCATCCCGGGAGACAGAATGTAATAGACTACATGGAAAATATTTAAACAATGAATACTGTAATGGGAACACAGGATGTGAGTTGATATGTATTGCTTTGTTTTATTATGCCGATGTGGAATTGCATGCATGTATTCAGACTTTCTTATGGAAAGGGCTTCTAGATCAGTGTCAGAGGGATCACTGGACTATCTTATATGTTATTTCTCCAGATAAAAGAGTATAGATGTTTGTTACATTTGTTAACAAGCCACTTGAAGTTTACTTTTTGCTCTCTACTGGTGCACTGTTTTTCAATCCGTCACACAGGAACTGAGGTGAACAATTCATTTCGACCTTATTTTTAGCTTCTGCCTGAGAAAAAAAAAACAGGAAGACCATTGGCTTCCATAGAAAATGAGGTGCCACATTCTCCATTAAAGCCATTTTTATTATTAAAATTGTGACACTTTGCTCATTAGGACCTTCATCAGACATTCCATTCCTAAATTTAGAATCCCGAGTGCGTCATCCTTCATGACTCTTTTGCTCATTTATGGAAGCAAGACTTTTCCAGTCGCTTGGGCACGGATGTGTCAAATGGGAAACATTTACACATCGCAGCAGTGAAATTAGGACTCTGACGCTTAACTGAAACAAGATAAAGCAAGATTAACAAAGGAACAGCGTCCATAGATCAAGCAAACGTTCATCAGTCACAATCCAGGGACCCTAATAAGGGTGATTTGTGAAAAAACAACTGAATTGTAGTTCTAGCCATACAAAAAGGCAATATGTGGAGTGTCTAGTATTTTTCCTGCATCTGGAAGTGTTCAATGTTTGAAAAAGAAATTAAAAAAAGTCTGCCAAATGTTTTAAAGGGTGGTGGACAATACTGACAGCAATCATAGTCATTAGAGTTGGTAATTGCTCGGTGCAATTGCGCAGGAGTTTAAGGCCCTGCTATCGTTTTTACAAACAAAGCAAAGACTGTTCATGCATTCTGTTTGCATTCTCCAGCATTTTCATACCCTGATTTAAATGCTTGATTATACATAAAAAGATGGTCGATAATGAATGTGTGTTTTTTTGACTAAATTATCAAAATTACATGCCGTTACATTCTGTTTCTTCACCAAACATTTAAGTAATGCATCTTTCCTTTCCGTTTCATTCCTCAGGTTGTGAGTGCGAGCCGGCTGGTTGGATCAGACCATCCCTTAGAAATAGTATATTTTGTGGAGGGTCCCAGTGGTGAGAGGATCCCCGCAGTCCAAACAGCAGACCTATTGAACAAGCTCGATGTTCAAAGGGCGGCCATTGTCTTGGGATATCGTGTCCAGGGAGATTTGGCTCAGCGTGAGTATCTCTTACGTTTAAAAAAAATAGAAGTTAAGAGCTGCGGAGTGATGTGGTGATTAACAAGTTAGTTCATTTTGGACCTTCCTAAAGCTTTCATGAGAAAGCAATTAAGTCACTGAAGTGTCCTGCGGAGCATGAGGTTGCTGCCGCTGTTAAGCTTCTTTGAAGCTGCTTTCAGGAGAAATTCCAGACTTTTCTGTTTTTAATTATTTTATCTGTCCTGTTGTTGTCATTGCCATAAATAGGCTACAAGTTTACCGCTGACTTCATGTGTTTCTTTGTATGTTTATGATACCGTTTACCAATTACCTTCCGTTGTACACTTTGTCTTTGTGCCGGAAGCTTGTCTTCCTCATTAAGTATCTAAACAGGGGATGAAGGCGTAATGAAAGTCCCACAGGGACTCGTGTCTCTGCGCTGACTGTGTTTTCCTACGATACTTTCCCAGGGGATGAAATAAGTGTTAATTAAAACTAATGAAGGTCTGCATTTCAGATTACAGCAGAGGCAGTGCTCAGCTTTGCTCTTTGAAGGTGTTTAGGAACACATGATGTTTGGACTCGAAGCTCTGACTAAAAACCCCGGCGCTCTGTTTTGCCTGCAGCCGTAGAGAAGGTGGCGTCCCTTCCCTCCGAGACCGAGAACACCAACTTGTGGATCATCATCGGGGTTGTCATCCCCCTCCTCGTGGTCGTCATCATTATCTCCATCCTCTACTGGAAACTGTGTCGGACGGACAAGCTGGAGTTCCAGCCGGACGCGATGACCTCCATCCAGCAGAGACAGAAGGTAGAGTCTCACCGGTGCTTTCTCTGGTCTCATCAATGCACCACTTATGCTTCATGCAATATAATATAACACCTCAGCACTTGTTATCTTGTCCCTCTGGCAAGTTGTCTTCTCACTTTATAAATAGCTGTTCAAGCTCCTCAACCTGGCTGTGATTTTCCCTATGAAAGGTGAAAATTCAATGAAGTAGGATGTGACCTCGTTTTAATGACCCTCTGATTAATAAGGAGAATTCGTCATTGCCACGAATGTGCTGCAGAAGTGACTTCATAATTTTTCCTTTGTTTGACAAGCTTGCTAAAACTTTAATGCCTCAAGAAGACTCGCTAATGGAAAGACGAGTGCAGGACTGGAAGTCATTATGTTGCTGGTTGATAAGTCCGGCCTTGATTTGGCTTTTGTTTTTCTCAGGAGCTTTTCTGTGATGTAGTTTTTGATTGAAGCACTAAACCCCCACGCTGTACAGTCAATTTCTTCTATTTTGCTGTTTTATTTAAATTGATTAGAATACTTGCAGGTATTAAAAGCATATTCATCCATTCCTGCTTATCTTAAAATAGAAAGTAATTAAATGTACAATACTTTTTTATGGTTCCCTTCTCATAGGTCTCAAAGGAAGCAAAGTTTTAACTGCCAAAAATATAGTTTAACCGAACAGACTTCACTGTTGTCCCATTTGCTCATGTCGTTCTCTGTCAGTTAAAAAAAAACCTCAACAGGGGGGATGTTTGGGTCTAATGCTTTAACTCACAGTACCACTGGGCTTTATTACACAGTCACTGAATCCATGCACACTTGCAGTGCTCTTTCTCAGCTGTGCATTACTCTCAAGTCCTCTTTCATCATGAAGTCTAATATCGCTAACACGGTTTTTCAGCTCCACTTCAGTTCTAAAATAATCTTCTTACGCACGTTGAATTACAACCAGCGTTTGTTGTACGGCTTCTTTTTGTGCGTGCATGCGTGCGTGCGTGCGTGCGTGCGTGCGTGCGTGCGTGCGTGCGTGCGTGCGTGCGTGCGTGCGTGTGTGTGTGTTTGTGTGCGTGCGTGCGTGCGTGCGTGCATGTGTTTCAGCCTCAAGAGTCACTGGTGGATCTTTTTGTCTGTGTCTGCCGTCTCTTCCTCTCCACTTGCTTTGCAGCTCTTTTTTCCACAGCTGAGCTTAGCTGTAAACAAGAACGCCTTCACGTTGGGTCAAAGCACTGAATCTCTGTGTGCAGAAGTAACTGTCACTTAGCCTGCTCTCTGTGTTGAACACAATCATCTGTCACTTTAACCCCACTCCTCTTCTCTCAGTCTGCTACA
>JAUESF010000080.1:16820828-16831529 GCA_032274765.1 Malacoctenus tetranemus
ATTCCACCAATCCGGGTTAATGTACTGTTTTGTCATCACGTTGCTCTCATTTATTGGGTATCTCAGTTGATGTCTAACAGCTTTTTCTCCTCTTTCGTGGAGCCTAAGAAAAAGCCCTCACGTTTTTTCATGGAACAGTGGCATCTGGCCCAAGCCTCGAGCCCCCCCGACTCCCCCCCGTCCACCTCTGACAGCTTGAGACAGGTAGACGTTTCATGCCCGGGGGCGGGGAGGACCGGTATGCCGTCCCGTCACGCTGCACTGGGCCCTCACAGGAGGATGCATCGCCTCACTCTGCTGCAGGAGTTGTTTAACACGACCTAACTCATCCGAGTCTCGCGCTCAGAGCCGTCTGCTTGCTGTGGGTGGAGGGGTGGGGGTGGTGGGGGAAAAATGAACAAACTAATCTGAAACCCGACACTTGTTTACTGTGGGTGCTGTGATTAATATGTGGCCAGGAAATTTGTCCCAGCGACTCCGACTGGAGAGATATGAAACAATTCTTACTGGAGCGTGTTTCAAGTCGGCTGTAATTCCCACAGTCATCTCGCTCCTGCCCCGAGTAATTGATTTAGATTGGAGGAGCAGCTTGGCAACAAAAATCTCATCTCGCGTAATTCCCGTGTTTACCAGCAGAGTTCCCGCTGTGGCCAAGTTGCTGTTTTTTTTTTTCTTGCATGGCAATCTGACTGCACCGTGTTCACATCTTATCCATTGAAAGTGTTTCCAGGGCTTAGGCTCGCCTCGCACATTTGGCCCACTTCTGCTCGCTCTATAGAGGATAAAAATGCAGTTTGCGGAGCTGTAATAGAATGAAATCTAATCTTAGTGCAGATTAATTCAGGATTTAAAGTAAAGATGATTTGATGTATTGACTGCAAACTCGCTTCGAGCAGTGTGAATGGTGTTTGGACACATTTTTCTGTGTGTTTCTGTTGCTCGATAGTTTGCTGTTAAAGTGTCTTTGTGTGTGCATGTGAATCAGTTGCATGGCTGCTTTACATGACCGTAAGCGCCCATGTTGTAATTGGTGTGAGTACTTGGAGTAGCTCTTAACCAGTAGAAGTTTTCCCCCTTAGTGCTTCGATGGGTATTATGTTGTACAGGTGTCCCAAATCTAATCACGCTCTCCCCGACACGTAAACACTCCCTGTGACTGCAGTCTTGTAATTTGTGTAACTGAGAGGAGAAATTGTGTTTTCTCTGCCTCGGGTTTGTTTTTATGAGCTGTGCTTGGTTTGTTAGCAGATGGGCGGGGCCGCATCGAAACGCTTGATCGGCCAAGCATGGAAATATCGCTCTGTCACGTCTAAACTCCCTGTTAGACGCAATCTTTTCCTCTCCGTGTTGAAACACTTGTCGCCCTCTTTCCACACGCCTCGTTTCCTCCCTTTCCTACATCGATTCTAATGTTTTGTCCCCTTGTTCTTCCTTTATTTTCTTTTTCTTCCTACCAAATGCTCTTGTTAGCGCTATGTACGGATGTACACTGGGGGAGTTAGCTCATTGGCTGAGCAGATAGCCAATCAGCTACAGTCCCAGGAAGAACCCAAGCCCTCACATGTACCTGACAAGAGGGACTCGGTAAGCTGTCCGTAGGTTAGAGGTCATGTGACTGTACGACTCACAGCATCACCTGCAAGAGAGAGTGTGTTTTTTTTCCTGCAAAGCTGTGTGATCGATTACAGTTGGTGTACCGTTGATCCAGACCCCTTTAGCGACAGTTTGTGTTTGCTTAACCTCCAGTTTGTCCGTGTTCTGCTGTCATCAGATCTCCCACCGCATAAACAACTGTTGGTATATCGTCCACCTGTCTAATCTGCGTCATTAGAGTCCTGGTTTAAGCATGTGGCTTGAAAAACCTCTAAAAATCGTCCCGCCCTTCAAGGGATTCTATTCGTTTTTCCCCTTAAAAGCCGACTGAGTGCCGTTTTCCCTCCGCAGGGCTCGCTCCGGAAAGAGTTCCCCGTCAACATCGGAGGCAGCGACGTTTGCTTCTTCTGTCGGAAGCGCGTCTACGTGATGGAGAGGCTGAGCGCAGAGGGGAAGTTCTTCCACCGCAGCTGCTTCAAGTGCGACTACTGCGGCACGACGCTACGCCTGTCCTCTTATGCCTTCGACGTGGAGGACGGTGAGACAAACACACTTCTGTAAGATTGAGCTTGGTTAGAGTAAATGATCAAACATGAAGAGGAAGAAACCTGGAGATGGGAGTCTGAGGTTCAACTGGATTGAAAGGGAAAGCCACGCCCCCCTTCTGCTTCCTTGGCAGAGGAAACAATACTGGACCCATTTGGTCAGTTACATGTGCTCACTTCATAAGAGCAGTTTGGAACCATCAGTTCACTTTACATAAAGTTGTGAGACAGAAGTGAATAATTCAACATGGAGTTGAAGCAGTACTTGTTACCCCCTGAGTGCTGCTCCACTACATCACTGTGCAGACAGAGAGGAGCAGCCTTCATTTGAACTCAGTCGCTCATACAGATTGTGCATTTGCGCTGCCCTCCAGTGGTGGTGTCTCACCACTTATCCTCCTCCTCCACTGCTTCTCCTGTTCATGAGGAAAACATGGTAAAACACGGTGACCACAACATGTCTTAACGACTGAGTGGCTTTAAGCGCGTCAGCTGTGAGCTGTAAGACACGATGCTGCTTTCCCAGTGACCCCCCCCACCCCCACCCCGACACGAAACGCTGTCCTGTGAGTCCCCGCTTCGCTCTCGCTCTCCCGGCGGCGCCTATTGTGCTCCGGGACAGGCGGCAGATTGTTCAACGAGACGGCGTAGGTGTTTGCTCAGAGTCGACCGTGGGACTGAAACCCACTGATGCTCCGAATGGAGACGGGAGAGGAATTCATAAAACAATTTTTTGCTTTCACAGCCGGGACGCATCTTATGGATTCAGGGAGGAGAAATGTACAGAATTGTTGCAGTGTTGTAAGTTTCTTTGTTTTTTTTTTAATCCGTCGCTGCTTTGTGTTTACACGCTCTGTGTCTCTCTTGTGCTGCAGGGAAGTTTTACTGCAAACCACACTACTGTTACCGACTGTCAGGCTATGCCCAGAGGAAAAGGCCCGCTCCCTCTCCTGCTCCCATCACAGCTAAGGTACTTATTCCTGCTCGCTTCCTGCGAGCCAGGTGGAAGTTTTGAAAGCACTGAGCCAATTCAATGTTTTTACAGGTGCAGGGGCCAAAATAAAGAGAGCTTGTTTACTTTAGAGACATTTATAACCTTTCAATATCGCTCCACGTGCTCTGGCCTTCCAATCACTGGAGTCTCCTCAGACTCAGCTGCTCTTATTTCTTTAATGTGTTTTTTTTTTTGTTTTTTTTCGAAGGAGAACCAGCCGCCCCAAATCCCCATAGCGACCGTGGACGCTCCCGGAAGGGCGATGGCGGCGGCGGCGTCCCCCTCCTCGTCCGAGCTCCAACCCTCAGGTACCCGACTTTCCTCTCTAGCCGCGGCGGCTGCGCCCTGCCGTCTGGTGCTGGGCGTGGGAGTCCCGCTGCGGACCCTCCGCCGCACACTCTCCTGGACCTGCCACCAGGTGGCGCACAACCCCTTAGATTCCCCCTTCCTGTGTGTCTACTGCATCTACCTCTTCTGCTGTTTCTCCCTCAATGTCCTGCTCAACCTCCTCTAGCATGAATCTCTTGCCCCCCCTCCCTCCCTCCCCTCCTCCTTCCCCACCGCTCCTTTCTTTGACTCTGTGCCAACTAATGTGAGTGGGACCGTAGAGATTTAGATTGTACTGACTCACCGAGCCTGCAGAATGTTTATCAGTGTGAATCTTGTGATTCCCTTTTTCTCGGTGATTATATCTTGAAGATGCAGCATTTATTCTTTCTCCTGTTAGCAGCTTTTTTTTTTCTGGCCCGTGATTGGCCGAGATGATTTATAAAAAGGTGCTCTGGCAGCATCGTTTTGAAGTGAATGTTGCATCTTAAGCCTATTTACTTTTCTTGGCTTTGACATTAAAAAAAAACAGGCTGGTCTGAAGCCCCTCCCGACCAACATTAACCCCTTCACGCGCCTACACGTTCCCTCCTCTGGCCTGATTGTGAGATTCTAAGTGGCGCTCGTTTTTGTTCAAAATGTCACTGAAATCTGGACCTAAATCAGTGAGTTTATAGCTTTTCAGTTCATTCTCCGCACAAAGATGTTTTTTTTTTCCCCGCCTGCTTTTAATGACAAGCCAATCTTTCTCCTCCTGTGATTGTAACCTCTAGTGGCCTGTGATTGCTCTCTTGTAGCTCTACCTCCTCCTGTGTGATGTGTTTGTTTTACTGCCTGCTCCCGTGATGTGTTTTTCTTCCACTCTTGTAAAGCTGTTTTCTTTTTGTTTTGTTTTTTTTGTTTGTTTGTTTTGCACTTCTTCATTCTTACTGAAACTCACCGACCTGTGATGAAGTGCCTGTATCAGTGCTTTTTTGTGAGCTTTACCTTTCCCCCTCCTATCAGAGCATCTTAAAACTGAGAGCTTTCCTAGCGCTTGAATTAGCTGCCTGCGATTGGTCCTCCTGTGATTTTATTGAACTCCTCTGTGAGACCCTGTCGGCTGCACTCTCCCCCTTCCCCTGCATCCTGCGACCTTTCAGCTCTAAAATATCGCTGCAGAGAAACACTCGGTGGTTTCTCTGTGTTGTGCATCTATTCTTTATTTATTGCTTTGCATATTAGGGTTAAATAAATGTATGGGTTCGAATTAGAAAGTGCAAAAACTAGCGAGCTTTGCAGAAAATAAACAGTTGAAGTCTAGTTAGCTCAAGTGTAGGCCTGCTGCATTCAGTGGCAAGTAGTGTTAAAGAAGTAAACTTGTGTTTCAATAAGTAAAAGCAGTTGTGAAATTATAAACCATATGAATTATTGATCCAACAATATAACTGAGTTAAGGACACTAATGCAAATTAAACGTTTGGTGGTTGGCTTAAGTTTTTCAAGATGTTAATTAAAAAAAATTGTTTTTAAGAATGTTTTCCTGCAACTTCTGAGAAATGTTGTGATTTAAAAGAGACTAAGTGTGAATTTATTCGAAGCTAAAAAGTTATAAATCGTGTTTAATGGTCGCACTCGCCCTTTATTTTAGGGTTAGCTTGAACAAGTCTTTAACTCTCCGTGCATGTTGCCTGGTTATAAACTAATGCAGTGACCGTAATCACACACGTCTTAGTGGGGTTTTTTTTCCGCAGGGCTCATTTAGTCACACGTGAATGATTGGAGAGAGAAATTTCATCGTCTCACTTTGGTCGATTTCACCTCTATTTATCGAGACTCAATTTAGTTAGTTTGGAGAAACAAAAAAGTGACAGTTTTAAGGTCTGCTTCTCAGGATGGGAACAAGGCAAGGCACAAACCTTGTACAATTTCCTGAACTTTATTGGAACCGTTTTAGTGTTACACTTACGTTTTGTGTTTGTCGATTTACCTTTTTGTTGTAGGAATATAAACTAATGCAATAAATCCAGTGATAGATCCGAAGCTGACGTGTCTTTGTCACTTTGTCCTTAAAATATAAGCTACACTGTGATGCAATGGGAATAAATGGGAACAAGGTGATTAGTGTGTATGACGTGTGGTGCGTTTTGATGCCGTATGGTGATCAGTTCTCTTAGACAGTGAAAGAAATCATATCAGCATCTAAAAAATGCACCAAAAAATGAATTGGGGATTTAGTGAAGTGTATTTTTCTGCATTCGCAGTGACATAATCACTCAGACCATCAAACATGGTGTATAAAGTCAGTCGTCCATCACTCCTCTCCGGGAGATGGTGATGCTTTCCTCTCTGCTGCTGCACCCGCATTGATTTTTTTCCTTCTCTTCCTCTCTTTCGTCAGCTTTCTAGCCTTCAACCCAATATCATGATCTCGCTCTGATTCTCCCAACAGCAGCGGAGGTCAACGGCCTGCAGGAGCCCAGCGTGGCCAAGCGTCTTCGGGGCACTCCGGAGCGCATCGAGCTGGAGAACTACCGCCTGTCCCTGCAGAGGGAGGAGGAGCTGGAGGAGGTGCCTGAGGAGACGCTGGCGGAGCATAACCTCAGCAGCGTGCTGGACAAGGCCACGGACGCCGACTTGGGCTCCAGGTTGGAATGGAATCGCATTTATTAGGGTTTTTTTTTTTTCTTTCCTGCTTTCACGCACCGCATCTTGATGGGCTGAGGGGGAGCTGGGGGGAGCATGGGAGGGGGAGGGGGTATTGATCCCATCTGATCTATGCCCCTCTCCCCTTTTCCTCATTCTATTCAATTACTTCGATCACCTGGGTGGGCAAAAAGGCTCCTCCACCAACACAAGTGGTCAGTTTTAGCCAAGTTACAACTCGTGGCAGCACGGATTTTATTTTCCTTCTGGAAGCATTCGTGTCACTGATTTAAAACAAGTGGAGGAAAATATGATTATTATATCACTTATTTGAGCTGTTTGTTAAAAGAAATAACCCAAAACAGTGATCAAGACTAATTTATATAAGCATAGGAGTAGCGCTTGTCCAACACTTGCAGGTTGAACAGCACTACTTTCCATACCTTTCAAATTAAAAGCTCTTGTATTCCAGTCTGCAAATGAATCTGTTAGTTTTTGATTCCATCAGCAGTTGCAAACTTAAACTATTAAGATGAAACTCATTCAAAAGGCCGGTGTTCAACCAGAATGCTCTCAAAGCTTCTGTGGTCATCAAGCGAAGTGTGGTTTTAAAGACAATCGCATGAGTTTCACTCTTCATACCTGAAAGTTGGCAGCCAACTTCACGTTGACTATTGAAATGCATCTGTTTCACGTGTTAGTTTTTGCGTGTGCAGTTGTATTGATAGCTTCAATCAAAGGGTGAGACGGAGTCTCGACTGAGTCGTTAAGAAATGATTCAGTGGCGAAGGAGAAACTTGGATCGCGGAGGTAAAATCCCCCCCGATTCCATCAGACAAATAGCACCCTTCAGCCTCGGTGTATAATAATCCAATAAAACATGTGCAATCACCCCGGTTGGAAAAATCACAGCCCGCTTCATTCATTTCAAATTGCAATGGAGGTATTTTTAGGAACTTTGATTGGACTTCTTGGGACTTAGTTCAGATCTGCACAGTTTCCAGCACAGATAGGAATAACAACTGAGCAGAAAACAACAAATGCATCATTGAAACTTTCATATTACAACTAGTAATGTTCTCTGTGTGAGTAATGACATTTAATTTATTCGGCTCATTTTCCTGGTGTGATTTAGAGATTCTCTCAAGTTTTCGCCGTCTGACACTTTGCTGACAAACCTCCTTTATTTCCAAACAGTAGCTCCGAGTCCGACATGGAGGAGGAGGATGAACAGGAGGAGGCGGAGGACCAGGAGGAGGAGGCCGAGGAGCACCTCCCCAGCCCTTCCGACCTCGGCGGCGTGCCCTGGAAGGAGGCCGTGGAGCTCCACGCCAAGCTGCGGGAGGGCGAGAGTGAAACTGCCGGCGACACCGTCAGCAGGGACGGGGAGCTGGAGGAAGAGGACGACGAGGACTACGAGGAGGACGAGGACGAAGACGAGGAGTCGAGCGACGGTAAATTTGCTTTCGCTGGCTCCTGTCGCAGCGCTGAACGTTCACGTCGTGTCGTCTGTTTGTCTCGTTTTGCGTGACGCAGAAACTCCACCTGCTGTTCGTCGAACTTTTCCATGTGTCGCTGAACTGTCTCCGACTTGTTCTCTTCCTCATCCTCATGTTTGTCTCCTCCTTCTCTACCTCCCTCCTCTTCATCACCCCCTCCCCCCTGTGTCCGCTGTGTCTGCACACACTGTTTGTGTACGTGTTGTGTTTTTGTTTCGTTGTTTTTTGTGTGTTTTTTTTTTCGGGCCTCTGTCTCCCCCTGTTGACAGAGGGGGATTACTGCCCCTGGGATAAAGAGCTCCAGTCAGGCCTTTGGCTGGAGAAGTACCTTACAGACGAAGAGGATGTTGGTACATTCAAAGGTAGCAACAGAACTGCCTGCGGATGTGTTTGCCCTTAATTCTGGCTGATTTGGGCTTCGGTCTCTTCTACAAGAGTGTGCCGTTTGCTCTTTGGTTTGTCTTTGGCAGTTGTTTTTTGTTTTGGTTTGTTGGTTGCAGTCGTGTTGTTGAGGCGATTTTGTGTTTGAAAGGTGTGTTTTGTTTTTCCTGTTGACTGTGAGACTCATCACACTTAACCTGCTGTTTCAAACACCCCCTCCCACCCCCACCTCCCGTTTTCGGCTTTGAAAATACTAATCAGATCAAAATCCCCGAGATTCTTGTGTTTTCCCTCCAGGCTCTTGCAGTTATGGTTTGGTGTTGAGTGGCGGAAGTGTTTCATTCAACACTTGATTATTTCCTCCTCCAACCCTGTGTCCTTTTCAAGCTTACTTTTATAGTTTGACCCCTTTGCAGTGTGTTGCATGCAGCCGCCCCCTCTGCCTCACACTTTTGATGATGTTTCTGCTCCATGAGGTAACTCTCTCTCTGTCTCCTCGTCTTGTCTTCTCTTTCTCTTGTTTTTGTCTGCCTCTCCGGCGTCCTTTCTCTCTCTCTGCCTCTCTCACACAACTTTACCCGCCCCCCTCCCCCCCACCACCACCCCAAAAACACCCGCAAACAAAACACATGCACCGCGACGTACATTTAGCCAAGAACCTGCAGCTCCAGCAGCTCCTGCAGCCCGTGGATCCCACGGCCGTTCCAGGTTTGGGGCGAGCACACCTGGAGTCTGAGGGGGAGAAGGACGGCCAGCTGGCCTCAGCCTCCCAACTCTCCCAACCCTCTGAGCTCACGCAGCCCTCCTCCACAGGTAACCCACCCGGAGGTGCTGTAACACCCGGGCAGCCTGTGTGGGGGGCTCAGGATTCGGGGGGGGTGGCGCCGCTTCCTCTTTTTCATCAGTGTGGCTGCAGTCGTTCTGTGTGTGACAAGAGGACCCATCTTCCCCCCCCTCGACTAACCCCGTTGTTTGTTTTTTGTCCCTTATTTTGTACATGTTTTTGTTCCTTTGTTCTTTTTTTCCTGGAATGTCTAATTTTGTGTTCAGTCTTTTTGATTTGTCCTTCAGAGTCGCTGTTGTTCGTCTGGGGTGGCCGTACCGTTCGTCAGCCACCTCCCAGTTGCACCAACATAACCCTCCTGTCAATTCCTTTTGATTTTTGTTCTGCTTTGTTCTTTTTTTGTGTTCTGCTATGTTCTTTCCCATGTGTCTAATTGCTTTACTGTTATTTCCCTACCATCTATCCCCACCCCCCCCCTCCGGTTCTGTACCTTGTGGTTTCGAACGTAGCCCCCGCCCACACATCCGCCCGACACGAGGCAGTGAGAGTCTGGTTGGAGTCCTTTTCTGGAGGTAGCACAGACTTTTAGTCTGCAGACTCGTGTCCGATCTGCCTATCGGCTGGCCTTTTTTTTTTCCTGGAGCATGCGGAAAAAACACGATGCAGAGACGAGTAAACTCACCAGCATGCGCGCTTGGAAGGGCCGTCGCCCACGAGGAGTCCCCACGCTCCCCGGGGGGTCACATCGGCGCTTCTGCCTCACTTCTGTCGAACAAACTTCTCATTCTGTCCTTCCAACTTCCACAATATGCGTTTCCTCTTCACAAGAACATCCCATAATATACCCTTTGTTCTGCAGAATGAGCCATCAAGGCTTGAAAACACTTAACTCCACAGTGTTTCATGCCCTGATGTTTGAGCCGTTTCACTCGAATTCTGTTGGATCTGCTTCTATACTCGTGCACTAACCTCTTGATGGCACTTGTACTCGCACAAAGTTCAGTGAACGAGGCTGTTGAAGTGCTTTATAAACGGTTTTAAAAGCTTGAATGAAGCGAGCGAGTGTCCTACACACGTATTAGGATTCACGCACCGGCTGAAAAGTTCTTGTTTAACGGCTCGGTGAAAGATCAGACCCGTCTCGGATCAGATGTCCTCACAGCACGAGTCTTTTGCTCCCACATTAACAATGGACTTTCGGCACAAGTGTCGGTTAAAGTTGCATGAAATAACTGGTTAACGTCCTCATTTGGAGGAGTTCTTTGGTGTAAAAATTAAGCCTTCCTAAAAAAAACCCTAAAACCTCGCTTGCTGCCGGTCTTTTAACCAACGTAATTAACATTTTGGTTGTGCTTTCGCGCAGTTCAGATGTCGTCCATTTGCCAATTTTGTAAAAAAAAAAGAACAACTGCATGTGTCTTTTTACTAATGCCACTTTATGCCCGGTCTTTGTTCATAATTATGACGGACTTGTACAGAATGGTTTAATTTGTATGCAAAACCTTTCATTTCATTTTTTTGGGGCCAGAGCGCTATTCTAAAACTGTCGGCAGAAAAAATGGATTGTGGTTTTGAAGTCTATTCGTTCCTCTTTAACCTTTAATTTCTGCGCTTCACTTCTCAAAATTGGTCTTGATAGCTTTTTAGCCCGCAGACAGAATTTCAGAGAGAAGTTAATTCAAGGTTGGGTTGTTAGGGTGTTGGGAAAGTTCTGACATTGTTATTGAATAAAGACGGACCAACGATAGCCCACTGACTGGTTTTCTTTTCGTTTCCGTGCCAGAGCCCTGCGAAGATGAAGAGCTGGAGGCAGAAGCAGACAGTCCCGATATCGAGCCTGGTACAGAGATGGATCAGGGTGAGGGGGGAAAAAAAACGCAGTAACGCGGATGGAGAATTGTTCTGTTGCATCTGCATCCAAAGAAGGAACTTTGTTCTCGCTGAATCAAATCA
>JAUESF010000080.1:16855392-16877962 GCA_032274765.1 Malacoctenus tetranemus
ACTCTTTGTTCTACGGATTAGTCCGGTTCCCTTTCACACTGACACAAAGTGCTCCAGGGTTCAGGTAGCATTCATCTTTATAAGCAAACCAGAGCTTCACCACAGCCAGTCTCCCTAAAACAGCACGACGTCCTGAAGATTGTTCGAAATTACAGCCACTCTTTGTGAAGAAATTGCACTTTCTACACTCTTTATGACCATCTAGCTGGCTGGATTTTAATTCAGTATCCAGCCGGTTTCCAAGCCGTGCTGCGGGCTTTAATGAACGTCGGCCTTTGAATAGGAGTGCATGGTTGCATTTGGCAGTAATGTATGCAACGCACATTGCAAAGAATCTCTCATCATCAGCAGTCTGTTTACAGTGAGCCGGTGTGTTGCATTGAGTGCTCCTGCGTGCGGTGAAGTGTTCCTGCTCTCCAGCGTCTCACAGAAGCTCCACGCGTGGCTAAAAAGCTCTGTAATTGCGAGGCTTTGTGATGCGAGATTTTGTGCATGTTCGTCCCCCTCAGCTATCTGAAAGGACTGTACTCCTTTGGTCTCCTGGAGACTCGCCTCTACGACCAGGCTGAGAAAGTGGCCATGGAGGTGAGGTTGTTTCTTTTTTTCTTCTTCTTCTTCTCCTCCCCCATTAAAACCTGCCGCGCACGCCGCTGCCATTATCGCGGCTGCGAGTTCCCGGCTCCCCGCGCCTGTTTCTGTTTGTGTCATTTCAATTCGCCGAGTAATTTGCTGTCAAAGAACCAACAATAATAAGCCGGCCGTCCAGACCTCGGCAGCACTGCGACTCTTCTGGGCTGAATGCCTAATGCATACAGAGCAGCTGTGATTAAAGAGTCACTCGAAGAGAGGTCGAGGAACAAAACGAAAGATAGCAGCTGAGCGTTTCGCATGCAATCCATTTTTTTAAAAAAAGAATAAATGATTGTATCTGCGTTTCTGTTTTTTTTCTCTCTCACCCCCCCCTTCGAAACTTCCTCGTCACGCAGGGTCTCGCTCTGACACCCGAGGACGCCTGGTCGGTGCACTCGGTGGCACACGTCTACGAGATGACGGCGGAGGTGGAGAAAGGCTTGAAGTTCATGGCGAGCCGGGAGAAGGACTGGCAGGTGCTGCGACGCCTCCTGTACTTTTCTATTGTTTTATTGTTGTTGTTTTTTTTTAACGATAGCTCCATTTCAGTAACCTTGTAAAATTCTCCGATCCGCCGTATTAAAAAAAAAACACTGAAATGGCCCCGGGAAAAACAGGTGAAATATGTAATGTTTAATTCCAGGTTTGTGATGTGCTGGCCAGTCACAACTATTGGCACTGGGCTCTATACTTCATCGAGAAGGTAAAGACTATAATGAGTTTTTTCAGTCAAGCGAGGAGTTGGCAGGAGGCGTGTTTGTGGAACTTGTATTTATGATATCGTTTCCCACGGGTAATTTGAAGGCTGGAGTTGATTATTTTGCCAGATTAATTTGTGTTTGCATCGCTGCTGCACCACTTATCAACCTTGCTTGTTTCTCAAGTCAGGAGTTATTTAAATGTGCCTATCTCACCTTTCTCTCCCCCTCCCCCTCCCTCCTCTTCCTCCCTTCCTCCCTCCCTCCTCCGCAGGGGGACTATGAAGCTGCTCTGCAGATATTCGACGCCCAGGTTGGTCTGTGTGGGGAGTTTGCGTCGGGGAAAAAAAACTTTGATGATGCATCTTCCGCGAATCCTTTCAAGAGTCATGCATGCACCAATACACAGGAGACGGAGACTAAAAGCAATGTGTTGTGCTCGTCGTGAGTCAAGAGGGCAAGTGTGAGCAGATGGAAGTCAAATCCATATGAAGATGTGCGAGCCAGGGAACCACCCACACCCATTTTCAGTGTCAACTGCCAGAGCTGATTATTTTTTCATTCAGACGCTCTAAAAATAGGAGAGGCATTTTGAAAGTGGAGCCTTTTGATGTCCTGCACCTTCACAGGAACGTTTCATAATGTTACTTACTGCCGCTCTCAGTTTGAGCACAACAGGAAAGAGAGAAAAAAAACAACTCTTGCATCACGTTAGCCGACATTCATTAATGTTTCACCGCCGACATCGAGGGAATCCGGGCAATACATACGCGATTTTAAAATTTGATCGTCCTGCGGAGCCGCGTCGTCGATGTGGCGCCAACATGCGACATCCCGACGGGGGTCGCATAGTGAACGGCGTGCTGTGTTCCCCCTTTTAGGTATTCAGGCTTTGTAAAGCCTCGGGATCCATGTTGGACACCGTGGATGCCTGCTCGATGCTCTGGAGACTGGAGATGGAAGGTAACGCACACGCCGGATGATGGGGGGGGGGGTGGTTGGAAAAGTTTGAGATGCAGGAGTGGGAAAGAATCGTCCAAGACCGGCCCTGATGAGAATCCTGCAACCATTGTTAATGTGTTGCTAATGGGCTGACGGGCAGCCTTAACATGTAATTTAAGACAATTTAAGCCTGTGTGGTCGTTAGAGGAGCTGCTAATGAGGCGAGATAATCTCTGTTATCATACTTCATTAATCTGAAACTCAACGTGCTCCTGTGGAAATGAGGGTAATTACCAGAACCTCTGACCACCATCTTTTATTGTCTCTAGTTTGAGGGATGAATTGCCGGCGAAGCGCCTCGCTGTTATGAGGACAATATATTCCGAGCGAACGCAGCCCCGGCAGAGGCTCTATTCAGACGCGCTGCGTCCGTCTCCCAGGTGTGTGCGTGAAGGAGCGCTGGCGGGAGCTGCTCCAGGTGACGCGGCCTCACACTGACGACCACGTCACCCTGTTTAATGACCTCCACTTCCTCATGGTGTCGCTGGGAGCCAAAGAGAGCGCGGCAGCGCAGCGTCTGCTGGAGGGCCTCCAGGAATTGGCTAAGTAAGTCCCGGGTTCCCGTTTTTTCTTTCTTTTTTCCCTCTCCTTTCCCTTCGCTGCACACCTCAACACTCTGTCAAGTCTTACATAAGAGCAACACGGGGCTTATGTAAAGCGCAGACAGAAACACGGCTCAGGCGTAGGATGTGGGATGGAGGGAGGACTCGGCGCTGCAGCACTGTGTCTCGGGGAGAGGAGGGTCTCCCACCCGCCCCACCCCCACACACCCCCCCCCCCACTCCCCAGTAGCAGCCGCTGCCTCTGAGGAGCTCTGTGGTTAGAATGTTTCGACCACGAACAGCCTGTGCTCGCCACATAAAAGCTGCCATTTAAAACTGGTCTTTTAAAAGTTGTCATGTTTTTTTCTCCGCCGTTACATCATAAATGTATTACCCTGCAAGTCGAGGAGTTGAACTAAGAAATAATAAAATAAAAAAAAAACGGCCTCTCTTCTGCGCCGCTTCACTTTGAATCGCCAAGAAAAGCTGCAGACATGTTAAAGCTTTGCATTTGTTTAATTTCATCCACTGCACTTTTTTCAGCCACTCTGGTTTGGGAGGATTGTAGTTTTACATAATCCCTGTTTTGCTGTACAGTATTTTTCCTGCCGCGAGCCGTGAATAAGTGACTCCAACAAGGTGTAACAACGGTATGGATTTTTTGGGTCTTACATTCGAGCTTCTTGTGCTTCAGGTATTAGCTCTCTTTACATCTTCCCCCAAAAATAGTGCAGTAAACCAACTAGTTTTCCTCTTATATTCAACTGATCTTCTTCCTTGATGCATCCTTTTAAGATGGATATAAGTGATACGTTTCTACTTCCAAGACGTTTTCTTTGCTTCTGTGGTCCAACAAAGGATCATTTGGACTCCATCCAAATCAGAGCCAAAACTAATGAAACCGGTACAATGTGGAGTCACTCACAGGGCTTAACTTAAGGAGACAGCCAGACTTCTCGTCATTAATTAACCAGAAATGGACTGTCGGAGGGAACCGCTTTTTTCTTTCCTCCCATTAAAGCCCTCACACGCTCGCAGAAGTTGCAGACTTCCCACAGAAACAAATGGAAACAAGTCGGAAACATTGTTGAGGTCAACGCCTCCTGTTCTGACCTTTCATTTCTAACCCGCCTGTTGTTTTTATAACCACGCATGTCTTGTTACATGTTGCATTAATGTGCCGGCACTTTTAGAGAAACTAGTCAAGCTCGCCTGATTGATTTTCTTGCATGAATGAATAATCTCCGATTGTGAATAAATTGAAGGCTTTCCTTTTTAAACTGAATTATAAAGCACTTTTGAATAATGCCGGGACAACTTGGAAACCATTCCACTTGTGCATTATAAGACTCTCAGGAGTCATTGTGCATGGAGACTTTCACTGGAAGCTGAGCAAGCGAGCAGAAGTACATAAAGAAATCAATGTCGAGCTAATTTATCGACCAATCCTTCATCTCATTTACTCCACTTCAATCTCTCGTTCTTTTTGAGTTCTGCTCCCAAAACTAAACACAAATAAATCTAAACCGACATTAGCACAACTTCTCTTGAGCTGGTGAGAATTCATGATCAATGAAATGTGTCTTGAAGGGAATTCGTGACTGAGACCGTTTCTAGATTACAAACAAAATGGAGTCACTTTCTGCTCTCTTCTCTTCTGGAGACATGATTTTTATGCCGCTCTCACACCCAGGGAGCCGGGGGACAATCAGCAGCATCAGCTGGCCGGGACCATCGGCATACCAATGTGTCAGGCCATGATCAGCTACAACCAGGGCAATTACAATCAGGCCGTGGACGTGCTGTACCCTCTCCGCTACCGCATGGTGAACGTCGGTGGGAGTGACGCCCAGGTGAGGCCCCCCCGCCTCCTCGGTTAGCGCGGAGAAAACACGAAAACTATTTACCAACACGAAAACGTTGGAGCACGCTTTCAGCACAGATGGGAAGCTTTCAGCCTCAAGGCTTCGTTTTTGTTTGGATATCATTGATCGCACCATATTGTGTTTTCCTGTGTAAGGTAAAAGTTGCTGTTGTTGTGTAGCGGGGGGGGAGAAAAAAATCAGCACTAAGAACACACCATGAAGATGTTTGGCGCAGCGCCCCAACGTATGAATTATGAATCCTGGTGATGGAGGCTGATGATGGACTCGCATGCATTTTATGTCGGTAGTGGTCGGACCAATTCTCCAAGGTGCAGGAAGTGTGCATACGGTGTAACGCCGGGAAAAAAAGGGTGAAAACAGAGTATTGTGTTGTAAGAGCTTTTTGCTTCTCCTAATGGGTTTGCCCGCTGTTTGTTTACAGAGGGATCTGTTCAATCAACTGCTCATCCACGCAGCCATGAAATCGGAGAACAAACACCACCAGAAACTGGGCAGGTAATGCAGAGCGGGCCCGCGGGTCGCGTCGATACTTCTGTCCTCCCCGTTTCTGCATCTCGGCGTCCCGTGTTTGTGTACGAGCAGCTGCCGAGATGTTGGCGAGAAGCAGCCGAAGCTCTTGCATTATTCGAAACGCTGGGTTTCATCATAATATTATATCGCGGCTGCTGGGACCGCTGTCCACTCTGGTTCTCTTCAGCCGCCGTGCGTACCGAGCACGGGCTGTGTTTTTTCTCGCGCTCCCATTACGTCCACGCGCCACGCTTCCACGTCCATTATTGATCTGGCTTCGCCGCTCTGCGACTCGTGCCTCGCAGTCCGTCTTCATCTCGTTGTGCCGCCTTGTGTGCTCTTCCCACCCCCCCCTAGATGTCTTCTGGTGGAGCGAGACGCCGCCAGGCCGAACTCCCCCCTGACCCAGCGTCTGATGCGGAAGACCCTGGCTCTGCACGACTAGAGCCAACGCAAGGTGCGCCGCAACAAAAACATCAAA
This sequence comes from Malacoctenus tetranemus, assembly GCA_032274765.1. Classification (NCBI taxonomy): domain Eukaryota; kingdom Metazoa; phylum Chordata; class Actinopteri; order Blenniiformes; family Labrisomidae; genus Malacoctenus; species Malacoctenus tetranemus. Next base: position 16,861,142 of record JAUESF010000080.1, read on the forward strand.
GAGCTGCTGCGATGCGATCCGGGTTTTTTGGATTTTCGCCAACCGGCAGGAAGTTGGCACCGTTCTCAAGACAGCTGAAAGCTTTTACGGAGTATTTTTCTTCACAAATTGCAAATGTACTTTATGTATGAAGCCACAAAATGTTTCTTATTATAATCATCCAACAATAAAGGAGAACACAGACGTGTTTTTTTTTATCGAGCTAAAAAAGTTTTTGTCGATAAATCAGAGTAAAAACTGTTCCCACACAGAAGGTTTCACGGAAGTTTATTAGCAAACATGTCACATTGAAAAATAAATAATTGAGGGGATGACATCTTGGGTTCAGCATCAATACAAAGCCATAGTCAAAAGCCAATGAACACTTGGCACTTTGCATGTGTCAGTCCCACCCTAAAGTGCATCACACTTGTACGCCTGAAGGCAACAGCACGTTCCGAGTTACAGTAACGGCACACAAAGATGCCCTTGCGTGTGCATGTGTGTGTGAGAGGAGTTGAATGAAGTGCTGCAAAGTTCTTTTCTTGCCGTCTCTCTCTCTCTCTCTCTTTCTTCCCCCCCCAGTGTCGGCCCGCGAGCTCACAACACCGAGGTAATCTCGTCTTGGATCTGAGAGATCAGGATCTGGGACAGCACAATGCCGGCAATCTGGAGGACAGCAGCAGCCACTTTAGATTACACAACAGACTCGCAGCAGCCTGTGCCGAGCGACCCCCGAGGTCCCTCAGCGAGAGGTGTTGTCGCGCTCGGAAAAACGCTTCAAATTCACACCGACGGAGATATTTCAGTATGTATGTTTTCGAGGCGTTTGTACTTTATGTCGCTTCCTTTTTCGGAGTCCTTCAGGCGAACATGTTTGGTGCCAAACGCGGCAGGAGCAGAGCTCCTCAATAATTAACCGTTTGATTTAAAAAACGCGGCTTGTCACACAGACAAATTTCGGTAATGGTGTTTACCGAGGATGTGCAAGACCGAGAGGAGAACTTCATCATCAGATTTGCGGCACATCAAAGCAGAAACGAGCGCGGGCGCCATTGTTTTTTTTTTTTTTCCCCGGGACTCGTGGGCAATTTCCCCCGCTTAGTGGGATCACCGGGGAGCCAATCAGGCTGAAGGGATCCACTGGCGCCGCTCGCACCCTGAGCGGCGACGCCGCGTGATATCACCTGAATCGTTCCGATAAGTAGGCGAGCTAATTATTTATAGGCGGCGTTCACTAGGTGTTAATTTCATTTCATGCCCAATCTAACGTACCGACTGGAAGAATTAACAGCAGTTGATGCTCGAAGGCTTTATGGTGCGGCGGCGTCTGTCAGTGAGTTGGAGGGAGCCATCGGTATCATCTCTCTCTCTCTCTCTCTCTCTCGCTCTCTTTCCCTCTCTATCTCTCTCTCTCTGCACATACAACGTTACATTATCACTCAGAGATCTCAGCCTTGGTTGCAGATTAACCTGCTCTTTCGATCCGGAACAGTGTTATAAATGAATAATGCGCAGTTAAACTTTCATTGTCCCATCGCGCCTAGTTATTGCTGTCTAGGTATAACCCTCCATTTTAAATCTCTCCTCTTCCAGTGGCCTCACATTAACCCGTCCCCATGTTGGTTTCCTGTATAATGTGAGTTTTATTTGATTCCTGAGTTTCCTTTTGTGCAAAGACGAAGGAATGAGACAGTCAGAGAGAGAAAGCTGTAGGAGAGACGAAGACGGACCTCTTTTAATGCGGCTTGCTTAAAGAGAGTAGAAGGATCCTGGCTGACAGAGTGTTACTGGAGCTGGTTTTGTCAGTCGCGTCCAGACGCGCGGTGCAAATGTGCCTTTGAGGATGCTCGCCCTGTCAATATGTTGATCGCCTAATGCTCATTCCAGTGAGCCTCCAGCTGATGCTTGTATTGACCTGATCCGCCGTCAGCGAGTGCACCAGCTTATTTAACAGAAAACTATAGAGTCGTCTTGGCCCTGAGTGATCCGAGGTCTGCGATCGCGAGAGACTGTGCGGTCAATGAGTGTGGGAGCGCCGGCAGTGAGTGAGCACGTGTGTGCGAGGGTTACCTGAGGCAACGCCAGGCCCAGGGCGAGGGCCCCCACCAGCAGCAGGTGGGACTCGATCCACATCACCGCCCTGTCGGCGCAGCCCACCGGGTAGATCGACTTGTTGGCCTCCAGGAACTTTTGGGTTTGAACCCCGAAACCGCACATGGTGTTGATGACCGTCTGTGGAGAAGACGGACAAATGCAACAAAACAAACAAACAAGATATTGTGATCGCTGCATAAACTTTTTAACGCCACGCCAACTGTTATCTTTTTCACATCTCTTGAGTAACATTGCATTTACAGACGCAATAAAACGGTGACACTGAAGAGAGGGCTGCAAAAGTATTATGACTTGGAATAAAAAATGGTGACGGGGAAAAATTGCCAAGAGAGCGATTCAGCCCCGCTGATTTCTTTTGAAGCAGTGATGCAAATGCACGGTGCAGTTGCAGGGTGCCGCCAGCAGGTTGCAGCACTGCATCAGCTCCTGCCTCATTTAATTAATTGATTTTGTTGGTGTGTTGCTTTGTTTTTTTCCCTGCTCATGAAGAAAAAAGGTTGCAGTGATCTGTTTTTTTCTGCTTGGCATGATGTGTGATCGATACAAGAGGGAACGGTTCTACGCGAGAGCGTCGGTCCTCTTGTCACCGGTGGCCTTGGAGCTGTGCTCTCAGCTCCCAGGCCGCGAGATCGGGCTGGTGTGCATCTTTTGTGTGAGTGCGAGTGTATACATTCATGCATTCTTGAGTAGTGTATTTACATATATACTGTTTGCGGGCTCGCATAGATCCTCATCTGCACACGTCTCCGTTTTATGGGAAGAGGTTCATTGCCTCCGTGGAGAAAAAAACACCATAAAACCTTCAGGACCTTAATTTTGACGCGGAGGAATCATCACTGCCAACATTGCAATAAAAGGTTCATAATGCCACAACAGGCAATCTTTCACTTAGCATAACCAGCTACTGTACGTTTGATAGGACCATCTTGCTCCTTGTGGTCTGGCTGCAGTACTGTGACTGCTGATATTCAGTTTAAATGCGCAGTCAGGCTTCATTTCACAGTTTATTCCCATGGCGACGATATTTCTCAGGACTTTTCTTAGGATGCAAATCGACCTCTCGGATGCTGAGAGTGACTCACTCGGGGTATTCAAAGTCACATCATCGTGCAGTCTCCCTCGCAGGGGAGGAACCGGTCAGTCATTACCCGGCCAGGTCCTGTGCCTGACAGCCGTCTGAACACCCCCGAGGAGAAGGGGGAGGGGGGCAAAACTGCTGCAGTTTGTACCCGCAAGGTGTCGACGCGCTGTTTGTCGCCTCCGGGCACTGAGGCGCAGTGGGCTCGCTTTCGTACAAAATCCGCTGTCACAATAATCAAACCGCTGTTTGACACAGTTCAACAACACCACCCGTGTTTTTCAGCTCCCGCAAACAATTAGCAGCCCTGTCTGTCAGATGAAAAGTTTTAGGAGACGCTTCTCTCATTGTATCGCAATTATAAAAAGGATCAAACAGAGCGTGATGTACAAATTACAGACATTAACAAGTGACAACAAAACAACAGTTTTTCTGTTAAAAAACAAAGATTTGTTAATTATTTCTGTTTTGTACGGAGGATTCAACTCATTCAGAAAAAAGGTTGCTCAAAGTTTGCATCATACGTTTCCGTGTTCATTTCTTTTTCAGGGGTTTCGATGGGATTCGTCGCCGGTTTTCAGATGTAACTCGGGTGGCAGCTTAGTGACGGGAGTGATGCCATTTCCAGGGCGAACTCTGCTGACTCAGCGCCTTGTTCCTTTTAGTCGTTTGTGGTCGAGGTGTGTGGGAAGCACTCCAGCGTTTTGGGACCCACTGAATGCTCTTTTCCTCAGCCATTGTTTTTGTAGACGCTCATCAGCATATTTTCGCTTGCACGAGGGAAGCATCCGATTTATATTACGAAATTAGGCCGGGCGACTGTACTTTTGCTTAGAGGTGATGGATGTGGAAAGCTGACGCACGGGTAGAGAACTTCAGTCAAAAACTTAGTGAGGCTTTGACTCGCTTCGTGGTTTCTAACGGTCCTCTTTAAATCAGTGTTTTCTTATCGATTTGTAATCAGCAGGTTCCCATTAGGCCTTCGTTTATTCGTCTACAGCAGGAGTGTCAAAGTCAATAGAGCTCAGAGGCCACACACAGTTTCATAGAGACCAGTAAATTAATAGCATGATTAAAAACAACTATGATTTGATTTAGTGAAAAGAGTACTTGAATGTTTTTCAGAGTCTCCCATTTTGATGCGCTTTTCCTTGAGACCTTCAAAGGACAACCTGAAGTTTCTTTACAGCCTCTGAAAGGACACGGTGACTCTGACTTTAGAAGTTTGCAGCAGCTCTGGCTTTGAGTTGTTAGCCGGCTCCAGCGTGGACCTCTGGAGTAACCCGTCCTCGCAAGTACCGTTATTATTTCCTGAACAGAAAAGGTAGCGAGCAAACGGTGACAAAAAAAGGGGTCGGGAAGCTGTTTAGCTCTCAGTGTTGTGTTCTCTCACAATGTTGAGTTGCCATTTATAAGACTGGATTGGACCCTCGCACGGGCTGCTCTCGGCCCATGAACCACATGTTAGATACCCCACAGTGTCAATTATAATGTCACATAAGGGGGGGAGGGGCTGGGAGTGAGACTGGGGGTGAGACTGGGGGTTGGTGTGGGGGTGTGGGGGTGCGGGGGCCAAACCTCTCCAGGAACAGGAGTGCAGCAGGAGTACGGCACGGCGCAGCGTTCGGTGCTCGGGTTCTCATGTGTACAATTAAAGTAGAGATTCCAAGACCAGTCGGTGTAGTTATTCCACCCGCAGCACTTGAACTGAGAGAAACGAGAGAAAGAGAGAGAAATGGGGGGTGGGAGGGAGGGAGGGAGGGATCGGGTGGAGAGCACAGCAAAGATGTATATTTAGCAACGTGGTCTTGGTCTGCACTGTACATCCTGCCAGTCTGGGCGTCTCCCTTGGGAAAACCCGGGCTCGCAAATGTGCCAGCATGTGCAGATGGAAGAGGAATATCACACGAGGAGACCCAGCCGAGTGCAGGAACTGTACGGTGAACGGAGCCTCTCATGTGAGAAAACCCTTCACCAAAGCCAGATGATAAGTAAACATAACACACACACACACACGCGCTCACACACGCTCACACACACACAGCTCTGAGGTCACAGGCTGCGGTTTTGTTGGTTTAATGCTCAGACGTATTCAATAAACCACTAGCTGTGATCAATCTGAAGACCCGGGTGACGCGGTTGGCAACAAAACGCTCTGGCTGGACGGGATTGGCCGGGGCACCTCTTTCTGGATGTAATCCATCAGGTTCTGCAGATCCAGGTCATCCCGGTAGTGAACAATGGCTTTCTTCACGAATTTTCCCAACGCATCCCTCGTCTGTGTGAAAAGAGGGGGGTGGAAAAAGAAGTGGGGGTAAAACGAGGGAATTTACACAGAGAAATTGCTTTAATATCAGCATTCCCACATTTTTAAAAAATGATGTCTTTTAAGTTTTAATAACTTCATTTAAATCGCCGGAGGAGAACTATCTACAAATGTCTTTATGGGCTCGGCTGTTAAGGTGCTCGGTGACACGGCCGAGCTGCCCCCCGAGGTTCTTCAGGCTCAGTTAATTATCCGGGGTGTCTTTATGGGGAGCGGCGATGTGTCTCTGTTTGAGACACCCCATGGGTGAGAAAAAAAAAAAACGGATCATATCGGGATCGTTTCCAACCCGAACGGAAGCGTTTCTGGGGAGACTTTTTTTCCCCCTTCATTTTAAAGTCTCTATCTCCTGTAATTGTTCCTCTCTCACACTGACGTCACTCGTGTTCTGTTGCATTGTGCTGCTTATGTATTTTTTATGAACGGCCACCGAGGGACGCATGCTGCAAAATTAGTTTTTTAGGCTATAAAAGATATACGGTGCAGCGCGGCTTCTCATTGCAAATTCCACGCTCATGTATTTGTCTCTGTGATATTGGACAAATAATGCTGCACGTCTTCTGGGGACATTGACTACCGGCTCGTTTGCATCAGGCACACACACTATGGGATGTATAGGGACAGTACGGCAGCAGAGGAGGGTCTCCTGCAGCTTGAGTGAAGCATGCATAATAAAGTCTGCGAAAACCCACTGGTGTGAAATCAATACATGTGGTAAAACTCAAGGCACACGCGCAATTTCTTCTGTCTATTCCAGCTGGGGAGATTATAGCTTGAATTTAGCCAATTGTTATTATAATATGGGGGTTCTCACCCAAAATCAGCTCAAGACATAAATACATTTATAGGATTGAATGTAATGAGGATTTGAAGCGAAGTGAGAGTGATTCAGACGGTAAAATTATGCCTATTGTTTGCCTAAATTTCATTGTCCATAATGGTATTCTCCTTTTTTTCTCAGTTATTAGCGAGGCTTTGTCGCCACAATTAAAGTTTTTCTATCTTTTTCGGTGGGGTGACGACAATGAGGGGGGGCGGCCACGCTCTCGCGGGCTGAGTTCAGAAATACAATATGCTCATCTGAGTGCTGGATGCTAATAAGCCACCGGACTTTAAAATTTCATTAAGCTTGAAATGAGCTTCCGCGCGTGGCTTTCGCCGAAGGCTTCATGAGTTTCTTGGCGTCACGGGGCCGCGTTCAGAACAGGTTACGTCGACAAATAACGCGAGATCCTTCAAAATAGCCCAAATTTGTATCCCCGAGAGGTTCTACAGGAAAAAAAATGGTGGAGGATATTTACAGCCCCCCCCTCCCCCTCCCTCCAACTCCCCCCCTCGCCCTCACCCCCACACACGCCGGCGCTCCCGCGTTTTTCCGCATTTCCACATGGCACAGTTCGCCTGTGGGCTTTGGAGCCCGATGTCACACTATGTCATTAGCGGCAAAGTCTCCTTCAAGGGATCTGTTGAAATGGAACATTTAGTTCCACTTTGAAGTGCCGAAGCATTTGAATCATTTAGCGGGGGAAGGATGCTGGGAGGGTTGTTAAACTGCTCTGTTTAGCAGCAGGCAGTCCGAGCGCTGACGGAGAACACAGGGGAGAGGCGAGCGGAGGTATCATCAGACACCTCGCCACTGCACACTGATGTCAGGCAACGCGGCGACTGCGGGGTGTTGTGTTTTTTATCCTCGCAGGAGCCCTAATGGGATATTACTCAAGGAGATAAGTGGATGTTACGAGGGGGAGCTTTCCCTTCCCTGTCGCATCCAAATCAATCACAAGGGTCATAATTGGGGCTGTGGGAGACCCACGAGGGTGTGTATATATGTGTGTCTATCCAGGCTGTGACATTTTTATTGCGTGCTGAGAATCAGATGCAATCAGACTTATCGAATTGTTGCCACGGAAAGAAAAAAATTTAATAATTTTAATTCAAATGAATCAAGAATGAGGGAAACACCTGCAGCCCCAAAGAGTTAATATCGCATTTACATTATTTTCATTCCTCATCAAGAAAAGTTGTGCAGCGACGTCGTTGCACAAGACTGAAATAAGCAAAGTTAGAGGAAGGAAACATTTACCCGCGTGTTTGTTCTCCTGTAGGTTTGCGAGCGTCTCCGCGAGCTGCCACATGCTGCCGCGGAGCCGCAGGTTGCAGAGAGTTGACTTTGTCTTTATCTGTCATTCGTTCCAAAGGTCAGAGGAACAGATGGCTTCATAATTACTAATTGATCATTAATTATGAATCTCATGCCGAGAACAAAAACGACATCGGTAGAGCAAATTACAACAGCTCGAGAAAAAAAAAAAAACACATCGTAATTTTTCAATGTCTGCAGTAGGTGTGGCTCAATGGCCGCCTGAAGTCTCTAAAAATACCATCGAGGTCCATTGATAGAAACTGAGGAGAACAAACATTTCAGCGAGCTGGATGTAAGTTTAAATCGATCGCGCATCGCTGAAGCACCTTATCGACTGATTTGCCGTTCATGCTTCTTCCCTTTATTGAACCTTTGTCTGACGAAGCGGCCTGCACGGACCCGGCGGTTGCCTTGGCAACAACAATGACCGGAAGTGACGCAAAAACGTTGTTCTCGTTTATTCAGATCTGCTTGTAGAAGCTGGTGTATGTTTATGTCTCTTGTTTGTCCCCCACCCTGTGGACTTAGTGGGTCCGTTTGTAGCTTCACATGCTGGTGTTATCAAGTTGTATACAGTGGAGTTTGGGAATTGTGCAGAATGTGCCAAAAGCTGGGAAAGAGTACACTAAATCAATGGCACTCGGGGTCGATTGAGACGTCGGCGCGATGGAGAACAGGAAACCGAATGTGACCTTTGAGTTCGCCTCGTATTATAGAGCGTCTCAGCCGGAGCGCGTGAGCGTTCGTACGGAGGTAGATACCTGATCGGAGTAAAAGAATCCCAGGATCGCTATGGCCAGCTGGGTGAGGAAGACCAGGGTCAAGCTGAAGGAGAACTAAGGTGGGAGAAAAACAGAGAAGACACATCAAAAGGTCACCTGGCTCAGGATCGTCACACACACACACACGTGTCTCATGTTGTGCTAAAAGATGTGAGGCTTCGGCTTTGGGTTCAGTGAGCTCTGAACCACCGTATCAGAAACTTAACGCAGCGCCAGTGGAAGTGATGTGTCTGTTTCGGTCTATTACTGTCTTGAGGAGGCGAATGTTCTCTCTGAGGGCTCCGATACAGCCACAGAAAGTGATGAAGAACATGACCACCCCCACCACAATTAGGATGACAGCCGGGTCGATCAGGAACGTGTCCCGCACCGTGTCTGGCAGAAAGACAGGGAAACAGCGTCTGTTTAGATCGCTACCACCTCATTTTTTTCCCCTCTCAATTTTATACATTCAAAGTAATTCCTCCCCAAACGCTGTTTTCCTATTTATGCTTCGCTTCTGCCTGCACTCGCTGTCTTCATTCACTGAAATCACCACTGATTTAATGAGGATTAGGTGCGATACAGAATCAGCAGGATGAGCGCAGGTTAATCTTTTTATGCCGTCCATCAACTGCGTATCACAAATTGAAGGTAAAAACGATGTCAGCAGGTAATCTGAGGATAAAGCAGAAGACTCCATCGAACAGACATGACAGCTCAAAGAGGCCACAGGTTCACAATGCAACAGCCTTCAAGATGTTGCTAGAGTGTCTTTGTATCAATGCAGGCCTTGTCTACATGTAGACCGTAACGTTTCAATTTAGTGAAAAGTTTCTCATTAGGATGATATCAGAAATCCTGCATGGAACACTGTAGTATATATGCCAGGCCTGTAAGGGGAGCTGTGACACTGCGATGGAGCATGTGTATACAAAATTAGAAGGCAATCATCGACTAAAGTTTGGGCTGTGAGGCAAATTTTTCTGTTTTGTTTCAACAAACGTGTGTTTGTCCAGTCACGGTTCGTGAACTTCAAATAGTAGCAGAGACGTTAGCTTCATTTGGACGCTTCACCTGTGTGATGAGCAAATGAAGCTTTGCAAAAACAGTGACCCCTAGTGGCCAAGTTAGTTCAGAGCGATATCTCAAACACCACTGAAGTGCCACAAAACATGAAAAAGAGACCGTGTGGTCATTCAGTCTGCTGTTTTGATTCTTTTCATGCGAAGTTCGTCATCAATCATCGTTACATAGCGAAACCGGTGATATATCTGATGTTGGAAGACACCGAGATGAAGAAGTAGGCGACGGCGCTTGTTTGTCTCGCCGCAAAACTCACCACTACTTCCAGAATCTCTCGTCACAGCTCAACGCCGTTGCATAATAATAATAATAATAACACATCTCATATTGCTGCTTTGATGCCCAACGACTCACAGCTGTCAAACCAATGAAACGCTCCGGACCGACAAAATATGTCAAATCAAACGCACACAAACATGTGGAACTGATGGAACGAAGCGTGAGGTTCAAAGCTGCAGGCGCCATTGGTCACATGACTGATGGAGTGTCGGGATGAGTGACACGAGCGGCGACGCCTCAGTTCATTCTGCCCGTCATTAACAGACGATAAAATCCTTTCGGGTCACAACTTTAACACAAAGAGCTGGAACGGTGTGGAGAGTGTGTGTTGGTACCTGTTGCTTTCTGGACTTTGGCATAGACCCCGATGGCCACGATCAACAAGGAGAAAATCTGAGGGGAAACAGAAAGGTTATTCCCCCCACAACACGTTTAATCAGCTCAAGTTTTACAACACAGCAAGAAAAATCTTGTTTTTCTTGGTCTTTGTTTTTGGAGCGCAACAAGTTTCCTTCACATTATGTCCATAAAAAGCAGCATCAGGTGTTTTTAAGTTTGTTTACTCGCCAAAAACCAATAGCATGCACCAGATTTCAAGATTTGTCCGGATTGAATATTTATTTCAATGTGTGAAAACTTTCTGCCGCTTCCAGTCTGTCAACCATGACAGGTGTGATTAGATTAGGGATTTTAAGCCTTTCGCAGGTGCTGAGTATGCAGAGCACCTGTAGCCGCCACGGCTGCATCAGTTTACGTGTTGGGGGGGGGGATAAACAGACGGATGGATGGGAACGGCAACGAGGAAACAAAACATGCAGGATTTGTAAATTTAGAGTTTGTGGTTTGTTCTTTGTTTACTGATAAATGTCACGAAACAAATCAGGATTGGCTTGTTGTGAATTTAAGGGAAAACTTCCATCCATCATCTGGAACACTTTTGCAGCTTAGGGTCTTTCGGTAATGAAGCCGATCCCTGCTGACATCAGCAAAGAAAAGGCAAAACCTGAAAAAAATCACCACTCCATCACAGGCAAAGCAACACCGACGCACACATCTACACCCGCAGACCACTTAGGGTCACTGATTAACCTCAAATGCATGTTTTTTTGGCTGTGGGAGGAAAGTCGTGCACGCGCACGGAGAACGTGCACGCCAGGAACTTTCAGGCTGTGCCATTGTATCCTTGAATTTCAATATTACCGAAGAACTCGGTTCGAGAGTCGTGTTTATTCTCCTCTGACGGCTCGGCGTGCGCCTGATTGTGCGTGTTGTCAGCCACGTCGCTGACTGAGTCCTCGTTGAAAAGCGGCTGAAGTTGTGACTTCACCTCAACAGATTTCGCACGATAAAATAAGTAGCGTTGGTGCCTGGAGTTGATTGGATTGTCAACACTAATTCCCGGCCTTTGTCTGATTGTTTTTCTCACCTTGAATAACAATAAGTGCGCCCATGCTTTCATATCCAGCCTTGAAAATTCAGAGATTTTCTCTTTACTGTTTTTTTGTGTATTCTTTTTGTGCGAGCCTTTGTCGGTAAAGTGTTTTTTATAGATTTGTATTGTTAAGAGTCTTAAAAGCCTGTGCTGCACCTCCCAGGTGGTCCAGAGGAGCATCTCCAGTGGTGTGAGTCTTATTTGGTTGGCCTTCATGTAAAACCCAGATTTTCATCTCGTCTGGAGACGTAAAAGTGTTGCTTAGAAATAGTGCATTTCATCGTTATTGAATCAATGGTGTACGTTGACAAAACAATCGCTGCCAGAGCACAATCGGGTAGATGATGCACATATTCTTCGGAGCGACTTTTAAGATTTTGAAGCGCATCTTTAGGCGCCGTTGTCGTGTCGCGTGGGAGTGTGTGCGCCGACAGCTGGAGCGCGCGCGTGTTTTTCCGGGTGGCAGTGTGCGTCTGCAACAGGAGACACACTTATGCGGTAAATGTATTCCGGCTCTGTTTTTCAGGCTTTTCAAAAAAAAGGATGAATCAGGCTTCTCCCGGCGGATTGTGTGCGGAGGTGAAAGCCAGCTGAACTGAGCCACGGGGACGCGGGGACAAAGACCTGATGGATTAGGGCTGCGGCGTTCACTTCGGAGCCCACGTCTGATAAACAAAGTCAACACGGGCTGTGCTGTGTGCTTTGCTGGGGGATGCAGTTATTGTTGATTGGCTCTAAACACAGTAAGAGAGTTTCGCTCCCCCCCCCCCGCCCCCTCGCTGTTGGATTCGATGAACGGGGTTGTGACGGAGGTGTGGGGGGACTAGGTGGCGTTACGGAGGGGATCCGTGCGCGCGACTCGTAATGTGGGAGGAAAGTGAGGGCGTCTGAAAGTCTTAATGGCGTGTTGGTGTGAAAGCGAGCCCCGGCTGATGGAGCTCTAAAGGCTGATGGATGCTTTAACGGCTCTCTTCCTTTACATCGCTTATTTTCAGTCCCACTTGTCTTCGCAGCCTTTTATTAACTCCCGACACCGACCTCGGGAGTTTATTTCATTTAGGACCGACTAACGCTCGCTGTCATTGAATCAGCTCTGCTACGCTGGCGTAGTAGTTCCAGCTCCGGCTTCACCACGAGAAGGTCCGACGTTTTCCATCAAGATGGCGCCTTCCTGCGCAGAGTTTGCGTGTTCTCCCTGTCGTCTGTGCAATGGTTTCCTCCAGCAGTTCTAAAACGTGCATTTGAGGTCAATGAGTGAATCTATGATATCAATTTGCATGAATGTGTGCGTGTGTCGTTGTCTAATGGAGGCAAGGAGTAATTCACTGACCCTGAGGCAGGAAAGAATGCAGCATCTACTATACTGACGTGTGTGGGCCAAGGATAAACTTAAGGCAAAGATACATTGTGGTTCGAACAACACTGCGGATATCAGAAGGCTCGAAGTATTGGAGTGACCCTGACTTGGTCGCTCATCGTAAAAGAGAAACGGTCTTGAGTAGGTTTAACATTGTTGACTATTTGTACACGATTTTTCGCTGCATCCATTTGAAAATAAGTCAGTTTTTTTTCCAGCCAAACTCTCGCACTTTATTCCCTAATATAAGGCTGTTCACTGTTTATTCAGTGGAGATGCCGAGTGGGAGGAACAGGCCTTGGACTGAAAAGCAAAAAAAATCTATGTTTTTTATTCATTTTTGAATCAAAAGATGCATTAAAATTTTCAGACATCACTCCAACCTGAATAAATCTTGTCATTAAAAGAAAAAAAACCTCCCTGAAAACCCTTTAACATATTGTCCTCAAGACGGGTAAAACTGAGCGCTGCCTCCCTGCCTCAGATGAAGCTTTCAGCTTCTTTTCCCTCTCCTGAGTACAGTAGTGACTCCAGATACCTCCCGTTGCGTAACAATGCAGCCTACATTACGCTCGGCCACAACTTCCTTGTATCCTTGGACACATACGAGGAGCAGGCTCGCACGCTTGCCAGGTGTTTTATAGCTCTGCGTGAGTCAGCGCTCGGGCTGATTTGATAAGAAAAGGACCGCTCAACGTTCGCCACGGTGATGTATGTGCAATCTCAGCGTCCATATATAACTGCCGCAAAACAGGAAGCCGTGGGAAGGCCGGCGGATCCTGCTGCGCGCTGCCGCGGATACGAGCTGAGTGATATGTCTCGATCTATTATTCATCAGATTTGTGTTTGTTGTTTTTCATTGTAGGAAATCCTTTTCCTTTCTCAGAGCTGCGACTCGGTGATATCCACTGATTTGTATGCTCCAAAATGTTTGGAATTGAAGGCGTCCCGGGACAGTCGAACAGCTTTGTCTGTACACAGGCCTGAGCTGCTGCTGCAGGAGGAGGAGGAGGAGGAGGAGGAGGAGGCTCTACTTACCCAAAACAAGAAGCTGAAAAAGAAGAGGAAGTATCTGATCCAGGGGTTGACGAAAGAGAAAGTCTCAGCGCGGTTCAGATTCTGACTCCTCTCCATTGTCTGCCGCCCGCCGTGTTTACAGTCCCTCCGAGAAAGAAAAAAAAAGGCAAAATCAGGGTTGAGTTTTAGTTCAAAACAGCCCCCCCTCGGTTCCAGCCCCACCCTGCAGATCCTCGGTCGCCATGTGAATCTGGGAGCTTGTTTGCAGGCTGCGGGCGAGAGAGGAGGGGTGGTGGTAGGGGGTGGTAGGGGAGGGGGTCAGGCCGGCTAAAAAAAGGGGGCATGAGTCTGTGACGCGATCCCCCATGCTGGCAGGACCCAGAACTGTCTATGCAGGCTGACGGGTCACATTACACACAAAATATGTGGGGCTGACTGCAGCTGAATGGCCCACGAGCTCCGGAGCACATTGTCAGGCCCGCTGTGGCTCTGCAGATCTCCTTTCACCTCGGCACTCTGTCGTGTCTTCGTTTGTTATGTTTCAGATCCTCTCGTCCTGTATCATGTTCTTCCAAGCTTACTGACCTCTCTCCCTTCAATATTAATGTTTATGGCCGCTGTGTACTGGTCCATAAACCGGAGGCTCAAAGACGCCGGGCCCCTGCAGGGGAGAACAGCCGAACCGCGGCCGAGGGGGCGGCAGGACAACGACATCTTGGAAGGAGGAACATCTAATCGAGTTAAATCGCGTTGGGGGGGGGCTGTCTTTGTTGTCGTGTTGTTGCTGCGTCCATTTGCATTCGGGAGTGAATCTATTAAATTCAAGTCAAATAATCGAATGAATCCCGAGGAAAAGATAAAGTCAGGCCACCTTTAACACGATGAGATCTGGGCGTGAAACTGGGCTCATAATCGACCGGCGGTGATAGATCATCCGTCGGCGAGACCTGGGGAGGGATTATCCGAGGATACAATATGAAAACTTGTCTATAAAGTTAATGTAAATGTATAAAACATTCAACAGCGGCTGATTGAATTTTAAATTCCTGCTCATATTTCAGAAAGGTAGTCGCTCCTGTCCTTGGCGAGAGAGGTGCTCCATCTGAATACCAAATCAAGGGCTTGTTGTTTCTTTTTTCCCCCCCTTTTCTTTATGAAGTGTCTCCTGCTGAGTGACAGAAGGACGCAATGTCCCACAGGACCCACGGCGCGTCTCACAGCAGCATGAAGACTTAATAAGATTGATCTCCTCCTCTTTTAGGTGGGCGATGACACTCTTTTACTCATTTAATTTTTGTGTGTGTGTGTTTTTACTCGCATAGTTCGCTACACTGCAGAGAAAAAACCAAGGCCGAATATGATAGAAACACTGGCACATTTCACTCATTATGAAACATTGAAAAAAGAGTTAGTTTGAAAGTTATTTTAAGGTTTTTCTTCGGGACGTACTGAGATATTTTGACTTCAATAAAAGGAGATTACTTGGAAAAAAACAAGTAGGAATAAATGCTAAAAAATGAAAGAGTTGAAAAAAAAGACAAGTGTTTTTCAAACTGGGCATGATTTCCTGTAAAGATATAACCTTTGAACTTACTGTGTCTACTCTGTGTTTCTTCCCTTTATAGCTGAAATGGTAGAAAACCAGAACACACTGGTCTTGTTCTCATTCTCAGGCTTGCGCAGTGCTAACAGTCCCTCAGAGCTTCTCGAAAACACACACACACACACACACACACACACACACACACACACACACACACACACACACACACACACACATACTCTCTCTGTGTATCTCCCAGTGAGAAACTGGGACAGCGTATATGTGTTAAACTAGTTGCATAAAGAAACAGTCTAATTTCACATTGCAAGGTTGCATCGACGCGCCGGCTGAGAACCAGCAGAGGTTTTCCCGCTCCTCGTTACTCAAAATGATGTTGAAACCTTTTTTTTTCCTCTCCCCGCGTTCCTGAAGGAATAATATAGTCTGTGGTTCCTGCTGAGAATCCCCCACGAAAAAAGGATCGCACTGTCACCTCAGCAGATTAAATGAGAAGCTGCTGCCAGCAGCTTTTTTGATTAAGTGTAGCACGAGAGAGGAAGTAGAAAGAAGCGCAAAATAAAGTAAGAGGAAGCACAACACGTGGCTGTTTCATTCCAACTACTTATTGACCCATATAACCTAATAAGTCTCCAAATATCACTACTCCTTCTGATATCAAAGTGAGAGCAGCATAAGTTTATGTCGAAAAAAGTCCTATTTTATTGTTTTTTGTTGCTTTTGTTTTCGTGTATCAAACCTACCGAGGTAAACCGGTTATTGTGGAATTTAAAAACATCCGAGACTCAACAGAATTTCTCTCACATTTGAGACAAAACTTTAAAAAACAAGAGTAAACAATGGAGGAGGCAAAGGAAATAAAAGTTGAGCATCCACCATCCAGCCTGCTTGGTAATGCAGTCACCTAAAACCACTTTTTTTTTTTTTTTTTCCCGGCAGTCTCGAAGGATTTCCCCCACACACGCTGAGAGCTGGCTGGCTCTGTTCCTTCCCCCCCTCAGTCCCACTCATCCTGAGCCATCTGAGCTGGATTTGTGTCAGAGATTGTGGCAGCCAGTTCATCTGGGGCAGCACTCATCACTCTGCTCCTTGGTCAAACAGCCTTTACACAGCCCGGAGGTGTTTTTGGCTCGTCGTCCTGCTGCGGCGCAGGCCGCGGTCCCGCTCAGCAGCAAACCAGATGGGACAGTGTGTGGCTGCGGATTGTTGCCGGGAAAGCATCGCCTTGAATATCGAACGGCGCTGCCCAAAGTGTGGCCAGTAAACGGGCTGCAGCACCGTCTCATTTCCTCCTCTGGGCCTCTCGTCGGGAAGCCGAGGACGCAGACGCCCTCAGCTCACCTCTGGAGCCTAAAACAACACTCGCACAGGGACAGAATTCCAACAGATTTCCTCCGCTCTAATGTTCACGCCGAGTGTTTCATGTCCCAAAACAATTATTTTCATCTTAGTGGTCCACTTTTTGTTTCTTCCTTTTTTCTCGAGTGACCCTGAAGGCCTGGTTCCTGTCTCCTCCGTGCAATTGATGTCGAGACTCTATCTGCTTCTGTGGGACGCGCAGCTCTAATCAGACACGTCGTTAACTGGTAATTGCTGACAACTGGTAACTCTAATGAGCGAGCTGCTCTGCAGCAGCAGAGAGGAGCTTCTTGGTGTTCCTGTCCTGGAGCAGTCATCGGGGGGG
>JAUESF010000080.1:16889891-16901010 GCA_032274765.1 Malacoctenus tetranemus
TGCTCGTCCAATGTAATCCAAGTGTCCTGAGTGGGTACCGTCCATAATTGACTCACAACGAAATCATTTAGAATGTTGTTAGAGTGTTGTTCAACATGGGGGTGGGTAGAAAATGATGGCACATCATTGTTTGGGTGTACTATCCCTTTAACTTGAGAAACCCAGACCTGAAACGCCACATACAGTGAAGCACGTTCATTTTACAAAAGACCCGTAGAACCCAGTCAGACCGAAAGTCTCCGCTCGGAGTCTGAGACCCTCTCAGAGGCTCGAGCCCCGCTTTTGTTGGAGGAGCACGTACGGCGGCTTGCGAGCGCGGCTTAATCCGTGGAAAAGAATCATCACGCTGCTTTGTTTCGTAATTGTACAATGACTTTCTGAAAGGGGGGGAAAAAAAGGACATGTGGGAAAAGTACAGACAGAACTGACTTCCTGGTGACTGCCGAGATCAGTCGCCGTCTGAGCCGTCACACAAACGTGGCACAGACAGTCTGCACGCACACACACACTGACAAGTTCACCGCCATCTAACTGCAGCTAACATTTTGTACAGTCGTTAGGCTGCCTGACTGGAGCGAGCAAAATCACTGCGAAACAACACAGCAGTCAAATTTATGCCAACACACGGCTGAAAAACTAAGTTTGCTTCTGTTTTGTTTTGGGGTTTTTTCTGTCTGAAGACACTTTTGGAACGCGGCCGCTAAGTCAGAGGGAAAAAAAACTGCAAAGAGCGTGAAAGTGAGACACTAACTGTATAAAGAGGGATAGATGTGAAGCGTGGTTTAGATCCAAAGGAGGCACGGCACCTCGGGAGGAATATCTATCACCCCCCCCTCCCTGCAGAGCCTTTAATCTGCAACTCGCTACCTGCTCCTCTATATTCAGCATCTTTGCTCTCCGGTCTTGTGATGACTCCTCATACCTGACTACAGTTTGCTTGGCACGAAGCCGGGTGGCTTTGATTCTTCCAGACAGGATCAGGGTGGTGGCGAGAGAGAGAGAGCGAGCACCTAGCAGCTCTTTCGACATAAGTCGTTGGCACTGAGGTCACGCGTGATCCGATGTGGTGTTTTCGACATGGATCAATGCGATAGAGGCTCGGACGGATGGATAAAGAAGAAAAAAAACACCCCGTCCTACCTGTACGACCAGGATGACCATGCCGATGGTTCCCAACAGATGCTTGTTGTCGTCCAGCCATTCCTCCACCTTCTCGAAGCATCCCTGAAACGGAGCAAAGGCTCTTAAAAAAAAGTGCATTTCCTGCAGAGAAACGACATCACGCCTCGGTCACAGTTGCAGCCAGTTAAGTGGATAATCTCGCCCATCATGTTCCCAGTTTTTTTTCTGTAAAATATTTCCCCTCACATCCTCCCGTGGACGGATGTCCGGCAGGTGAAGTGTGGAAAGAAATGAATTAGTCATGAAGGAATGACTTTTATATGCAGACTTATATGGGGAATAGGTTCCTCCACCACCGGTTCATCCGGAGGTCAGTTACCAGGTGGGAGGTAAAGCGAGGGACCTGGTGGTGGTGGTGGTCCTCCACACGCAAAGTGCTGCCCCCCCCGCCTTCTTCCTTGAGTGTGGATGCTGAGGCAGCATGTAAAAGTTAACCATTGATTGTGTGGCCTCGCTCCTCTGGGCAGGATTACACTCAAGCTTTAAAGTGATGAGCCTCCCCAGCGCGCCAGCTCAATGCCTGCCTATTCCCATTTTGGCAATTATAATACAGCTTTTAATCCGCTACTTTGGACCTGCTAACAAGCCACTGGGAGCCGATTAGAGTCGTAACGGGGAGGACGACCGGTGAACATTGTTTTGCATAGTTTCTGGACAAAAAAAAAAAAGGGGTCTGTTGTTAGACAAACAATGGAGGAGAACTTCATAGTAACCAGAAATAAGAAGAATTTCCCAAACTTGCTTCAAAAACACAGAAGATGAGAAAAGAAAGCGCAACACAGATGGACTACGGATCTAAGCTGCACGAGGCGCCTCGTGTTTACGCTACTTATGAATCAGGAGGCATTAAAATGATTCATTTCAGTCATGGTATCTTAAGGCAACGTAATTATAATTTAAAGCCATGTAAATATGGGCTCTTTAAAGGTAACATGAGGCAGCGCGACGGCCATGAATCTAGCTAATGATCCTGCGAGTGTCGTACCGACAGACTGATTACAAGGTAATAAGCGCGATGTACTGCAATATATATTTGCGGTACGACAAGACCAGGCTGCCGTTGTTTGTTTACCTTTATCTTCGCAGTAGTTCTGCTGCTTCATGTGTTGATTTTGGGTCACGAAGTTGACGTCTTTCAGCTGTCAATTATATTTTTGGCATTGTTATCTCACCGCAGTTTTATTCTTCCCTTCCTTTGTAGCTGTTGTCTCTGTTTTTTTGTTTTTGCTTTGTATGTTTTTGTGGTCATTTTGCATTTCTCTCTTGCGATTCTGCGCCGCTTTGTTGGCATTTTGTTTGTAGTTATTTTGTTTCTCTTTCTCAGTGGTTTCGCAACCCTCTGTCGCTGTTTTGCACCTCTCTGTAGTGCTTTGATTAACTTTACAAGAAATGCACTGAGAAATCCCCTTAAATAGAAGCTCTGGGACGCATTCCCAGCAGGCCGGCTGCACGGTTATACAACAGTGCGCACTGCACGTCCCACTAAAAACACTTTTTATCGCTTGCGTTTAGGTTCGAGTCGACTCACCCGGTTCCAGAACATGTTGGTGGAGTTGCGTCCACAGTTTTGGTAATGCTCCTGGCAGCAGCGGTCGGGTACGACCTTCTCCTTCAAGGCCTCGTGCCAGTCGGTGTACGCTATCACACCGCAGCACTTCCACTGTGAGCCACACAAACACACACACACAAATGACAACACATCAGACAAAAGATTAACAAATGCTTCCAGTCAGAGGACTTCAAACTTTCTTAGGATTCCATTAAATTGCTTCTTTAATCTCTGATTTGTAAAATGTCTTACAGTTTACTGACATAAAAAAGAGGAGCCTTCAAAATAAAAGCACAGAGAAGTTTTAATATTTAATAGCTGATGGATTGAAGTGTCTCGAGAGTTTTCTGTGAAATAAGCAGCATCGAGCTTCTGTGAAGCTTCGGCCCTCCATCAACTCTGGTGCCCTCCCCAAAGAGGCTCCTGGACCCTCGGTTGTCAACCACTACTTAACCTGAACACAGTACTCCCAGCAGCAACTTCATCAGCCTTGTAAAAGCACAATCATGCAACATCCTCTGGCCAGAGAAACGTAGTCATTAATGAGAGACGATTCACGAGAACAAACATCTGCGTGTGTTCTGCAGCACCCACCTCCGCCTGGATGATGTTCCAGGCATTTCGCAGGCCTATGTTGTTGTCTGAGTTGTAGAGTGCCAGCCCATCCTTTAGATCCTGCTTAGCATTCTCACTCACCTGCGGATAAAAAAGAAGAGCACCAGCCTCGGTTACAGACCTCGCGTTCATGAGGGGGTTGGCTCAGCAAGTACAGTCGACTGAGTTATTGCGTTCATTAGAGCCCTCCTGCAGTCTGGGCGGTAGAGTCGGCAGCCAAAGCTCGAGTCTTTATGCGAGGGCAGCGATATGATTGTGTTCTGGAATCCGCCTCAGTCTTTTCAGGGTGAAGCGTGTTGATGATGTTCACGGTGAATAGTAAAACTACAGCGTTGATGTAAACGCACCAAACAGCAGAGCATCCACAGTTCAGCTACAGTTAACCTATTTTTTCTCTCTCTCGGAATAACAATCATATTTGGGCTTATTGTGTGATGCCCACAAAAACTGACGCACAACGTGTTGCCTTCCCCTCACACGTCGAAGCTCCACGCGTGCCCTCCAGCAGCGCCACTGAATCATTTTCTTCTTGAGTGCACACCAACAATGCGCTCAGGGTTGTGCCATGTCTGATGGAGATTAATATCTCATTGGAAGTGTTAATGAGATACAAAATCAGAGCTTTCGCTCTCCTGCAGTTCACCATGCCTGTGGGGATTTGCTAACTGCCAGGACAGATTGAGAAGCGCTTCAGATACGGGGTAATTATGACTGGGGAAAAAAAAAAGAAAAAGAAAAAAAAGATGACATGCACTGCCAGAACCACGCTGCACGTCTTCACGGGCAATAAAAGTAAAATCACAATGAAAGAAACACACTGGCTTTAATAGTTGAAGCTCGAGGCTTAAAAATTGCCTACAGAAATTTCGATTTTTTTTTTCTCTTGTTCAAGTTATTCAGCATATATTAGCAGAGCAGCATCATGCCTGTCACTTCCCAACACAACAGGGTGCTTTCAGCTATTCTGCGATTTCTTTGCTCGTAGACGGAGGGACGGGTGTTCGGCTCAGATGTTTTTTGCAGGCTGCTCAGTAAATCCTTCACTTGAAAAAATAAAATAAAATAAAAGAACAGAGACGCAGCTGGCAGGTACTGTCAAAGAAATATTAAAGAAACACAGTTCTGATGTCGCTCCAGAATAAAAAAAAAAAAAAGGAAGCGGCGTCTGGCGCGCCCTCGCTTCGGCGCGCTGAACTGTGTGAGAGACTTAGATAAAAGCCATTTCTTTGACCGAAACTAGATTAAGCAGCAAATTGTTGTGTTTCAGCAATTTATTGGAAGAAGTAAAAAGCCCCAATTCCTTGTTTTCACAGCTGCGAGGCAATCGAAATATATTTGCTGAATTAGACATAAAAGTCACACTGAATTTTCACTGAGTAATTAAACTTTCGCGGGTGATAAAATGCCTTAGTGATCATTAATTATGCAAAACCATTTAAAACATGCTCTAAAAGCTTTGAAATATGATTATTATTTCTGGTATCGCTTCCAATCGCAATCTTCTTCCCTCACTCTGTTGCGTCGTCGCCGGCGCAGGGGGAGGAATTTGTGAGCTGCACCTCCGGCTGCTGCTCCCATCATATCTGTCCTTGTGCAGGCAAATGAGATGCAGAGCGGCATCATCAATCTCTGCCTCATACTTTGTTTCCATCCTCTATCTTCTCCATCTAGGCTATATGTGATGTTGCACGCTCATTACCGACTCCTCTCACACTTACAGAGTCACTTGAGAGCCCACCCCCCGCCGCCCCCTCCTCCTCCTCCACCACCACCACCACCACCATCAACAATAAGGAATCATCTTCTGAGTCTCCAATAGCTTCCTGCTCATCTTCCATTTCATGTTTGGAAGTCTTTGTTACAGCCTAAAATGAAACTTAATGATCCAGATTTACCACTAACGAGAGGCAGACAAATGAGTGCAGAACAAACAGGGATTTGATCGTGCAACACTCTGACCCATTTTTCTCCTTGGAAAAGAAGCAGATAAAAACACGTCTTTGTTGCATTAGCCTATTTTTTTTCAGATACACAAAAAAAACGCGCACTTCCAGGCTGGATGTGATGTTGCTGGTACTGGAAACGGTTGGCAAATAACAGCCGTGCTGTGATCACACCTGAGCGCTGGTAAGTTTTCCCTCAACGTTGCCAGAAGGCATCCCGAGCAATATTTTATGTGTGGCACATTGACAAAGCCCCGAGACGCAGAGCATACTTCTCATTACAAAGATAAGCCGGTGGTTTCCTCTGGGCTGACCACGTCCACCCTCCGCGGCGCAGGACAGCACATTCATCACAGAAAAATCTAGAGGGTCCAGCTTGGCCCGGCCGGGGGAAACACATGAGTCACAGAAATGGGAAAAAACAAACAGAGAAAAGGCGAGTCGATACGCGCGATGACAGGGCGGAGGGAGGAGGAAGGAGCGGGGGGGGACTTTCTGACCAAACTGATGCATGTTTTCTGTCACCGTTCACAAAAAAACCCGAACAGAGACGATGCTGGAGACACACATTCGCGCCACTTGACGTGCTGTAATAACACAACTCAATTCACAGATTTATCAAATGCTGAATGGTCTTTTTTTTTGGCCGCGCAACTTTGGGAGAGTTTCCCGGGCAAATCCCGGCGCGGGGACGCTCGGCTGTCAGATTTGGGCCTCAGATGTGGTGACACAGTGACACCCCGGGGAGCAGGTACACCGGGACCTGTCACCGCACGGACATGGAGCTTACACCGAGCACTCATTACCGGAGCACACAGCAGCAGCAGCAGAGCTGACTGCTCCTATTAAAAATATATGGGTTTTTTTTCCTCCCCCCTCTCTGAGGGTTGAATATGCGCCACAAATCAGATTTCACGGGTCAGGAAGCAGAGGTCACCGCTGCGCTGCAGGTGACACAGCCTCCAGGTTTTTCCCTCAAGAGGACAGCCGGCTAACAACTGGTGTCTCACCGAGCAGAGCGAAGAGCACTGTGGCGTACTTTACATAACGCGTCAAAGTTTACAGTACACAGCGGCAACACTGAGTCTCCAGTCTTGGTTTATGTATGAAGATAATTGTGTCAGTCTCACCTCCTCCCGCACAGCTTATACTTTCCATAATTACAATATTCAAATGACGTCGCCGTTCACTGAATCTTCATCTCCGTGTGGCAATTTCGTACATAAAACCCAAACAACGAGGGAAGAATGCAGGTGGCTCTTCGCAGGTGGTTCAGTAAACATTTCACTCCGAGAAGAAATAAAAGGAAAAAAAAAGACCATCTGTGGTTAAAAAAAAAGGTTTCACAGATGGGAAGAGGTAATTGTACATGCCATGTATAGCAAAAAAAGAGCTTGATAAAACTTTAAGTTTTTAGTCATCTGACATGTTCTGTGCACACTGGATCTTCACTTGAAGGTGGCAAACCATCACTGAAGAACAAGACAAGTAGAGGTGAACAGAAATTCTCTCATTTGCTCATTTGGTAACTTTTGCAGGGCTAAAAGTTTGAGGACAGCTTTAAATAGTAGCACACGATCATCAAACGTGAGTGAAACGTTGTTGTGCATCCTTTGGATTTGGAGCGACATCAATCAACAGCTGACAAAAAATCTGCCCGTCCTCCCTCTCTCTCTCTCTCTCTCTCTCTCTCTCTCCTCTCTCTCTCTCTCTCTTCTTCCCACCAAGTGAAATATTTGATTCTTCGACTCCTGCCTGCTCCCATGTGCTCACCAGCTGGTCACCGAAGCTGGCACGTCTGCTGCTCAATGCTGGATAGGTGGAGTATGTGCAGATTTTATGAAAAGCTGAATTTGACAGATTGCAAACAAGACTTGAAAGAAGTGAGAGAGAGGGTCCCTTGATTTCACCCTTCAATCCGTCCAACCAACTTCTACACCAGCTTTGTTTCATCTTAGCTCGTCCAAACTCGCTAAGAAAGGAAAAACGCTGCCCACATTCTTGGCAGGTTGCTACAGATGACTAAACACATCCACACACATGTTCACGTCAAAGAACAGAACATGTGAGAAGGCTGTGAGAAGCTGCCAGAGGATGACTGGACAGGAAAACATGCAAGCTCCACAAAAACAAGCCGGAGCATCGACTGGAACAGCGTGTGTTTCTGTGGGAGAGCGAGAGCGCGCGGCGCTGCACCTCCCTGCAGCCCCTCTTATTATTCACATCCAAAACGCGAGGCTACTTAATATCTGTCTTGACCTAAATAACTTCACACTTGGAGATTAATCCGGTTGTGGTCAAGGTAAGCTGCGATGATGCTTTGTAGCATCTCCAATATCAAATGAATGAAGGTGCGCTACTTTCTAGCAAATTAAAATCTCCATTAAACTGACATCAAAGTCTCACCGAGGCTAAAAAGCAGCGCGCGCGTCTGTCCCGGCATTCTTGCGTTCAAAAGGAAGAGCTGTTTATTTTCAACTCGTCTAAATCCCTTTAAATAAGACTCATTCAGCGCAGTGACACCCCGAATCAAAATGTCACTTTTTTTTTTTCAGCTTCCCTGAATGAAGCCGAGCAAGTTTCCTCCCATGCTCTCAGATCACAGAGACACCGCTGGCTGGTCTCCAGTCAGCTGAAAGCAGCGGTGCCTCATAATCAGACGCCGAGACACGCAGTCACACCGGATCGTCAGTCGTCAGCTGCACGCTCCTGGAGGACAAAATCGGGTCAACAAAATACATTTTCACATCTAATTTGTTCCGTTCACTTGACTGCACCTCTTCCAAACGTGTTTAGCACTTTGATCCCCCCCCCCCTTACATGATGGTTATTGGATTACATACTATCAGGGCTGCGCCTGGCTTAAAGTGTCAAATCCTTTGACTCTTGGGGGAAACTAAGACGCTAACAATACTTCACTGGTGCTCAGGCTGCTCGGCTCTGGACAAGTGCCGTGTTTATTGCACTGAAATTGCAATAAATGAGGTGCCAGACAAACAGCAGACACCGGGGTTTCCAACAACACGCCGTTACGCCTAATTTTGCCGGGTTGCTATGGAAGCGTTTGACCGGTAGCCTGAGGCCGGGACACTCGCCGGAGCCCGGGGGGGGAGACCCCCCACCCGCTCCCGCTGCTTAATTGGTCTGAAAAAAATAACACACAGCCGGGGATTGATTCTGCTTTTACACAAATGCAGGGGACGGCTGGGTGTGCCTGCTGGGCCGCGAGGCTGTTAGGAAGATAAATTTAGGACGCACCAGTTGTTTTCCGCCCCACACTCTCCAGACTCAACACTCCCACCTTCTTCATGGTATCATTACCTGTCACTTGACTGCTTTTTTTAAAAAAAAAAACAACTTTGCAATAGCACCTCATCTACCTTATGACACGTGTCCTCTTTTGTGCCTATTTTAGTGCACTTCAACACTCTTCTGCATCGCACGTTCATTTTTCTCTGCCGTCTCTGGTGTCACATCTCCTTTCCTCTCACCTCTGTCCACCTGATTTCCTCCTATACCTTCCCCCCTTTGCTGCAGCGTTTTCCCTTCCCCTCGTCTTGCCGCGTCCCTATGCACATTCGTCCGTGCCGTCTCCCCCCGCGCGCCAGGTACTGCTTTCTCATTCCCAGCTAATAAACCTTCACCGGCGTCGGGTTCAGCGTGTTGGGTCGACGGAGGCACAATGAGGTCAGAGCGTTAAAGACGGATGGCTGTAATCT
Source organism: Malacoctenus tetranemus (assembly GCA_032274765.1). Lineage (NCBI taxonomy): Eukaryota > Metazoa > Chordata > Actinopteri > Blenniiformes > Labrisomidae > Malacoctenus > Malacoctenus tetranemus. The sequence continues at coordinate 16,898,900 of JAUESF010000080.1, forward strand.
GGTTTGTGGCCCAGCCATCTGCTGTAGTCAGCTGGTTGCTAACTGCAGGGCCAGCCGTTATTATACTACGGCCTCTACACGGCATTTAATCAGAGAGCTTAACACCACTGGGCCGCCGGAGGAACGAGGGGAGCGCCCGTGCATAAGCCGTACCTGGAGGCAACACTGCCGGGACGGAGGAGACGAGGCGCGCTGAGAGATTCTCCATTAAGAAGAAAGAGCAGCACTTCTTAGGCAGGATTAAAGTGGTGGAAATGCAGGAATAATATAGGAGACAGGGTGACTAAAGGAGAGCCGCCAACATATCTGCTCCTGCAGCAAAAACCCGGATAATGTGTGTCGGTGTCTTTCGCACATCTTGCAGACAGCTTGTCATCCGGAAGAATCACAGTTAGCGCAAAGCGTCAGTCATGACTTAAAGATGACCCATTTGAAAGGGTAACATATCTGTTTTGCAGGCCCTCCGTCAATACACATTTAAAAGCTGCCAACTACTGTATGTCTTCCAGACTTGTGAATAAATGCCTTGTGATTAGCAGATCAAACAGGAGGAGTGAATTAGTGATTCCTCTGATCACAGCCTGTAGCGAAGGATGAGGAGACCCTCACAGAGCATCCGCGATCTCAACAGAGAGAGATGCGAGTCAAGACGAGTGAAGAAGAAAACAAAAAACAAAAAAAAACCGTCTGAAGGCTCTCTGTGATAAACAGCAATTGTGCCTCATCAGTTTAACATACATGTGAGAAAAGGCTTGTTTACATTTGCCTCCATCTGGAGAGTGCCTAAAAATGTCATGATAGCATATCATTTCATGGACTGGCCTTGTTCTCCGGTGACATTTGAAGACCGCCAACGGAGAATAAATTTGGTGATCCGCATTATTCACATCCCATTAGATCCGAGCCAGAAGAGAAAAACACTGTAATTGGGAAAGATGTAGCAATCATGCGATGTTACGCTTGTTTGCTGGAACCGGCTCGGCGGCTCTTTAAACTTTTCTAATGCAGACTCATTTGATCCGTCATTGAGGAAATCCTCAGTCGTTCGTGGCTATCTCCTCCAGCCTGCACAGGTAGAAGGAGGAGGGGGAAGGGGGGGCACATCTGTGAAGTCAAGAGGCTCCCCCATTTAAATTCCAGAGAAAGGATCAAGGTTTGGAGGCTTTCTATTTTTTTTTTCTTACTCTCCCCTTGCAGTTAAGCCGGTAATATTTTGGTGATAAGGCAACAGACATATTTACTCCTGACAGAGTGCGCCTTCGAGACCAGATCCAAATCTGAGAATGGATTGGCTGCTAAATGAATTCCTTTATCTGCCTAAGAGACCGAGTTGGAGCAATAACCCTAGAACAAAGAGGGGAGAATTAGCCAAAGTCCCACGGGTTGCCGAGACATAAAAGACTTTGAATATATAAACAGACATGTCCATCAGCAGCGCGTCCTTGAAAGCAGACAGGACGCGCTTTGCCCGTCCTGCAGGGGACACTTGTCGTCTTTGGGATGAAACACTTGTGCGGGGATTAAAATAAGCGCGGCGAAGAATGCGGCCCGCTCGTGGAAGTCGTCGGTATCCGGAGCTCTACATATCGTCATGTGTTGCCGCCATCGAGACGTTCACCTGACTCGACCCCGCTCTGGCGGGGGGTCATGGGAAATGTGCCGGGGGTCTAATCACAGGGAGCCAACTGGTGGGGATTGGGCTGCATTTGGTGGCCTAACCTTTGACTGCTGGGGTAATGCTGGAATGAAGACATTCAAATAAAGGAGGAAGCGCTGAACCCCCGGAAGCAACTGGAACACGGGCATGTTTATCACGCCAACACATCTTATTACTCTCTCCCTTCCAGCTCTTACGCATGTGTGTGTGTGTGTGTGTGTGTGTGTGTGTGTGTGTGTGTGTGTGTGTGTGTGTGTGTGTGTGTGTGTTCTTGTATACCGGTGGGGACCTAACCCCAATTGACTCTGACACTTCAGGACTCGTCTCACTGTGGGAACAATTCAGCTCCTATTTTTATGAGATGAAGAGATGTCTTCGATCCATGAAATGGTTTTGGACTACTACAAGTAGTTTTGGGTCAATTCACCACCGTCCCCAGTGGAAACAGAGGTGT
>JAUESF010000080.1:16911082-16944588 GCA_032274765.1 Malacoctenus tetranemus
AGAGAGAGAGAGAGAGAGAGAGAGAGAGAGAGAGAGAGAGAGAGAGAGAGAGAGAGAGAGAGAGAGAGAGAGAGTGCCTGTATCTGTGTGTGTTTGTTTATGACTGTTTTAACACCAGAATGTGTTTTAACACTCATTATCGGGGTTGTCGTCTTCCTGGGGACTAAAAATCCAGTCCTATAAGACTTTAGGGAAAATATATATTTCAGGTTTTGGTCAATGTTGGACAGCCAAATGCACTGAGTTACTGTCTCTCGAGTGGGACAATAGAAAATTGCAGGTTGGTGCATGTTTTTCCCAAAAGTTATAAAAAGTCTTTTGCTTGTATCCGTGTGTGTTCCTGTTCTCCTGGGGATGTCAACCTGATTACATACCTAAACATGACGCCTTGTGGCACCGTGACAACACAAACGGAGGTCCCTGTTGGGGAAACATGTGTCCACGTGTATGTATGCATCGCTCAGAGCTCCTAATTGATTTTGGCTCGACAAAGAAGCCACCTTTTGTGGGACGTAATAGGATACAGACTTTCCGTTTTATTAATTAGGAGGCACTTGTACCGATAAAGCACGATACAACATCAAATTAGTGAAAATGCCAACCTGACTGCTGCTGAGAGGAGAGAGGAGAGAGAGAGAGAGAGAGAGAGAGAGAGAGAGAGAGAAAGAGAGAGAGAGAGAGAGAGAGACTTCATCACGTTACAATCCCCTCTGCCCTTTCCTGCGACTCCATTTCTCTTTTCAGCCACCTCGGAAACATTTTTCTCGCTCCACACAAAGTCTTCTGCTTTATCCACCATTGATTTTATGCTGAAATAAAGACAAAAGATATTTACAGGAGCTGAAGGAAGATTTTTCAATTTTTGCCGTGCGTTATTGGAATCCAGTGATTCATGGTACCACAGCCTGCCAGCTTCGTGCGGGAAACCAGACTTACAAAACGACAAAAATAATAAGGCAATTGTAAACAGGTTGAAAAAGCCCGAGAATAAAGACGAGCTATTTGTGTTTTTTTACTTAGAAAGTCGGGAAGGTCTTCCTAGAAAGCTGCGGTGAAAGAGAAGAGAGTCATCTGAAGCGTGCACTCTCCAGAGAGATCACTTTAGCGCGCCCGTCAGAGAGGGTTATGTTTGTTTTTTTTTTCGAAAAGATTCCTACCTGATAAGAAAAGCACTTCAACTGTGTTTGGCCACACTTGAACAAACCAAGCATCGGAGCAGAATAGTGTCTTTTACACTCCGACACCTTTGCTTCACCTCGCCTGCTCGTGTTAACACTAATTGTCGTTCCTTTGATCTGTTATCACCGTCGGCGAGGAGTTTGGCTACGTCGATTCCTCCTGGCCGAGCTAAATCTAAACAAACAGTCCGACGCAGTTACACATCACCCTGACACCTCAGGAGGTTGCATGTGAAAAACGCATCCTATTTTATTCTGCAGCACAACCAAGATGTAACCACAGTACAACAGAATTTTCAAGGGGGATGACAGAAATGACCCTATTTTGTCAACATGCAACTAGATTAGAAAAGCATTTCGGTTTTGGATTTAGATGTTTTCGTATTATTGAGATTCTCGATATTGCTGTTCCTAAATTATGAGCAAAAATGTTGCATCAAGCTTCAGTTTTAATAAAATCATCATCAAAATTGGTGTCATATGGAAAGTAATGTGTTGCATCACCAAAGTGGGGGATGAACTCTCTTCTCAGTGAGCAAGACGACCCAGATTTGATCACGGTTCGTTTGTCAGACGCTCTACTTGTGCATGTGTAGGTTTTCTGTTGGTACACTGGCTTTCACGCACCATTAAAAGACATGCCTGTTAAGCTGAATGGGGCTCTAAAAGGCTCTCATTTGTGAACATGCCTAAGTGTGTGTAATTGGTCTGGTTCGCAGTGTGACGGAGTGAATCTTGTACTTTGCTCAATGTCAGCCGGAAAAGCCTCAAAAGCCTCCAACTGGGACGTGGACAAATAAGGTGGAGACGAAAGATCATCTAGAAAATAATGGCCGACTTTCAGGGTAGAAAAACCTTGAGCCGCTCAAAGGATCTGGACAGAATACGCTGATACTAAAAATCCAAACAAAATAAACAGTGAAAACCAAAAAACTAGGTCAGGGAGCCCGTTCAGATAATGCTCAATGACTACAATTATCTCTTGTTTTATTGAATCTCAAAAAAAAAAAATCTCTCAATCAATGCAACACTTAAAATAACTCACTCATGAATAAACACGTTATTTTAATTGGAAATCACAAGTACGGACTGTGTTTTTGTTACATGATGTTGCACAAAGTCTCTCCTGATGATGAAAGGCAAACGGAGCCGTGGGCTAAACACAGAATTCTCGGAAAACTCTTCACCTCCCGTGTTCCCGGGCTTCCGAGGAGGGAGGGGAGGTGGGGGGGGGGGGGCTTCCTAGACGTCCCCCGGGGGTGAAGCGTACAGCTGGTGCGCGTTGTGTAACACGTGAATTATTCACGGGGTCTGCGACGAGGGCTGAGGCGCTCTCGGGCTCGGAATAAACACGGCGCGGATTCAGAGGGGCCGAGACAGATGCGGGGTGTAAGATTAAAAAGCTATATCGGCCTGGTTAAAATTTCATGTCGCCCAGCGGAGGCCTGGCCAGGTTCACGCAGCGTGAGGCATTACCTCCAAGATAATGCCGCCGGAGCGGGCGGCTCATAACACAGCGGGCTGCTTTGTGCCAACACGTACATTTTAATTCGGGGGGGGGGGCCTGTCGCGCTTTCGGCTGGGCAAACACGTATTGTCTGCACAAGCGAACTGATTTTCACTGTCTGTCTGGGAGCGTCCGACACATGACACGGCGTGGAAACAAAAAAGAAAAGACTTGTCTCTTCAATTGGGTGCCGATATGTTTGGAGTGAGGAAATCTTCCCACAGTGCATCACATGCTTAGTCAAGAAATTCCGCCTGATGCAACGCCGCAGCCGTTCTGGTCGGATGCCTGAGCCGGGGTCTCTCTGAAGTACGGGCTTAGCTTATCCTCTTCAGGGGTCTGCAGTGATACACCTATCAGAGATGCTGGGCTCGCCACGTCTCTCTCTTCCTCTCTCTCTCTCGCTCTCTATCCAGAAGAGAGCTGAAAGGCCTTTTCAGCGCGACGTGACTCTAAATCAATCGCTTCAGGAAGGATTAAAGACAGACAAGCCCTTTTCTCTGCCTGTCCAGAGCCATCCGCGCTGTCTGCGCTGATGCATTCACACTCTTTCACACCTGACACCAGCCCATATCCGGAGAGGGTAAAGACACACACACACACAAAAAAAACCCAGAAAGACCGGAGGGACGATGGCAGGAGAGACGCCATTAGACATCCCTCACTAATTCCGCAGTTAGACCTCAACCATCCCAACGAGGCTCCGCGCTGTGCCCAAGAACCCACAGGCGTGTCAATTATGCATTGGGAACATGCAGGCGAGCATCGGACGGGTAAAGTCATCCTATGACCAGAGCCACAAAGTTAGCTGTCGTCAGTGAGAGTGAGAGCATGGACGGATGCTCGGAGGGAATGCAGACAGGAGAGAGAGAGAGAGAGAGAGAGAGAGAGAGAGAGAGAGAGAGAGAGAGAGAGAGAAAAAGGAAAAAACGCCGCCTGCAAGCCGAGTGAGGACCACACAGCACAGAGCCAGAGACCGGAGCACCGGTCCAAACACAAACACCGCCGCCAGAGACAAAAAGCTCCTTTGCTCCTCGCTGCAGATGTGCGTCGCCGCGGGGACGGCAGCTGCACCGTCTTAAAGCCGTCTCCACCAAGTCTGCTCAGAACCAATGAACAGAGACCTGAGTGTGCTCAGTGTTTTAAAAAAGACGGAGGACCATAAAAAAAAAAGAAAACCAAAGTGATGTTCTAATGAGGACAATGAGATATAAATACATAAACGGAGCTGATAACAGAGGGAGCTGCTGCTCACACGAGGCACTAATTAAATGTGAATTTTGCTGCTTGCCATTGACATCAAAGGTGCTTATGAAGACATCTTACGAGACATTTGCGTACAATAAAAAGTGAACATGTTTGAAAAATAAATATCTATTTATGTGAAGGCAGTGCGGTTTTATGAGAGCCTGCTGCCCCCCCCCCCCGCCCCCACCCCCACCACATAAACTGCCGTGCCTGTGGAGGCACACAAACATTTGGCTCATATAAATGTCTCACTCAGGTCTGCCAGTGCAGCCAGGCTGAAAATCCTAAGAGGCGGGCAGACGGTTGGACAGTCTCCCATTGAGTTTCACTAGTTGAAGCCTTAATGAGCGTGCTGGCTCAGCAGAGGAAGAGCATGGCTAGAGCCGCGTGCATTAGGAGGGTTCCACACTCAACCTGTTCCCCCCTCGCAGTAACCCGAGCAGAGGACCAAAGGGCTCAAGGAGATGGGAAGCCTCTAATGCGCTATATGGCACCTCCAGTGTGCTTTAAGTAAAACAGAGAGCCAGAGTGCTTCTGTCAGCGCTTTTCGCTGCTCCTTTTCACCCCTTTCAGCATCCGAATGAACCCGGGACTCAGTGTCACCGCGCAGGGCAGCAGCCTCCGTCGGTGTCAGTGAATTTGCCACAGCTAATTTCCCAAAGAGCGGCGTCCACGCCGCGGACTTATTACATCTCCATTCGTGTCCCCATATTAGAAAAAAAAAACCCAACGACCAAACGATAACCTTCACCGACAACGTCAACAACCTCAGGCACGGTTTGTTTTTCCCCTGGGGAGAAACTCGGGAGGTTGAAGAGAAACCTTGACCTCAGCAGGCGACGTTGGAGATTACAGGACGGGCAAAAACGTGTTAAAAATGTCTTTTAAGGTTCTGAAAACTGCTGGCCTGTAATGAGGTGAAAAAAGCAGCCTGAGGATTCTTCTTTTTCCCTGGAAATGAGTGAAGAACTCCCACATCAGAGGCAGATTGTTGTGGTTTTTATCTCCAAGGCCAGTCTGTCTGACCTTGAACGAAAATGGCTGCTGGGTGTTCTGTGAGCGGGGTAGAAAGGTGATAGTGAGCATGCATCTTCTTGTGTGCATGCAGATATGTGTGAGTGTGTGTCTGTGTGCATTACGTGGTTTACTATTTCACTCCGCCGCACAGAGCGAGGGGGTGCGCGCGGTCCCGCTGCAGGGATCGTGTGCTGACTGCGCGGACGACCGCGATCTGATGAGGGCTGCTGTCGGAACGCAGCATCCATTAGAGCCACCGGTGCCGGCGCGCGCCGCCGATAACACTTCAACCACAAAGTGATGCCGGCTTCCCCGCGCGCCCAAGGAACACAAAAGATTGCGTCCGCCAACGGTGGTGGTGGTGGTGGGGGTGGCCGGAACCCAGCGCCGATCTGAGTGGGTGAGGTGAAGCCACGCGCTGTGCAAAATGTGCAAAAAAAACCCAATACAAAATAAAGAACGCCGGCTTTTCACTATTTGTGCTTTTCCATTATTCACAGAAGGGGGGTGAAACTAATTTTTTTAACAAATGCATAAGAGTAAATTTGTGAACATCTAAGCATATGTTTATTCCTGAAGCAGCAGTGCTGTGAATGGAAGCGCTCCGGTTATGTAATGCGCGGTATTATGCATCCCTGGAGGGACGGAGGGGAAGATGAAGACGCAAAATATGCACATCCGCTTAAGTGAAAACCAAAGCACGCGGCCGATGCCTTGTGAGAAGAGAGGATATTCAGATTGAAAGACACATAATCAATAGTTACTTTGCGTGCCATACCACAGGGTAAGTGACTGTTTCCTAGCACTTATAAGGGACTTTTTAATACCCTTTTCTCCTTGTAGACTAAATAATTCATCTGCTTAAAAGACAGAGCTATGGAAGGATACTATAGAAGGAGCCGGTTTGCTAATGTTACAACCTTTATGCTTTGTGGAGATATAGTAGCGCGATGGTAAAAGACTATAGCTCTCATTATAGCTCCAGTTCTCGGTCCCCCTGTGTCTCATTTGTCCTCATGTTGCTTCCCCCCCTATACGGATAAAAAAAAAAAAAGCAATCCTTTTTTTCTTCTTAATTCTCTCCAAAATTACAACGGTCTGTCACACTATAATTCGAACCGTATCAAGACTGAAATAGCAGCAGAGGTGCAGAAATGAGGGAATACTGTAGCGCCGTCTTTCCATTTTAGTTACTACTGTACAAATCCTGGAAAATTGACCTTATTCGGCGAATGTGTGCCACAACTGGCTTCATTCTGGAGATAATAAAACTAAAGTGTGAGAGAACACAGAGTAAAAAAATCAGGACCCTTACATTCACCGATACGAGTGTGGGGGGGTGGTGGGAAGCCTATCTGTATTCATGGTGGCGGTGTGTGTCTGTGGGCACAGTTTGAATGTTGATGATGCCCCGTCTGCATCTGCTGCACATCCACGGGGGAACAGGAGGGAAGTGATTCTATTTCACCTTTGGGCTCCGCAGCCACAGCACCTGAGTCTTGTCCAAAGGCCAGAAAGCTGTACTCATCCATCATTATAGAGGGGAAAAAAAACTCCTATTCTCCAAGAATATGGACAGGAAATAAAACCCACTGATGCAGGATAAAGTCCTGATGGCTCGTGTGCAAACAGGTTTGTGAAAATTTAATGTTACACATCAGCTTTAAGTATGATTTGGGGAGAAAAAAAAAAAGCAGGCATCTAACTTTTAATGTGCTTGAATGACATTCAATGGCCATATGGTGAAGCCTTAAGCAGCGCTCCCTATGGCTGTTGAAGGAGCAATTTCCCTTTTATACCTCTCCTCTTCCTCAAAACCGTATTGCTTCTCTTTTATTCATTCAAAAGCAGCTCAAGAGGGATGATGGTTGGGGAGCAGCGCGTGCATCAGTGGCTCTGTAAGGATGGTGGGCTTTTAAAGGAGGGCTCCCGAAAGAAACGACCTTCAGTCGACGACTGAAAACTCTGTCAAGCAACTCTGACGGGCTGCGCTGAAAGTGCCACAATCACACAGAAAGCTCATGTGCTCGGAGCACAACAAGATGCCGAACATAGGACGCATCCCTCCCTCTTCCACTGGCGTAAAAGGTGAAGCTTTAGTGGTGGTTGGAGAAAGTTTCCCTCACCAGCTCGGACCCTCCTCCTCCTCCTCTCCCACCCACACCTTAAAAGCCTCATCGCGGTCGCCTTTTCACACTTGACGTGCCAATTAGTGCAGAGGGAGCAATGGACTGTGTAACTACTCTTTTCTGGTCAGCTGACCCCGAATCCCAATCAGCTCCCTCATCTCAGAGCGCCGGACCGGGCGAAAAAAGGCGCGCCGCTAAGTAGCTGCCGGGCCGTCAAAGTGGCGCTGTAATCGGGGCGGTGTTATTCACTGTTCATCCACCTCAGGGTTAAAAACGAAAGAGACGAGGCGAAAAAAAAGAGAAAGGAAGGAGATCAAAACACGGCAGAGCGAGGGCGGATACACGAGCATCCATTCAGACGTCGACGCTCCGCATCGGAGGAGGAGGAGGAGGAGGAGGAGGAGGCTGGATTGTGACTCCATCAGTCCCCTCCACCGAGAAAGTCATCAACCCATATTAACTCCCACAGCCCCACTTCCGACTCGGAGTAAACGCTGGGTGAGTACATTAAAAATATATGAGTGAGAGCATCAATAGGATGAGGCCAAACAGCGTGACTCCTCTCTGAGCAACAACACTGGATCCTTTTTTTTTGTTTTTGAGAGTAACCGGCAAAAAAAAAAGTGTCAGACTAAAAAAAGGAGCCGGCGCTCAGAGAATAGAGCTGGAATAAATCAATACTCATTACATCAAAGTCTGTCAAAAAAGCAAATAGCCTGTACTCGCCTTGAGCTTGTCATACTAACTCCTTCAACACCATACATGCTATTCCCCAGTGAGCGTCGCACATGACGCACGCGGAGAGAGTTTCAAATTAGAGCAGCCTTAGAAGTCGTCAGGAAGCCGCCGCGGAGAGCGGCGAGGTACAAACCCCTGCAGTATGCGCGATGACAGCGGAGTCACATGCTCTGCCACCTCCACACCACCCACAAAGGCGGATATTTTAAAACACTTATCCACGGATGACTTCAAAACACCCCGCGGCGACACTCGGCATGCGATTGAAAAAACTACGACAGTCAGTCATCCCCGACGAGAGGCTCAATCATCTTCTTTAATAGCGAACAGTCCTGATTTCATCTTTTAACAATTGGATCTATTTTATTCTCGTGGTTCAGTCACAGCTCAGTTTGGTGGCTATCTACAGCAGCTGGGATGCTATGCACATCCTGGTTCGACGTGGTCCTTTAATCGCCGTAATGCCTTTTATCTTTACAACATATTCATTTTACCTTGTCAAGTGCTTAACCACAGTTTGACTAAAGTGTCTAAACGTCCTAAATTATGTATGATGACTCCCGAGTCAGCTCCGAAAGGAGATTTATGATTGAGAGATTTATGATTTGGTGTAATTTCTCTACAACACATCAAACTCGGGGCGCCGACTTTCCACGGAGCACGAAATGTCTTTCGAAAAACGCGGCACAAGGGCAGAACGTTTGTCCAATTTCACGAGATAATATTGCGGAAAAAAAGGTGAAGCGATATTGAACATTCCCCAATGAGCCATAACAATAAAACCACTGACACTGGGGCTGCGTGGAATGAATTCATGGTCTTCATGTCAATATATTTGGCCAAGCCCTTTGGACTGTGTACAGTGAATGCAAACCAGAAAGGATATTACAACCATATAATATGTATTTGTTTATTTATCGCGAGTCACATCGCCATTGCAGCACTCAACACTATCGGATATTGCGTCATTCGATCTGGGACAAAGACCGACGCGGCATCGAACAGGTGATCACGATGTTACGGCTGATCTGCGTGAACATGAACGTGATATGCGCAAAGTAACAATGTGCTGACTGCAGTTGCGTATATTTCATTTCCCAGTTGACACTCGTGTCTCCCAGTCGTCACCTCCAGACTGCTGGCAGCCGTGGGTGGGTGGGGGGGGGCCGGCGTGTCACCAGACACCGGTTCAAAGACAAAGCCACGGCAGATTTACTTTCAGCAGAATATTGCGTGTAATTTCTGTACGTGATCGCCACGCTGTCAGTCAGGCGGCGGTCTTGGTTTTAAGCCAGAAGCATGAGTCACACCGGGGGGGGGGGGGGTTGGGGGAGCGCAACATTATGTCAAGTGCCCTCAAGTATGAAATATGGTAATCCTGAAAGACTTTTAACCTTTGCCTTTTTTCCTGTCAGGGAATCTCTGCACCGACTTTGTCATCTTACTTATAATTATAAATAACTCACATGATCAGCAGAAGCCACTTTGAAGCGGCGCCATCTCGAATCAAAGCAGGAAAAAAAAAGGGCTCAGAGGACGGACACACACACACACACAAAAAAAACAGAAGTGGGACGGAGCCTTTTTAACATCACGCTCATCAAATATGCAAGAGTCTCCATCAAGTACAAGACCTCATATCCTAATTTCGCCAGCCAGATTCACAGTTTTTCTGTACCCGGAGCAGAAACTGTAAGAAGAGAGACGCTCGCTTTCATTCCGCAGTCAAAGGGTGATTACGCAGTCCGAGGGGAGGTTTTTATTTGAGGGATAAGATGTCACAAGATTAGACGAGATGATACGAGATTTTGTTTACTCAGCCTCATAATGTTATGATGATGTATCTGAGGGTGAAGCTGAGCAGCTCTCGCGTGGGCAAACTTCTGCTGGCAAACTGGGGGATTTCGCACGGGTGGAAAAACCTCCACCGCGTCCAAAAACCCCCCACCGACGATTACAGAGTAACACGACAGAAGACAAATCTCTAACGAGGGGTCGTCAGTGCTGCGATCTCTGCTTTAGCATTCTGTCTGTGGAGGATGGAAAAAAAAATCAGCCCCCTATAAACAAGTGGCAGGACGAATAGTAATATGAATCACAGAGTCTTTTCCCAGGATTATTAGTGTAATCGCTGCGCTGAAGATTGTTCTGATGGGCTGAAAAGCCTAAAAGCTTCATGTATGAATCTATAGCCGAGTCTATTCCTCAGCCTTTCACTCCCTTCAGTCCTCTCTCAAGCTCCGACGTTATTAGCATGTAGCAGGGTGAAGGGTCGCATCGGAAAAACTGCGAGAGAGGTCATGTTGTACATCGCACCCCGCTGAATCGCGGTGAAGCTTATATCCACGCTCATTTGGCATTTATTCCCCGTTCACTGCGCCTGAATGTGTGAAAAATCCCTTCCAGCCTTTCCTGTTTCCTAACATGGAGAGGTGGACGTGACGATCAGAGGAGGCCTCGCGACTCTCTCGTCGCTTTTGTCAACAGTGTCCTCGTGGGAACGCGGCGGCCCCCCCGGCTAACGGGGAGACCTGTCAGACATGCATGCGGTCCAGGTCAGCTGTAGGGGAGGGTGGGAGTGTGTGTGTGGGGGAGGGAGGTTGAGGGGTTGGAGGTGGGGGAGCAAGTTAGGTCAAGTCCCCGGAAGGAAAATGACCCAAGTAAGCAAAAACCTCCCCCTCGGTATTATTATCCGTCATGCGTGTTCTCCTGTCGTTTGGCGCCCGGGTATTTAAATGCAAAGTGAACAGGGGGGGAGGAAGAGGAGCTGCTGGCTGCAAGTTGTATGTGGGAGTTGACAGTTGACGGATTCATCATTTTTGTTGAATTCCCCTCTGAATCGCTGGTATAAATAAATACCTGGAGTGCGGCCTGAGAGTTTGGAGGAGTCAGGAAACGGTGTTATTTTCTCTTTACAACCAGGGAAGCGAAAAAAAAAAAAGTGGCGCCAAGTTCCAAGAGATGCTGACCTAAGTTATTATCGCCAGTCAGGCGGGGAGTTTATGTAGAAATAGATTTGCTGAAGTAATACGCTGCTCTCTTTAGAAGTTTCAAGGGCGGTTTGACCCCTGTATAAGGTGTTATTTTCCGAAGATTCCCAAACATTAAATCTATCTCTGCCAAAGCCACATGGCAAGGACGCAACCCTGTGAAAATGATAAACTGAGAAAATAACAGATGATCAAAGGAGGGAATGTTCCATTAGCTGCTTCAGCTCGTTTTTCTGAGCAGATTCAGCGTCACTTTTTTTTTTATTACATTTTTGGTTTTCAAACATGTTCGCAAGCATCATCGCTGAAGAGGACATTGGAAATAAAAGAATCAGTGCCAAAACGAATTAAAAAACAACAATCCTTCAGCCGAAAGCAGCACAATTTGTCTTTTTATCCACTTGATATTGTCCCACATCACACAGAGGCTGAAAATCAATGCAATGCCTTCCTGCTGCTTCGACATCACAGAACTTTGTGAATGAGATTCGACATCACCGCCGTCAAATGTGTCTGTTGTTCTGGAAAGAGCAAACACATTCACCTAAACACCATCCTGTACATCTTTACGATCGTTACTACAGAAGAAGAAGAAGCCGAACTCGCGTCTTTGTCGTCTTGAATTGTGAAGATCAAACAGGCTGCATCAGAACAACAAGTCATTCAGGACCCGTGTCCTCATGTTTTCCGAGGCTGCCTGGCCGCGCGCCCGTGTTTCCACAGGAGGACCTGAGTCGCCGCTCATTACAAAGGGCATTAGGTTTACATGCCAGGTCAGTCGAGCCGCGTGTCCCTCTGGCCCATATAATGCAGCAAGTTCAGCCGAAGTCCAGCCGTCCTGTGAGCTGATTGAAGGGGTTATATATAGATAGCACTGGCAAGCTAACTCATACAGGAGGAGGGGGTGGGGGGGCAGGACGGGGACCAGGCTGGGGCTCTGTCACAAGGCCGCCGGTGATTCAGTGCGAGATCTTTAATCTAAAATCAACCAATGGCGAAATGGAACCAGACGTTTTTCCATGACACTAACCAGAGCAAGATTTCCCCCGTGAGCTCGGGAGATGAAGTGAATCAATTCCAAATAAATGAAGGATGAAAAGACATTAATTGTGGTTGCGACGCTGAGAGTTCAGGAGGCGGACCTGAAAATCAGAGCAAGAGGGGACACGGTGGGGGAAGGGACGGGAGAGGGAGGGGGGAGGGGAGGCGGGGGTCACCTTTTTACCCCTGTGACTGAAAGGGAACATGCCTGTGAGATTCATGGGACATGATCCCAACAGGCCGGCGTTCTGGAAGATGTTAATGTGAGGGAGGCTCGGAAGGTATGCGAGAAAGGGGGCTTCGGCCGGGGGACCGGGGTGTGTATGTGTGTGTGCATGTGTGTGTGTGACCATCTTTCCGACGTCTGACGGCGAATGTCATTTCTGTCACGGTGAGAAAGTAACATTCTCGGGCTATTCCGTTGCCGACAGAAGCAGGAGCAGGAAAAAAAAAATCACATCTAAAGTTTGCGAGCTGCAGATAAGATCGGTCGCCATCATCTGCTGGTCAGGCCAAGAAAAAGCTGTGAAACAAAAAGGCTGAACTGAAGAGAGCAAGAGCGCCATTTATTATTTATGTATTCAGTCTCTGGCTGAAAGAGCGCGCGCCGACAGAACACAAGACAAATTTTTGAGGCAGTACGACTGCATACAAAGTGAATGGAAAGACGTGATTAGACACAAATTCACCCCGGGCAGCACAAGTTGACGCAAAAGTCTTGTTTGCAAAACTTGCTTGAAACTCAGAAAAGCTGCCTCTCAAACACAGCGAGAGAGAGAGCGGGGGAGAGAGAGAGAGAGAGAGAAAGAGAGGAAAACAGGGCGAGAGACTGAGGAAGGAATCACAGAAACGGCTGATAATGATGATGTTTATGTTGCGAACGGCGTTCAGTCAGTGGCCCAACTAACCACAAACACCCGCTTTATTTGTCTGCGGTGAGCTCGCCAGTTTGTCCAGCTGGTGAAGTGGCCATTTGATGTGGTGGGAAAACACAGCAATGTGACATGAATTACTGAAAAAGGGAAAAGGTTTTGCTTTCTCAGGCAACACACCTTTAAATCTTTAAGCTTTACACAAGAAACAAAAAATACAGTGAGAGCGCTCATAGGGTTTTTCTCTTTCACTGCAAGTTAGAGAGTAAATAACCACACTACGTTATTGTGGCAGAGCTGCAGGCGGCTGTAGTGGTGAGTGCTCGGGCCTCACAGGGAGGAAATGCAAAGTCCACAAAGAAAAATCTGTGTTTCTGGGATTTCTAACAACAAATATAAAACGGAAAGGTGAAATCCAGCAATCTGATTGGCTGGTAACTGTGATATAACGAGTGTATACCACGACTACTATTCTAAAAAGCCTCATCACAGCATATCACTCTGCTTTGTGTGTTATTGAGCTAAGGTAGAGTGAGCTGACGTATGCAAAGAGCTACCACTTCAACTTCCTGTGACTATATTCGACAATACTCAAATAAAGGGTTGACAAATGGACAAGTCTTGTGCTGGTTTCAACTCAGCTCTACTAAACAGGTGTAACGAGGAGAAAACGCACCAAACCCCGCATCCTTTTTCATGTGCCTCTCCATTAAATGCAAACACGCGCAGCAGCCTTTGAAAAACGGCAGTTACGGCTGCTCGTGCTTCCAGTAGCCGTTAAAGTTGAATTAAAATAGTTGAGGTTGGGGAGGAGCAACCAGATGTGCACGATAAACAAAATGTATTCAAGATGTGATTCCAGGCAGCAGATATATGGGAAAAAGAAGTAGCACTGAGTTCACATAAAGACGAGAGAGCCTCAGACGAGGGGAAAAAAAGTGAATGTCACGTTCTTATGCACGTCTTCTTGACTTTTTGTCCCTACATTGAAAAGAATCCGCTGCTTTATAGTCACATCTAATGTTAAGTGAAAACAGTGCAATTTAAAAAAAAAAGGAGCTCATTTCCTGCAGTTTATGGCGTAACATTTTGATAGAAAGTACACTTTCCAGCAGATAAAGCGAGAGTCGGCCGCGTGTTTCCTTCCCTTCTTTCGTCTTTTATATTGCACTTAAGTTTCATCTCATCTTTTCTTACCAATTTACATCACAAGGAGATTCTTTGATTGATGGCCTTCCTCGTAATAAAAATGCGAGAAAACATTCATTTTGCCTGATCCTCCGACTCCGGACCAGCACTCAACGCCTGCCAGTGAGTGCGGGGAAGAAATTCTATTCATGCACATCTCATAAATGAAAATGAAAGTGGGAAACATGGGGTGGGGGGAGAACAGCAGCGCGGAACCAATGAAGACTTTGGACGGCCTGTGATTTTTTTTTTTCTTCCCACCCTCTCTGGTCCGAAAGGAGCCAGCTGGTGATGAGAAGAACCATTTCGATCGTTGATTAGGTTCATTACAAACCACGTCGGATGGTGTACGGACATCTGTTGACACAAACACATAATTGAAGGCAGTTCTTCGGGTTTTTTTTTTTTTTGTCAAAAGTGAAAAACAAATTTGAGGTTTTTTTATATCTTGCTTCAGTTTGCATTGTGTGAACGTGAAAGTGCAGCCGTAATGCGTCCTCGTACGGCCGTGGTGGAGGTGGAGGTGGAGATGGAGCTGGAGCTGGAGCGCGGGGTGTATCTCTCTAAATGTCAGGGATGATTACTTAACCTAAGCTACATCTGTCATCCGTTCTGCTCATAGTTAGCTTAGTAAACAGACTCTCGGTGGTAATCCCTGTTAGCAGAGCACAAATAGGGAGGATTGAGGAAAGGAAGAACCTCCACGGCAACTCGCCAGGCGATTAAGTCGAGTTTAAGGCGGACTTGCTGAGCGGAGCGTTCGCACAGGTCGTCACCAGTCGGTGCTACGAAGCAGGTGAAGTAGATGTGATATTATGTGATCTGCTGTGAGTGAATCTGGCAGCACGGCAAGCATTAACGGTGGCCGGCTTGACGTGGCTTCGCCCCACGCGCCTCGGTATGCGTGTTCCGTGTTGAGTCCACACGCTCCCCAGGTGAGTCCTTAACTGCGGCTGTCAGACCCGAGGGCAAATGAGGGCATTATTGGACATGACTGCGCTACCTCTGCTGAATATCTATTTGTGTCATGGGCGTCCGCGGGGAGGACGAAAAGAGGCCCTTCATGTTCCGAAGGTCTCACATGTGGTTAATGGTCACGACTCGGAATGAATAAAGATGAGGGCGAGTTGAGCGTCGAAGGTGGAGAGCGATGCGAGTTTGTTTACCACAGCTGAGCTGAGAACATCTGAAGGCCAAAAAAATGCTACTGGAGGCCCCTCGAATGGATTTTTTCTGCTCATTTTTCAGGTTCACAAAAAGTGCATCTTTAAAAATCTTCCAAGACTTCAAGCAAAACAGCTAGAACACCTGCAAATCTTCAACAATATCCCCACAGCCACTGAAACGTTTACAAGAGTTCAAAATGTAATACATTTGGATGACTGTGAGTAGCTGAATGCTCTCCACTAAAACTAAACCACGAGCCAAAAACGATGGACACAAAACAACAAATATCAGAGCAACACATCTCATATGTTCTTGCTGAGTCTCTCAGCCCATAATGTGAAAACAAAGTAGCAAGAAAAGCTATTTTTCTGCTGATGCTCTCAATGAGAAGCACTAAAGCTCCGGTGAGAGAAAAAAAGAGAGATTTGACCTCGTTGCTAAATGATGAAGAACTCATAATTGAGTCGAGTGGTTTTACACCATTTTCCCTGGAAATCTCACCCTACTTTCCATTCTCTGAAGTCACAGAGTCGGTCCTCCAAAGGCAGTAATCACTTTATTTTGCAGTGCTCTCCATTATGATCCTCCTTGAAAGGTTAAGCTGCATCCCCCCGTGTCACCTCACCAGAGAGCTGCTATTATAAAGGAGCCAGGCCTTTCAAATTATCTAATTGTCTCTGTGCTCTTCATGCGGGCGATCCTATGTAATCTAGCATGAACTCCACACCGGCAGCGGGGCTTTAAACGAGCGGTGCGATGCGTTCCCAGCAGACCGGGAGGGTGATCGAGGAAAAAACTACAAAGAAGAATTAAAAACAAAAACGCACGGAGGAATATGAATGAGTGTGCGCGGTGGTGTTAAAACAACGCGATGACCGATTGGGATTAGTCGAGCGATGATATCTCGGCGCGTCCTTTGGGTTTACGGTGATGCCAGATAGTCTTCTCATTAAGTCAGATCAATACGGCGCCGGACCAAAATACAATGCAAACACACATTTGGCGCTGACGGAAAAAAAATAAATTCAACTGACTTTCCTAAATGAGTCGTTTCTGTCCTGAAAGCCCCGCCCCCTTTTTAAAAAAGCCCTTTAAGAAAATAACATTTGTTTTATATCTGTTCAAACACGAGCAGCTATTTTTCAAATCTTTTTCAGATGAAAATCATCAATTTGAAAGCAACATTGATTTATCATCAACTGCTGCATGACAGATGCCTGCAGGAGAATTCAAAGCGTGCCCGTCGTAATCTAATTCCGGCACTGAGGTGCATTTATTCCCTTCAAAGTAAACAAAGCTTTGTTAATAATTATCATAGGAGTTTGTTATTTATTGTGGTTCAAAAAAAAGCCCACAGCCCTAATCAATTCAGCACACAGGAAGCCAATGTG
This sequence comes from Malacoctenus tetranemus, assembly GCA_032274765.1. Lineage (NCBI taxonomy): Eukaryota > Metazoa > Chordata > Actinopteri > Blenniiformes > Labrisomidae > Malacoctenus > Malacoctenus tetranemus. The sequence goes on from JAUESF010000080.1 coordinate 16,927,549, forward strand.
ATCTGTGGAAGCACATGTTTCGAAGGGGAACCAAATCGCACATTTGCATGCGGAACACAAGCGCGTGTGTTCTTTTTCCTGCTGTGCCGGCGAAGGAATAAAAGCTGTAATGTTTTTGTCGGTGCGTGCAGGATTTAACCCCGGCGACACAGGGTCTCTCCATTAAAACAAAGATTTCCTCAGATGCTATCACTGAGCTGAACTGGCAGCGGAGCCGCGGCCCGTTTGGACAAAGCGCGACACAGGAGGAGGATGAATCGGGGCCACTGAATGCTTTCAATCCTCTCCAGCCCCGACAGTCCACCTCTGTTTCCACTGAATATATCATCTGAGAGTGGGAAAGCTTTTTTCTTTTTTTTTTTTGCACATATGCACCTTCTTTCCTGTGGATCTTCATCACAAGGGAACGGCTTCAAAATTGGATTTGTGTGGTGCAAGAGCAGAGGGAAGAGGACAGTGATTACATAGGGGGGGGGGTGGGGGGGGAGCACTTAACATGTGTAGTTATTGGAGAACCTGTGCAGCGTTTTGGATGAAGCCTGACGCTGCGGCTCGTGGATGCAGGGCAGGCGGTGCACGCGGCCACGCTCGGCACAAACTCCTGCTTAAACAAGATAATTTTGTGTGTACTAAAGCATGTTGCCCGTATCTGTGTGGCGTGCACCCACGGGAGAGAGGGGCTAGCCTCCGGCTGTCAGTTTGTGAGGTCCTCTGAGTCTTACCTGAGTGTCTTTGCCAGTCAATGATAAACCAGGAAAAACGCTGAGAACCTAAATAAAAACTGAGATTTCTCGCTTTCTTCTGAAAGATTTGGCAGCCGACAATGTTTGAACAAACAAGAAGACTGAAGTAACTTGATCATAAAAACATGAACATTGATGATTCATTCTTTGAAGCTGAACTGTGAGAAACCGCGCGATGGTTTTTGTTTTCGCTGTCGGACGTGGAGTTTTCTATCATTCATGAGAAGGACACGAACCATACGGCAGCTGATCTGCATTAAGACAAAGACTCTCATTACCCTCTGGGATCAGGTTAATGACTCTGACCTTTGTGTCAGACTCTACAGCGAGTGGAGCTGTGCAGTGGAACCATGTGACAGAAGCTGGTCAGAAAAGGGCCCCTTGAAGGTGGTTAGTGCATTTAAAAAAAAAAAAAGGGAATACACCTTAAGGAGATGGGGTTGACACCACCAAATACTGATCCCGTGTCAGAGCTGGCCGTTTCTGGAAGAAGGATTGCTGATTAGAAGGCAGGGAGACAGCTCATTTGCGCCCTCGGGTTCGCCGACTTGTGGCCGGCTGGTGGTGGCAGCAGCATGACGGAGGGCAGGTTCTCCCAATGTGAGCCACGATCTATTAGGAGAAGCGGGAGCCCTCGTGATTGACGAGTCGCTCCACCTCATCCATCAGGCCTGGCACACAGAGGCCTGACACTGCCATATCCCTCCCATGTGGCCGGAGACGGCTACAACCCTGAGCTATATTTGCTAGCTGACATTAATGCCTTGCTCTTGCCTGACTATCTAATCTTCTCCCCTCTCGCTCTCTCTCTCTGCTCTTCCATGACGTTGCAAATCTATTGCTATTCAATCCTGTGTGACTTCATTATAGCTGTTTCTCAACTGTGTCATCAGATGAGACACCAAATTTGAAGTACGAGCAATTTAGGGCATAACAGATGTAGCTCTCCACACTCCAGAGCTTTCCTGCAGTTGGAACTTTACAAACCTCCAACACATGTGCGAAGTGAAAGCTTTATGCAAGAATATATCACATTTATAGTGCGAGGAAAGGAAAACAGTGCTGAGTCTACCCTCTTTTTCCTCAATTTACAAACTCAAAAATCTTGCATGCAAGGGAGAGAAATGCCCCCAAAACCTTTTGTTTTCTCATGTATCTTCTTCAGTTCCAGAAGCAGATAACCGCATTACTGTGCTTCAAAGAGATATTGATGAAAGAAATCTAAGTTTCAAGGGTGCGAATTAAGTGTTGTTGGAGCGAGCGTCGGGTAAAGGCAGCGACATGAGATAACATCAATGTTGGGATCGTGGAAGTTGTTTAATGGAAGTCGTTATTCGTCTGATGAGAGCTGTCTCGCCTGTTTACCTTCCCGTCCCGTCTTCATTTTCATTAGCGTGTACTTGGCTGTTGATCCATGCTGTAATTTTAATTAAAATCCATAAGCAGGCTAGGCGGAGAGCAGCTCGGCTGTTGAAGGATGTCTTCGCCACTACTTTTTTTTTTTTTCTCTAAACTGGGGAGTGGAGAGAGGCGGAAGAGGCGAAAGAGGCGAAAGAGGCTCTTCACAGTGGGGAGTCATGAATAACATAAAGAGGGAGCTATAAAAAAAAAACCCTGATGCTGCTCTACATTCAGATCAGAGCTGAGAAAAGGTGCAAAGTGTGCGGCTCACCTTGAACCCGCGATTGTGATATCACCAAACGTGAGGGCGACAAGTAAATTTCACACCGTCGGCTCCGGAAACCTTCCATTGAATAAACACGGATGCAGAGCAAGCTACAGCTGAGCACACAATGAGCACAGGAAAATCCCATGTCATGAATTCAAATATGGACACAGAGTAAGCTTGTTATGAACTGGACTGAGCGGGGGGGGGGGCTTCCAGGTTCTTAAGTGATATTTTATGGATTGACATTAAGAAGCAGACAGCTGTAAATCCAGCTTAGGCATGCCCACACTTCCCATATTTAGTGAAAGCTCCCTCTAAGTGCTACATGAGGGACGTTGGACCGAGCAACAGGAAGAGCAGTCCACTCTCGGGGGCCGTTGCATAATCTCTTGCATAATTTTTTTTTTTCTGTTAAAATCCTCCTGCATCATCTTAATGTAGTGTAATTAATGAGGACAACTTTGCCCCGGCTAATTGAAAATCTGCAGAGTCAGTCTCCCAGTGGTAGGAGAGAGAGTGCAAATGAGTGAGGAGGGGTAAATATAAGGAGGGAACGGGGGAGATTTCGACACTCTGTCCTCAAACGAACCCGGCTAAAAGCCTTTGCAGTATATACGGGATAATCTTTCTCTATTTGTTGGGTACCTGAACAATATATTCTCCCAGGGTTTGTCTTTTTTTTCCAAATCCAATTTGAGATGGCATCAGCGGCCTTGGGGCTCCGTGTTTGGGTCGAAAGCTCACATGCCGACTGATCAGAGAGAAGGCGGAGCAATTATGAGCTGGTGGGGGAGAGATGAAGGGCCCCGATACAAATAAGGACTCTTAGTTTAGAGACACCTTACGGGATGAGTTGAACCTTGAGACTCCTGTCTAAAAAAAAAACCCTCTCTTCAGACTGCCACTTCCTTTTCCCAGTCTCTGATCTGACAAAAAAGTCTCCTACACGATATATATCGTGCTTTCTGCGGTTTCCCCGCTCGTCTTCCCCCCAAAAGACAGTACAGCCGGCAATTTGGAGGATGAATAATGAATGACTGTCAACACGTCTTGTGAGACAGGTGAAACAAGTAGGCCGTGAAAAATCTGTTTTTATGCCTCTCTGCCTCAATCTGCAAACACTTCCCGCGCGCAGGAATTTGTCCAACTGTCGCCGAGATCTTCTCCAACTAATAACGCCTTCATTTGTCCCCGATGTACTTCCGCTCCATTAAATGATACCTTGAAACCTCCCTTTTTTTGAGGGGCATTCTTTGTTTGATTCAAACATGTTGTGACAAGAATACAGAGGAATGCGTTAGGAGAGGTAAAGGATTCCTTTCAGAGGCCTGCGCGAACGCACGCTCAAGCAAACTTCTCACCCTGAAAATTCAAAAGAGCGCAATAAAAGAAAATCCAATTCGGGGGGGTGACAAGAATATTGAAATGCATTGTGACTGACTCACTGTCCATTAACCACGCGCTCCATCATTTCATCTTGACTTATATAGCCATTACAGGAGCGAAACACTCCATTTAGCATTGTTGTGCACACTTAATTTTCCTCTTGATTGAGTCTGCCTATTAGTGCTCCGCAACCTCGGCCCGGCTCACCAGGGATGGAGGCTTGCTGAGGAAAACGCACCAAAAAAAAAAAAAAAAAAGAAAAAATAAGGTCACACGCCTGAGCCAGCCGAGCCTCTGGGGTCCGAGCACAAACTTCAGTTCACAGTTAATTAACAGAATGTTCCAGATGATCTTGGTTAGTGTTTTTGGTCCCTTTGTGGAAAGAAAACTTTAAAGTGATGAATAAAACATGGTGTGTACCTTGTCGTGATTATTTGTGGGCTGACTGAGGCCAAGCGAGGCAGTGGGAGGCGCCTCCTGTTTCATTTCTGTCCTTCGTGCTGCAGATGCATGCACATTAGGATTCTGCAGGATGGTTGAGATTCAGGAGAGAAGAAGAAGAGGAGGGAAAAAAAAAAATCTGCCTTTCGGTCCGCATGCCGAGCAGCGAGCAAACAGTGTGACTTGATGAAGAATCACCTGCTGCTACCTCACAGCCTTTACACACTCCAATCTCCGCATCCACAACACTGAATGTTAAGGCGAGGGAGGCAATAGCCGCTTCTCTGCAACGCTCACCCTCGACATCGCGAAGAGACAAGCTGGACTTCAAAACAAGGCAAAATGACATCTAAATTGGCGTCTTTGGTGCTTCTGCTCCGTGCTGAAGAGCCCCGCAGAAGCACGTGTCTCGTATCTCTTTATCCTCCAGGCCAAGGAGGTTATATAGCTGAGATTCCCGTAACGGAGCCGATCGGAGGCTCTGTCAGCTGGACCGGCTGAAGCCGATACAGGCAGCTGAAACAAGAGTAAATAGAATCCAAAGGACAGGAAGCTACAGGGAGCTGAAGAGAGCAGAGACGGTCCTAATGCGCGGATAAAAGGTTTTGTGTTGAGGTGGAGAGTGTGGGTGTGAGCCTCCCTCATCATTACTGTGGTTGCGCGTTTATAATGAGTTCCCCTATATTCAGTATCAAATCAGTTCCTTTGGGACACAACAATGGGAATTTAACGTTTCGACTAACCATGCAGAAAGAAAAAGGGAAGTGGAGCTGACGAATCAACAGGCGACTCGCATTCCCGTTGTGCATTTGTAAGACCTAATTAAAATTAAAACACACAACCCCCCTCACCCCCCTCCCCTCAGGTCTGCAGCTACTAATCTGTACATCTGACCCAGCAACCCTACTTGGCTCTCTCCTCGCACTGTCAAGTAGGCATTTTTCTCTGAAAATGAGCACACTCACTTACACACACTCGATAAGATGTGCTACATATAAAAGAAGTTCCAGACAATTCATGTCAGCATGTCAAGGCTTCATTGCTCTCTGTGGCATCCCGACCACAGCTGCACAGTGCAGATAATTGGGTTGTAATTAGATGAGAACACACCATAGGAGGTCATGTGGAGCTGGAGCTGGCGTATCGCCGCTGGAAATGGGCTGTGAGAGAAAGAACTACACTGTAGCTGTTCTGCATGATTGCCTATCAAGGATAGTCATAGGCGACGCGATATACCAAAAATACACACAGCTGCATGCACGTGCACGCACGCGGACGCACGCACACACACACGAGCCCACAAATCCTTCTGTTAGTGGGCTGTTAGAGGAATTCACTTTGACACATCACTGCATTTGGTTTCCACATTCAGCCCTAAGGGAGGTGGCGCCTTGCCAGGCTGCACACTTCTGAAATATTAAGGCTCGAACCCATTGTAGGCTGCAGAACCAAGAAAGTGCTGGGAAAGAAAAAAAAAAAAGGTACAAATTATTTCTCACAAATTCTTCTCCGATTTCCACAGCGCATTGAGACGAACCGACCGCAGCATTACTGGGGCCGAGTGCAAAAAACAATGCTGCCGAATCGCATCATGCAAGAGAGAAAGATGAGGCCACTGCAGTAACATGACTGCACACATATTTACATGTATTTGGTGAAATACTATAAAGCGCCAGTGAACGCCGAGTCCGTGCGAATGAGTTTTTGGGCTCTAACTTGCACGTTCCGGCTCCGACGTGATCCAGTGAAGACGTCGCTGCCGCTAACCTTCCTGCCTATACAAGCCTCCCCTTGGTGCTCTGCCAGAGAGGTGTTATCTCAGGATGAACACGTCATTATTAATGACCTTCGACTGCTCTCTCACAGAAAAAAAAGAAAAAAAAAAATAGGGGGTCGGATCATAAGTCAAAGGTGTGAAAAATATCCTTTCACCACAACTTTTCTTACAGATTTCACCTCGACCAGCGGCGTTCTCGGCTATCTGGCTGCTCCGGCTTCAATAATTAATGACTGTGCCTCTGCCCGTGCCTTGTTATAATCCACTGCAGGATAACTACTGATACGCTGGCTGCAGGGAACTGATGCCTGCCTGTTATGCTTCAATTTTGTTTTTTAAACTTCATACGTCGACCGTAATACTTCCGCATGCTGGAGTGATGAGGCAGCAAGAAAAAAAAGGCGAAGCAGACAGCTGGATTGCTGATATCTCCCATGTTTTGTTTATTCACCAGAGGATGGGTACATAAAAGGTGATTTATATTCTGGACAATGATAAGGTAAAGCCTCTTAGCGGCCCCCTGCTCTTTCTCCCTCTCTCTCTCTCTCTCTTGGCGAGAGATAACCAGCGGCTGGATGGGCCGAGCATCACTCCTGGTGCAAAAACGTTGGCTGCCTGGGAAACTCAGTGATCTGTGAAGCTCCACGTTGGAGGAGAATGATCAATACACTCCCATCTTACTATTTTCTCTCTAAAGCTCAAAGAAATCACTATCCGCTACACCAGCACAGAGGAGGTGTGAAGTGAAGGCGGATAGGAGTGGGCGGTGAAGGTGGTCAATTCAATTATCCTGCTGTCAGAGCACATTTTCTATTCTAGACAGCCGGCAAAATCTGGAAAAAAAAGGCGATGCCAAACACGCTGAATTGGAAATTCCAGTCTCAATTACATCCTATCATCTCTATAAAACCCCCAATTTTTGGGGGTGAGTTTTATCACAGATGTCCAGAGTTAACTTTGAAATAAATTAGCCTGAAAATCTAAATTTCAAGGGCTGCAGAGGGTCAATAATGTAAATTTCTCATGAAGGTTAATGGGATCTTCACTCGGAAATATTATCTTTTGAATACATAAAGCAACTTATGTCTCTGAGTGTGTCTGTGTCTGTGTGTGAGCGCGCGTGTGTGTGAGTGAGTGACATGCACTGCTGTGCTGTGTGATAACAGCGAAGCAGGTGAGAAACGCGGGCTAAAACCACGGGATGAGTCACACAGAGGGACGTTCAGGTGACACGACCCAGACTCGGTGTCCCTGCTGGGAAATGTCAGGGATGCTTGAGATTCTAGACATACAGTAATCACTCCTCACGACTGATTATAAAACAGGAAACACCTGAAATTTTGGCTCGCGGATACTTTTGAAAGAGCTGAAATTGCTGTTCATGAACTGTAGGATACTTTCTGCTATTTCAGAAAATGATCCTTAAAGACATTCGCAATCATCAGGCGGTGAATATCTTTTAAAATACAGGTTGATTGGGATAAAAACCTATAATTTACCTTTTTTTGGGAGAAGCCTATTCCCTCAGTGTCTCCCATTCTAATGATATTATAATTTCTTTGATGAAAGCTTCAGTAATGGGCGTGAATATCAGCCTTCATCTGACGGGAATATAATCTTCACGACAGAAATGGTCACATTGAATTCTCCTGCCACACTTCCAGCATTGTTCAAGCATCTATTAGGGCGAGAACAGGCTGCTCAGATTATGATGGTGATAATTCAGAGCAACGTGTGCTGTTGGATATTGATATGGGGAAGATGTGGATCGATATGTCGCTGCAGCGAATGCATAAGGTACATGCGTTCATGCATTTTGTATGAAGTCACTGGGAAAAAAAACGTTAATCAGGTTAATTTCTTGGTGCCATTTACTTGGAGGAGAAGAGATTAAAGAGACTCCATCGAGGAAGGAGCGCAGTGACATTTTTGGAAGCACCTCTGCTGTCCTCCATAGAAAAATCAATCAAACGTAAACGCAGAAAACATTCGAAAAAATGCCCAGAGACACAACATCTTACATGTATGTTGGTGGGATTTTTGAGCTATTTGTAGGTGGATTATGTTTAGGTTTGAACTGCAGCCAATAACCTTTTTTTAAACGTTCAATTCTCAGTGTTCAATTAATCTAACTAGTGGTTTGGCGAGAGCCAAATACACATCCCACAGGCACTTAAGTGTAATAAGTATGTTTGCGCAGGTCTCAGCGAGACCGAAAGCAGCGCTTTCTTTTTTTTTTTTTCAAATGTCAAGATTTAGCTCCAAGGGTCTTATTACATAAGCTCTTACGGAACTGTGCACTCAGTTACATGATATGAAGTCGTTTTGTTTGGTGAATCCATTTAGAAAAAGGAAACTGGGGACCTGAAAAGGATGTTATTCAGCGCTGATGTAGTGAGGTGAAAAGGAAACGTGTCATCAATTTGCATGCAGCTGTCCAGATTTCATTTGTTTTTTAGAAAAACTTTTCTCATATCAAATAATAAGGAGACTTGATGGATAAATATTTGGCCCAAAATGTAAGAAAACATGAGGACCTGATACGTGAGGCTCGCCATCAAACGCATCTTTAATATCTGAGAGCTCTCTTGGAAATCCCATACGAGGGCAGGTCCAGTGAAAATGACATAAATCAAGTGTACAAAGGGAACACATGTTTGGTAGGAAACAGCTGCACCATTTACTTTCAATAATAAAAGCAGCTCCACATCTGTGGTTCCCAAATTAAGCATGTTTTCCCATTATATGCAATCACTCAGCAGGAATCTCACAACTCCGAGTGCAAAAAAGTCATCCACAGGTGACAACAATCAGAAATTCAAAGCTGATTGTGGACTCTAATGGAGCCCAGCTTGTCGGCACTCCATCACAGTGAAGTCGGCAGCACTTAACCAGCATTTCCTCCGCACATCAGAGACGCGTGCGCGGGCACGGAGCGCGGGGAAGGAGGCTGCTGTAAACACCGTTTCCCACTGGCGACTGCTTGCATAGCCGTTTCGCTTCCCCTTCACGTTTGTATTGTAAACACCTGTCTTTTCTGCACTCTACCCCTCCCTCCATTCTCTCCTTACAGGGACAGCTCATCATCCAGCGCGGGGCGGCTTCACTACAGTAGCTATCAATTCTGGCTACATCTCATATTCCATTCAGACACAGAGTAAACACACCGGCTTCATGTGGCTTTTCCGGGTAAACAACATCTGACATTTTGGAAAGGATCTCCAAGCAAAAGCACAACGCCACCGACAGACGTCTTCGATTTATCGTTTTTAATCACACACTGTTTACCGTACATGATCCAGCAGCGTTTGTGGTTCTATGCCATTGAGCATTGTGCTGTAGGATCTGCTTTTGACACATCACTGACTAATCTGCCTTATTATCGTCCGGACGGCCTGGTCGTTAGCATTCTGGAAAAGCAAGCGAAAGGATCTGTTTGGGTCACAGGATGATTGCTGAGATCACGTCGGAGGACTGCAGCGCTGCACTGAAATAAAGAATAAGACTGCTGAACAGTGACTGGTTTCAATTTACGATCATTTTAGTCCCTTGATTTGTAGCTGGGCCACTGTTTTATCGATGAGAGGGACATTGAAATAATAAAATTGGCTGTTAATTCTGACTTTAGTTTGGTTTGTGGGCCTCATTCATGGCATTTAATTATGTATTTGTTTGAAAATGTGCCGAGATGGCAGTAAAATGGACAAAAAAAAAGTTATTTGTGCATATTTGTTCTTATAATAAAGACATTGGGAATTGGGGTGCAATAATTTGCAATTTTCCGAAAGTGAAATAAATAGAGGGACGGCGTCTGGTCTAATACTCTCTGAAGTTTACTTGTTTCTGATGATACGATGTAAGAAAGACCAGAGACAGGAGACAAACCAAACGAAGGTGTCAACATTTCTTTCAAATCTCAAACTGAACCACAACTTAAACACGTATGATGATACTAAACAATTCTTTGGCTCAATCTGCGATCCTTCGAATGCCTCCGAGGGAAATTTGAATTCATTCGCGTCGACCGCGATCGCGTTAACATGCCGATATTTATCAGGCACAACAATCAACAGTCAAGCGTGTTAACATGCAAGCCTTTGCTGAGGGTAACATGAATAGTTAAGCGGGTAATTGGCCATAAACACTGTGGCGCTTGATGAAATATCACAGATTCCTCGGGTAAGTGTAATTTCCCCCTGTGGGAATCATTAGCGCTCCATCTAAAATTGGTGCTCGTCGATTCGGTCGTTGGTGGAAAGGCGAGACTTTAGAGGTTTTACAACATAATTTCTTCATCTGCTCATGTCAAGCTAACTTCCTGTATTAAAATACAATAACTCACATCTTATTTTCTATTACTTGCTTGGATAATTATGGAACTGTAATTTGTTCTTCAGATGAACAATGAGGAAGTTAAGAGAACAAAAAAAAGCCAACACAAAACGCTGGGATAAAATTAGCATTTAGATGGATGTTCTTAGTCAAAACATGTCCTTTAAAGGAGCTGTGCTGATTTGAATATTGCATTTCTACTGTATATGATGAGCTGCAAAAAAAAAGAAAAAGAAGATGCTATTTTTGCTTTCACTAAGCCTGTACGACGTCGTGCGACACTGGAGTCTGTGTTTACAGTTGCATGCAGTACACGGACGTGCTTGTGAACGTGCACGTCCATCTCCTTGTTAGAGCAGGAAACTGCGCTTTTCATGCCTATTTAAAGTCGCGCCGAAGTACATCTGGAAACCTTCGAGGTGCAGCGTGATCTTCAACCCACAGAAAGGAAGAAAAAAAAAACATGCAAGCAGCCAACTCTCCAAACGAACACAGAGTGGAGAAAACAGACAGTCTGTGGGGGGGGATGCAGCTGAATGACGAGAAAGAGTGCGGACCACCACTGAAGAGAGCCGGGGAGCACGTAAAGCAGCGTTCACTGGTGATTAGACTCATCATGAGGTCACAGATCAGCAGATTAGGCAAAGAAATTACAGATAACAAATTCAAGATCTGACTTTTACTGATAAAATAAAAGAAGGAACTCTTGTTAATCATTGCAGCTGGAAGCAAAAAAAAAAGATCCCATCTGCAGCTGTGGGGAGCCGTTAATTGAAGAAACAAATCTCCCAGCATCCCATTCTCTTTCCCTGCGCACATAATGAAATTCGCCACCTAAAATTGTTTATTTGACAGCCTTGACCTCTCTCACTCTTCATTCCCAGTGTAATGGAACAGCCCGCGGTGGGAGGACCGTGTCGGGATGTGGATGATATCAGAAGATTCGTCCGGCGCCGCCTGAGTCCGGCCCCGCTCCAGCGTGCGGCCGCTGCGGCCGATAACCTAGGCTCGGTACGCGTGGGGCGGCGCAGAAAATATCAATTTGCTCCCGGTGCTATTAATTCTGAGCCAGCGTCCTGCGCTCCGGGAGAGTCTGGCAGATAAAGCAGCCTTTGAGCCACAGATACAAAGTCATTTAGTACCAACTCTACAACAAGAGTGCGGTGTAAAGGTGGTGTCTGGTGCAGATTACTCGGCAGCGAGGCAATTTGAAAGACTAAACCGAAAGTTAAAATATTAGGAAAGTGTGAAATCAAAGTGCAGATTGACTAAAAGGGGCGCAGTTTGTTATAATTATCCCTTGACGTGCGAGCTGCTCGGCTTTATCTATGCTTTGGTGCGCTCGCTGTGAAAACAGTGGGAAAAAAAGTCCTTTGAAAGTCGATGAAAAACACTCAAATCTCAGGAGGAGTGGGAAGAGAATGAGCCAGTCTGCTTTCCCTCATAAATCAAAGCACATCATAAGACAACCGGCAGCCCCTGTTGCAACAGGTTGTCTCACTCCTCCCTCATTGCTCCTCCCTTTTTCCCTCTACTTATGCATGCAAATAAGCCTTGGCGAAGCCGGGTGCTTGTTTACTGAGGAACGTCTCTAGATTACACATGCATTTAAACAAGCGTCTCTCAAGTAGGCCATCGCGAATGGATGCAGATACAATGAGCATTTAGTGAGAAATCTTCACTGAGAAGCAGCAGCGATAAACATTCGGTTCCATCTGACGCGCTCTCCTCCCCCCCCCTCCCCTCTTTTTGATTGCCAATGTGACTGCGACGCATTCGAGAGGGGAGCCCTGTTTGCATGTCGCACCTGTCAAACGCCGGTAACAACATCTGAGGCTCCGGCTGCAATAATTTGCTCTGCGGCTCCCTGCTGTCTTAACATGCTCCCCGCGTGCCCCCGCGCGCGTCCCGTCTGGCTTGTCAGCCGATCGTCCGGCGTGCGCGGCTAAGGCCCGATAATGGTAAAGTGACAAGCCCGTGACGCTCCGCACGCGCCACACAGGTGATGTTTCTAAGAGCTGCCCCTCTCCACCCCCCCCTGTCCCCACTTCAGATTGTCACTGTGTCGCCCGCTGGACGGCTGCCAAGAGATAGCGCGGCCTATCTGGTTTAGACAGGAACAAATGAGGCGAAAGATAGAGCCCGAGCTGATCCGCGCCATCGTGACTTATCGCTCCGTCCAGAGGCCATTTCAAAACGGATGTCGGCTAATTATACGAGCTGCTTCCTATGCAATACTTTGTCTCTCATGAGCAAATGTTGAAATGTTTCTTTTTCAGGGACAGATTTTTTATTTTTTTTTGCGAAGCGCTCGTTAGTTTCTTCACGTGTCCACGAGAGAGAGAGCGTACACGAGGACAATAAAGGACCTTTCTATTAATTCAGCTGCTGATGGAGGCCATTTGTTCCTCTTGAAGGGCTCGAGTCACCCCTGCGTGCGCAAAAAACGCTGACTCGAGGAGAAGGTGGCTGCAGATCCCGCCACGCCGAGACGCTTTTGTCGGCCCGGTTTGTTTCGCCAGTATCGCCACTGGTAATCCGATTGACAAGGGGGACGGGACGCGACGAAGGCCCCGCTGACGCGATCGATGCAGGTGACGGAGCCCCGATCAATAGGCAAATCAAATGCTTTTGTCGCGACCGCGCTCGCCTGCCTGCGAGGTCTCGCTTTTTCATTTGGGTTTTCAACAAAAACATCCCCTCCGCCTGACTTCTCTCACCCAGGATTACCTTATCTGTCTGTTTGGAACCATCTTCATTAAAAATGTACCAATAATTGATGTCAAAAGCTCTTACAGCCCTTGCCAAATTCATTCACGCGATACTCAAAGGAGTGCTCGGAAGAAAAAGTCAGATATCGCTTCTTGTTAACCGGGGGACAACAGGAAATTAATTAGTAACAACTACAAATAAAAATGAGGTCAGTGACTCAGGAGGGGAAGGGTTTTTCTTTCTTTTATTGAGAAACGCAGAATGACGACACGCTGTAAAAAATGCAAAGTCCTAAGCGGTTTAAGAGACTAAAACACGGTGGAAGTGAGACACACCTGAACCTTCACAGTCAGGTCTCCTGGTTTATTCATGCTCGCCTTTGTGCCACTACGGACTGAAAAACACAGTATTTTTCGTTTTCTTCGCTGTAACTGCATCTACATCTTTCCATTTTTTTTAACTCGGAGGATTGCTGCAGCCGATCCCAGCTGACACTGGGCGAAGACGGTAAACACCCTGGACAGGTTTGCCGGTCCATCGCAGTGCAAACACAAAGGGATGCACAATCACATTCACACCTCTGAACAACGGAGAGCGATCGATTGGGCTCATGTGCCTGTTTTTGACCCGTGGGAGGAGACTGGAGGGCTGGAGGGGAAACCAAAGCAGACGGGGGGGGGGGGACATAAAACCCAACAGAGCAGGTAGCTCCCAGCTTCTAGCAAGAGCAGGAACCACCACGCCACCCTGCCGCTTGTCACATCAGTCCAAATCTGTGGAGAAATCTCCATTTAAAAGAATCTCTTCGACAATCTTCAAAAACACTGACTCTGGGCTGAGATGTACGTTTGATTGACTATGATAAATTGTGAAAAGCACCGTCAGCTCAGCCAGTAAGCGAATCTGTCAGTAATCTGACAGATCCCCTAAAAAAAGTCATTAACTGAAAACTTCTTTTTCATGTTGGGAACCAAAAACCGCGAAGGCAGCGTTTAGACGTACACGAGTTCAAAGACGCTGAGATGAATAAACACGGATTACGCCTCCCATGACCTCAGACGCCTTCTCTGTACTCGCAAGTCACCCGGAAGCGGCGAGATACAGAAAAAAATGTCGGCAGCGTCGCACTCACGCGCCCCGCGACGCCGTCATGCCCAACATCTTGGCTCGTACCGGCACAGCTGATCTCCATGGACGCGACGGTCTGTGTCTGAGATGGACTCGGACATAATGAGGATCTGACTCCCTGCAGCGAGACTCTCCATCGCTCCGTTAGCAGCACTGATGCAGAGTGAAACAGTCTCAAACTAGATCGATGCCTTTCTTTTCCTGCCCCCCACTCTCCCTTACCACAGCATGTCCTCTGCAAACAAACGTGTCTTTGAATAAAGTTATTCTCGTCTCACGGACAAAAATGGCGAGCGATGGCCGAGAGATTCACTCTGCATCGAAGCTGACCACCCACGACAGTTAATACGGTTCCTTAACCAGAATCCACTCTCGGGCGATATTGAATCGGTGGTAAAAAAACATACTCATAAAAGCCACTCTGGTGCAGACCAGCGCCGAAGGTGATTGCTTTTTTCGGGAGGATTCTTCACCACAATTACGACCACAACACTTTTTGCGACTGGCTCACATTAAATCTTCCTTGTTAGTTTCTGAGAGAATCTAAAAAGCCGCGGCAACCTCTCCCCACGAAGCGAAGGAATCCGTCCTTCGTGCTTCAGTCATTTATGCGTTGCTCCCAACTGTGTCAGAGGGACGAAAATCCCTTCGAAAAACACTTTTTTTTCCAAGCGATAAAAGCCGGCCTACGGAGAAATCTTTCATTCTGCCACCAGACTTTCACAAAAATTAGAGGAAAGGCGAAAACAGGCTGCAGGACAACGTCTTCCCCCTCACGTCTCTTTAAGCTCCTCAGTGACGAATGAACTTGAGAAGCGTTCGGCTTTTGAAGACGGAGGAGCGACTTCCGACTGAGGCAAACGGCGACGTGCTTTTATGAACCAATTACTGGGCTCTCAATAATATTGACAGAGGCCGGCAAACAGACTCGCAGGGGCCCCTTGCGTGTGAGGCGAGACCTGCCGCCGTCCTTGTCTTGATTACATGGTGATTTCGACATTATTACAATCTATACTCGCAGTTTAATTACACTCCCGGTGAGTCGGTTTCCTAAATCACAATGTGACTCCGCTGCTCCAACAGAATGCGAGTTCAGTGCACCGTGCATGGCAGTAAATTACAACACAGCTACATTATGTACGGCCACTGCAGAGTATTTAGAGACCCAGTCTGGGGCATACGCATGTTTTCTATGTACTCGGGAGGGTGGAAAGTGCTTAACACATACACACTGAATGCTTGCATAAAAGAGGCCCATTAATTCCATTATGACTGGCTGAAACTTTCCCATAAAGCTCAGCACAGCATTACAAAATTTTCTAAGGCCCATGTGTTTTAGATGAATAATGCAGAAAAAACAAACTTAAAATGTGCGGTTTGTGCTTAGCACAGCTAATCAGGCCTGGGAGTTCAGAACTGTCAAAAGGAGAACAAGAAACGCGGAGTTACTTAGTTTGTTCCGGCTGTGTGACTGCTGCTCCCAGGGCACACCTGCTTTCACTTCTCATCTGCTCATTTAACGCTCATTTATCTCTTTCTTACCTTTCCAATCTGAATAATAACCGGGACTGTCCTTGTGCGGGACTTGCCACTGGATGTTCCGACGCAGCCGAGTCGAGACGCTATTCCAGGAGAACATACGGCGCGCTGGCACGGCGACAAAACGGAGCCAAAGTTATATTTCCGCGTGAAATTTAGGAGTTGCAGCACTTTCGGCTTGACCAGAGCGCGACTGGCCTCAAATAGTCGATACGTGCAGGGACTATATATCTGCACGAAGCCTCCCACCCCGGCCCTGATCCTTATTGGGTTTTTCCTTAATCATACTCCACTGGAGACTGAGACGAGTTCGACTGTCCTTTAATCGCAAAAGCAGCCACAGGTTTTTGTTATTTATGAGGGAAAATCACCGCATATAAAACCAGGTGGAACAAGCAGGAAGTACAACGTCGCCATTTGTGTCCTTTTATGAAAATGTTGTGGTTTGCTGAGCTGTGATGACCCTCCCACATCAAAATGTAATGGAAACAACCATAAGTAGGAGTAATAGAGTGGACTAAAGGTGAGTAGAGCTAAAACTGTGCAATGAGAAAGTGTCATGCGTGGTCATCGCAGGGTAAAATTGAGTATACAAAGCAGACGGACTGAAAAAAAGGGAAGAAAAAAGAAAACCTCTGTTTAAAAATATATCAATCACTGTCTCCGTTTTCCAGTTGAATTGATTTTCTGCATTTTACCCCAAAATAGACCAAAAGATTTTGATGTCTGCCCCCAGGAGAAAAACAAGAATGACATGATGCGCATGTCATGGAAAAAGAGTGAAATATCTGAGAGTGAGGCTGAGTCACCTCTCGGGTTAGCTGTCATCAAACATCAATGTGTTCACCTCTCTTGCTCTTGGGAAAAACAGTCCCTCCCCCCTCCCTCCCCCCTCCCACCCCCCTCCCAGCTTGCCTTCATGCTTCGCTTCTCCCCACCGAGGGGAAAAAAGAGGGATGGCGATTTGGGACCGCCAGCTTGTCCTCTCAGAAGGGGACTGGAGGAAAAATCTGGCCAAGCCCATCTGTTTTCGCTCACTTGTGAATGGTGCCCAAGGAACAATGCGCAACCAGTGTGAGCAAACTCGCAACGCGGTCGTGATGGAGATCTGAAATCACGAGAAGCAACAACTGTAATGGGTGGAATCTGCTTGGAATAGAGGGAGGGGGGGGCATTAATGGGCTGACCCCAAAAACGCACCACCGCTGAAATTATCACTGGATGAAACACGGCGATGGGGATTGGTCTCACCGCGCTGCGTTGATGGTGACACACACACGCACACACACGCACACACACGCACACACACGCAC
>JAUESF010000080.1:16944688-16960217 GCA_032274765.1 Malacoctenus tetranemus
CACACACGCACGCAGGCAAAAGGTCCACGCTGATAATTACTCCGGCTCAGTCTGGATGAATGAGATCATTCACTGAAGGCGGCAGTGACCCCATAATGAACTTCTCAAATTAGGCTCCTTTACCTAGCCTCTGCCCACACCTAGACACACTCCGTCTCACTCTTTTGTATTCCGCCGCCGTCCAAAGTCACCCATTACTGAAGCATGGGTGGCCTAATAAGAGAAATGGAGACATCTGTGCAGAAATAATGACAACTGACTGGGAGTGAAAACAACACATGGTGAGACACGAGGGGGTTTCTACGCCAATTTCTGACTTCATTAAGCTATAAATTTCTTATAACAGCAAATGGCCAAAACGTGTACTTAAATGGATACAAATTGAATGCATAAGCCAGAAGGACACAACAAGAGGCAGACACGTCATTCATTAAGGTTAGCTAAAAGAAACAACAACAGAGGAGCGCCCAGGTAGCACTCTCTCTGTTCTCTGTTTTCTTGCATGACTCATATTCTTCGACAGGCAAATCACACAGACGCGTCACCTGGTCAGCCGTCATTCGCGAGGAGAATACATACAATTACTGACAAGTTTACTGCACGTCTGCTGCATTTCTAGCATGCCATGAAACTGTCAGGGCCTCACTAAAAAGTGAGATCAGAGACATCCCTCTGTGCCCCAGATAGAATACTGAAGGGATGGAACGAGGCGAGTTTTACATGTTTCCTTTTTATGTAAGACTTAGCATGCTGCGGGCTACCAGACTGCCTCAGATTTCTGATTTCAGGACACATCGCAGCCCTGATACCTTCTGAAATAGGAAAAAAAAAAGGACATACAAAGCAAATGTTCCTCCATGTGTGGAAATACAACTGGTAATTGCAAATCGATGTAAAATAAACAAGTGGAACCAATTGCTTTCCTCGTGCGATAAGACGCGGGCAAAGTCAAGGGTACAGTCTCGAACTCGGTGGCGATAAGGAGGGGAGCGAATCTGCATGCATGAGGAACGGCAATAATCCTTATTAGGTTTACACAGTCTGTCAGCGAGTCAGTTATCTGGCTACTGTAGCAGTGAGGGATCTCGACTAGTTGCTGCATTTCCCCCCCTCTCTCTCTTCAGGGAGAATATCAGAGCCTGTTGTGAGCACACCTCATGCACATCAAATAGGAGTCAAGCTCAAATTGGATCAGACGTAACGAGAACACTGCAACAGCCTCCTCTGATGAAGATCTGGGCTTCACTCTGGAAACAACAAGATAGGCATACATTTCGAATCACAACAAACACTCTGATACATTGGTGGGGGTCTAAATTTTACATTAAGAAGCATGTGCCACATTTGAATGTCCCATTAAAAAAATAACAGCTGGGAAGTAAAAAGAAAAAAAGAAAAGACATGTGAGGCGCTCACTGAAGATGATCCAGTCAGAGTACGCACTGATGCGTTTCCGTCCAGAGAGCTGCAATATGTTGCGTTTTATGGCTGAGTTACAACGCAGCAGTAATCTGCAACGGTTCGGCTGAATAAATCAATAAGTGCGCTAATGTTTCGGGCATAAATCTGTCTCTCATTCGTCACGCCGAACGTCCGAGCTGCGGCGCGGGCCCGGTGTCGCGTGTCGAAGCCCTGCTGGTCCCGTGTCCAATGGCTCATTGCCATTCGTGCGGCGAATGCCCGAGAACCCAGAACCAAATTCGAGATGACACTTCCAAAATACACGCATTTAAAGTCAATCTGCTGCTCATATTTTCAGCCTATTGTGGTAGCAGTCCCCCCCACACTCCCACCCCCCACCCCCCTTGTGTCCTGGGTCTCTAAATGTGTTTAGAGGAGGGGAAGAAGACAGATGAGTGGAAACAAGCTCTCAAGAATGCTGCGTGGGTTGTTTGTGTGGTTTTTATGGTGGGAAAAAGAAGCTGGCTCTATTGAATCAACTCAGGTAGTGTCTCGGGGGAAATTGGTCCTCCAGTCAGTCATTGATGCACCCTCAGCCCACAGATGATAATCTCTGGAGGATTCAAGAAGCCGAACCAGCAACACGAAAGCTCGTCCTCTGTTGAACTGAACTTCAGGTTGGTCAGACTTCAGCATATCGCAGGAAAACACCTTTCGACTTCAGTCTATTTACCAAAACACTTCCAGTTTCCAAAGGAAAGCATCGATTGAAAATGACATCATGTTTACGTTTTAGAAAGCTGCATATAGATCAGACAAGTCAATAGTTTTTACTTGGACAGTGGACATAAATCTAGAAACTGAACACTTGTGAAAACATCTCCTTTCACCAACATTAAAGCATGACCCTTCAGAATAAAAGCACAGGACGAGTCTGCTCTTGACTGACAAAAGTTTCCTTCTCTGGTTTCCTTCAATCCATCAATGTTTGAACTGGCAAATCCTTCGGCCACCACCGTGTGACCTACCGTGACCCCCCAGGTTGGAAACGACTGTTCTTTACTCATGAAGCATTAGCAGAGCAATCTGGAAGTGATTTTAGTCACTCTATGATGATCATCTTTAAGCTTTCCTAGATGGAGCTGGAAGTGAGAAATGACGGGAAAACATCGAGCCACTGTAGTTCGCCTTTAGCTGTCAGTAAAAAATGCAGAGTAATCAAAGTAGCAAGCTGTTCAAACACTCTACATTAATTCGCTGCTTAGGTGCAGATTAGCATTGATTGTTTTTCCTGAGGTGAGAAGAGAAGGTGAGGATGGAAACAGCAGAAACCAGAGTTTACAGCTACTCCTCAGGCACAACCACGCAACGTCGCACCGGCTGCATTCTAACGCTGCCTGCTTGCAAACAAGAGCCTGGAACAGCATCAAATTAAAAAGAAAATGATTGCGTTTCACAGACAGTAAATTGAAAGAAAATGAGCTTTTTTACCATTTTTATAAAAGGTGGAGTGAATTGGAGCCGACTGCAGGAGCGACTTGGGGCGATAGCCGCGCTCCCCAAAAAGCCCGAACCGAAATCACGAAGCTCAGCGTGTCTGTTTATCGAGTCCCTTTATGTCTACAGCCTCTTCACTGTCGTTACATTAGGCCTGAAAAGCAACAGGAATTGCGTTAATTTGCTAACGGACGAGGCATCTCTTACTTCATAATACCGATATCTCTGCACCAAATTGAATTTAACAAGGGACCGTGAAATCACTCCACACTGTGAAGCTGCAGAGGAGCTTGTTTTTTTTTGTTGACAGCTTGCTTTTCACGAGCTTCCAACAGTGACTCGATGCTCTGCGCAGGCAGTTTCCAAATCCAAAACGCACAAAACAAAGAACGTATAAGACCTTTCTGATCAATAACCCAAATACATTCCCTGTGATGGTGTTCTCTGTTTCACTGTTCTGCAATATAAACACGTTATTGACTACACAACGGAGATGCAGCCTCCTCGACTGCCTGAGGTGCACAATTTGGCACATAGTCATTACAAAAGATCCTGCTTATATATGCAGAACTAATGACACTCATCTTTTCCCCTCGTTTCTCCATTCTCTCCGCTCTGGTCTGTATTTAGAAAAGCACAGTCTCTCCGTTTCATGTGCTGGCACATGTAAGAGATGCGAGATCCGTGGTTGGAGGCTCGGTGCAGTTCAGGCTGGTAATGCAGCAACGCGCACCATCGTGGCCGCGGAGAACTCGTGTTTTTCAGGTGGCATTAAGGAGTCTTTCTGATATGTCTCATTAAACGGAGATACTGGAGTCCCCTGGATGTATTTACACCTCCTACCTGTAAAAATGAAGGTCACTCCTGCATGAAGATGAATGAACGAGGGAGGAACCTGACTACTTGATGTACCGACGACTGCCAGAGTCAATGCACTCTGATTTCTGCTCCTTGAAGCCACTGTTTTGTCATTTGGTTTCTGGGATGTTCACCTGTCACTCCAAGTCAGCGCCGCGTAGCCGAGACTGTAGCAACTGGACTGGATTAAAACTGCACCTGCAGCTGAGCCGCTTTATGCTAACCGAGCAAGACACTTCTAACTTTCTATTATAAATGCTCCGCAGGGGGTAGGCGATTTAAAAGAGCCATACAGCTGATCCGAAGTCCTTCGTTGGCATTTTTAGAGACATTTATCTAATAAGCGTCTTGGTAAGTTATTAACTTGTTGCGTTTTCCAGCTTCTCATGTGTATCATAATCACCCTTTTATATAACGGAAACACCAACAACTCATCAAGTCTGAAACCCCTCCCATTCAAATAGTGATGAGTGATGGGATGGGGATCCTAATTCCCCCTCCTGCAGCAGCACCACCTACCTACTGCGTTCCAGCTTAAAATGCACCTCCAATTCTCCTACTCTATTACGCCGACCCCCTAGAGTGAAACACAGCAGCTCCATATCCCAGCTGATCTGCAACATGAGCTAATGAGCTCAGCGGCACCGCACAGCACGGCCGGGAAATCGAAGCAGCCGGAGAGAGACGTGTAAATTAGAGTGAGCCCCCCCAGACGATCCGCTGGACAAAGGCGGGCATATGGAGATATTTACCAAGCAGGTCGGCCAAACTGAATCAAGGCCCGGTAATCTATAGGGGATGCTAATTACAAGACTTCATGATTAAAATGCATAGGAATATAGTGGTATCCCCTGATCTGAATGCGGTAGAGAAACTAAAAGCAAGGGTCTCAGGCATTGATAAGTGGTTATGATCAACTTAATGAAATTCAAGCAAAACGCACCATATGAGAGCGTCATCTCAGTGATTTTGTGGATGTTTAACCTGTGATTGGTGGGATTGATGACCGAACGTGCACCAATGCGAGCCTCAATACTGATTCGAACCAACGCGTACCCCGACTCGGAGGTGCAAAATGTATCGGGCCGGACTGGTTTACACTAATGCTGCCGTCTCAAATCCCGTCAGTGCAGGAGCGAGCGATGTGCCGCGCATTGATGGAATTAAATGCATGTGACAGCGCAGCACATACAGCTTGTTTCATCATCTTGCAGGGCGCGCTCAAGTCCCATCCATTTCCCTGCGCCTAAATCCCTGTTTCACCTGGCAGTGACTGATGGAGTTCAGCTGTGCCTCTTGTGAGGAAGAAAAGAAGGAGAAAAAAAAAGGGGGAAGTTGGTTACAGTACACGCTCTCTTCAGCCATAAAAGACGACTGAACTTTTCATGTGCCGATAGAGAGAATGAAAAACAGGCAAATTGCTTCGGTGCCTCAGACGGGAAACCCCAGGGGGTCCCAGCCTGAGGTGAAAGCAAAGGGACAGCTTGTGTGGAAATTTTATTGGAAATTGTGAAACCAAACGCAGACGTTTGAACGCACTCAGACAGATCTCACAGAGCACCTCGAGTCTGTCAATAGGTTTGCTCTTTGCGGCGTCGGAGCGTGGGTACATTTGGAAACGTAAATGTCAAATTCAGTGATTAAATCGATGGGCAAACTAATCTGCCGCTGCCTCCGACCAAATGGTTTATAAATCCTGCCGCAATCCACTAAGTAAGCAGAGGAATTCATGAATGCTAAACACATTTGGTTTCTTCTCCTCTAACAAAGGAGCAGCTTTGATAGTACCACCCCTCTTGTGCTTGTAGGGCAAGACTGCTGAGCTGACACTTTCCCTTTAAATATGAATATCAAATGAGACAAATTGAGACTGGAGCGTTTGATATGGCACGATAATGGCACGGCGAGGATGGAGTCACTCAGTCACTGTATGCTACAGTAGAACCTCTTTAACAAATGAAACGAGCTCAGGCATGAAATTACTCAAGCTGTAGTAGAAATCACCAATCCATGGTGTCACGGGGCTTTATTGGATCTAATTTTTTTAACTGTTTATTTTTTTTAAGGAAAGAGTCACTGGACAGGATGAACAAATGCAGCAGTGGACAATAAATTCACTGTTGAATCGGAGAGTTGAGGATTAGAGCCAGTGACTGCAGAGAACACATTGGGAAGCAAGAGGTTGAAATCCTTGCTCCCAGCAAGAGCGCCAGCCCCGATACGGTCTCCAGGCTGACACCAACAGGACTTAACATCAATCACCCCATCAGGCTGGTCAAACAGACACTGAGAGCGAGTGTGAGGAGATAGAGAGAGAGGGAGCGAGAGAGAGAGAGCGCCCCGGCACAACAGATGCCCTTTTCCAACTCAACTGCACACTTTGTCAGACATTGTCACACCACAAAAGCCATTTGCTTTGATGATGTCGGCTTTAGCTGCGAGTTGTCCGAAGGAGTCGTGCTCCCAATCCTTCACCGCACAACCCCATACTACTCTAATCTGGCCGAAACTCTCCCCCCCTCCAGCTCAGACTCTTCTAATCCCTTATAAGAAAGAAGAGCCAGATGGTCGTGAACAACTGCTGGGGGGCCTGAGGATGAGCGCATGTATGGAGATGCCTGGAGTGCTTGGGACTGTTTACCTTGTGCGTCAAGTTACCACTGTAAGCCCCGTGCAGTGGATGGTGTGTGGGTGGCGAGTGTGCTTCTAAGGATGACCGCTCTGAGGGTGTATGCACAGCAAGTGTGTGCTCATGCATGTGCGCACAGCCAGAAAGGAGAGACCCCTTGCAGTACCTGGTGTCAGGTTACTGCAGAGCACCATTCCTCTTTCAGCCCAGGGATGAGATGTCAGGACTTAAGAGGCAAACCTCAGTACCAGCTGCAGTAACCTTGTGATTCCTCGAGTGTCAGGGGTAGAGCAGCACCGTCCCAGGGGTGTCAGGATACAACATACCTCTCCACCTCCTCTGACGGTCCCAGAGTGCCCAGCCGCCCCTTCCCAACCCGTCAATGACGGGTGAACCCTTTATTCCCCGCACTACTAACCTTCAAATGGGCGGGCTGCTGCCCCCAGACTCTGCCGTGCCAGTCAGACAACCCCCAATGAGCCGCGAGCTGTCACGGGCTGATGGAGCGCCCCACCAGCGTCCCCGCTGCATCGTAACCTCCGCGCCACCCCACTTCCTTCCCACGGGACCCTGATTAAACTGTCATTAAAATGATCTAGTGGTCGAGGGAAAACAAGAGTATCAATCTGGAGGACTAGATGGGAATACACTTGCTGGGTACTCATTAAACCAACATTACCAGAGTGAAAATTCAATTATTGCACAGCAGGGGGATGAGCTGCACTGGGGAAGGTCCACAGCTACTTAAGTTCCCCACGGTCCCTCACAAATACACACATTTACTCACACGCGGACCGACGTCAAAACACATAATGGTAACCACTCTCAAAGGAAGCACTTCTACATGCTCACATGGTGGCTTTACTACATTCCTGTGAAGGCCACCAACGAGGACTCCATGCATCTCGATAACTGGAAGCATTTAGGGTCCAAAGCCTCTTCTGCATCACATTATTGGTGGTGTGCAGTAGCTAGTTAACAGTGGTAGGTTTCTGACACGAAAATGGGGTTAAGCCTTGCAAGAACCTGGAAAGTAAATGCCTTCATACAAATCCCCCGTGGCTGGCTGTTAGGAAGCAAGTGGATAAATATGACCTCGTGACCTCTGCTAAAGGCTGAGTGACACCAGTGCTCTGAGGCAGCTTATGATCTATTACGCGAGCCAAGCAAGCTGGAACTGATGCACAAGTAACTGATGAGGGCCCCACGTTGATGTTAGGTCCAATCCATGTCTGACCTGTGATACTGAAATCACAACCCCAAGAAGGTTGTTCGTAAATAAAGGTAAAGTTTAGTTTTTCACAGAATGTACAAAGCTGAAGGTAAACGAGCTTCAGTGTCATTAAATTGTGTCTGTGGAGGTGCCTTTAATGGCCGGACATAATCTTAAGTAGGAACTGGCATTAACAGCAGTTCTTTTAAATAGGGAGGCACTTTAAGGCCTTATTGCATAATAGCCTTCTCTGTTACTTCAAGATTGGGTTTGATTGAAGTGGAGTTTACTGTAGGTCTGATCTAATCAGTGCTGAATAGAGTAGAATAGAGTGCGTGTAGATTGTACCCAAGCAGAATGTTTAATGAGCACTATATTGTTTGGTCATTTGCAATTTTCCATTTAAAACAGTGAATTGTAATGGCAGTTCTTTTTTTCCACTTCTGGGTATGTTATTTTAATAATTCATTTGTGCTTTGATTTAAAAGCTGTATTCACTCAGAGGGTGGTATGAAATTTCCTCCTGTGATTGGCATCTAACGAAGCGCTGGGTACAGAAAACCGGCGTTTTGCAATAATGAATACCCACTGATTGATCTTTTATGTGGCCGACAGAAATTTAGGAAATTGCCAGAATAGTTCATCGGCAATTCAAACGGGGCCGAATGTAAATCAGATCAGAGCACTGATTCCCTCTCTGAGCACACAGAGTAGAGGGAGACTGCTTAGATCAAGGTAAGCCAATATCTCCAGTCCTTCATTAGAAAAGCGCTTCCTGCCCCACTTATTCCCCCAAGCAAATATTTGCATCATTTGAGTTGCAATGAGGAGCCCTTGAGCGATTTGAGACTGACGTCTTCGTCAATCAGACTTACTTCTGCCTCTGTGGACGGGGTCACACAATGAGACTGAAATGGAGATATTGCCCGCGAGCAGCAGCAAAGGACCACAGCGTCGGTTATGAGACCGGTCACTGGCTGTGTCTGTGTGTAATGTGCGAGGCGGACAATGGGGTTGTAATTCCCGGTGTACAAGTATGTGTTGTTCCTAATGCCGCTCACAGCTGGGCTCCCACTAATGCCCACTCTGGTGCCCCAGTTAGTGAGGCTCACAATCCAGTAGCATGGTCGGTCTGGGCTCGCAGATCCCAGTGTTGGGATGTTTTTACGCTTCATGCTTTGCTGCATCCACACAAAAGACTTGGCCCATGACCCATAAGCCCTTTAATCCACCCTGTAAACATTCAAGGGATGCCCACTTTTTTACAATAAATGCCCATACACGGGGAGACAGCAGAGACAGCCCCACACTGGCCCGGTTCCTCTAAATAAATTGTGAGTCAATTTTGCATTCAAGGCACCACTATGTCAAGGTTTTTATCAATATTGTAAATACTGCAATTACGGTGACTTTATACATTGTTGATGACACTATTTCTTACAAGAAGTGCCTCCATACGAGCCACAGTAGATCACAGCCCGATCTGAGAGCAGAGATGCTTGAATTATTGCTGACCACCTCAGCTGAAATCCCCACGCTGCACAGAGTGCAGCTCATCAATGTAACTGTCATGTAGAAGGGTGCACTTGCGCTCTGCCCGCATACCAAAAGCAGTATTTCAGCTTCGTGTTCACACTAAATCATATAACCATCTGAATGGGTGACCCTAATGAAACTCCCCTGCAGCCCCCTGCCAAATACAAAAGGGGACCTGGTGCAATGCCACTGACTGTCATGACATCCAGGAATAGCAACATGCACAGAGAGGAACAGGCATAAACACCCTGATGTAATTAGAAACGCATGAGTGCCCCCTGACAGCCATCATTTTGTAACACAGCAATGTTTTCAGATTAACATTTCAAAAAAAAGACAACAAAACAACTTATCACACACTGAGCCATCACGTGTATTACCATGGATATGGATAATGACTAATACTGACTCACTCACGGCAGATTTCCTGTGTCAGCATCATATTGAGAGCCACAAAAAAAAGACATCAGCATCACCGAGTGAAACGAGCAGCGTGAGGAGGAACTATCGAGAAAAGAGAAGGAGCCACTTACCCAGAAGATGAGATTGAAGGTGAACATCATATACTTCAAGCAGCACAGGCAGCCTCTTGCCATGTTGCACTTCTTGAATTCTAAAAGGAACACAAAGGATAGATCCAGGTAAAAGACCACGTATTTACTGCCTTTGGGAGAGCTGTACTTGTTGTTGGTCTTGTCTCCTGCGCTGGTGTCGGCTGCCGCTCCAGTCTGTGCCTGCTGCGCGTTTTTGCGCGGCCCCGTGGAGCCGTAGAAAGCACCAGCAGTGAAGCCGCGGCCACCGAACGGGCGGCCAGACGTGGAGGCTTGAGCGAAATCAGAGTCACGGCTATCTACGGAGGGGCTACGGTGAATGGCTGACTCCTCACTGCTGGACTTCTCCATGCTCTAGGGCTGCAGCTGCTGATGAAGGGCTCTCCGACGCACAGTCTACCATAGTCTCAGAGATGACAGGACAGAACAAGTTGCCCTCCAAATCCCCACTGCTCCACGCTCTGAAGCAATAAAGAGGAAAAGACGCCCGGCAAACTACATCCACGTCCGACCACACAGCTGGATGGGAAAGTCTCCTCGGCAGAAGCAAGTTGAGTTGAAGGGCTCCGGCACCTCTGGCAGCTCTAAGTGTCCCCGGCGCGCTGCTGTGATAATCCTGAAGTGGCGGTGCAGAAGGGTCCTGTGAATAGCATTCCCCCCGCCTTGTGACAGCACCTCTTTCTGGGAAGAAGTTACAGCGCTCCTTCTCCCCACTCCTGTAATATCACTCGCCTCCCGTGCTGCTTTTTTGCTGTGCCCAGCTGTTCCACCGGGAGTGAGAACCCCAGCGAGCCTCAGCTGCTCCACTTCCACGCAGTCTTGCTGACCTGGTAACTTTTTTCTCCCCTCTCTTCTCCTCTCTTCTTCTCCTCCTCTCCTCTCCTCTCCCCACTGCCCCGCTCCTTTCTCAGTCCCCTTTTCTTCTCTACGTGCACTGATGCGCTCTCCCTCCGCTTGCTTTATCTCTCGCTGCCTCCTTCCGAGTGAGGCTGCTCTCGCCCTGAGTCCTTCTCTGTGCGCGCCTGTCTTCTCTAGTGAACCATTCTGTGCTCAGCAGCTCAGTCCTCCGCACTGCCTGCGCTCTGCTCTCCCAATAGGAGCTCACTGGCTGATGTGCTATTATCGGCAGACGCAACTAACGGGCATTCCCTATCTCCCAAGCACTGCCCTCCTCCCCCTACTCTCTCTCTCCCTGTCTCTCTCTCTCTCCCTCCCTCAACCCCTCCCCAATGCAGACAGCCAATGTAACAGCTGCAAACCTGACTGAGGCTCCTCCTCTCCACTCCTCTTGTCTTTATTAAGCGCATCACTGTGTTTTCTTTGACTATACATGTTCAGAAATGTTATACTCATGAGGGGGAATCCAAGCGCCAGAGATGGGGCGAACGAATGACAGCGAAAAAAAGACGTGAATGGTGGTTGTGATAGTAGGAGTGAATGAGGGGTGTGTGTGGGGGGGGGGAGTGGGGAGGGAATGCCAGGTGGAAACAGCTTTTTTATTTTACCTATAAAAAAGTCCCACACGTCATTCTGCTGATGACAATGACACCTCCACTTTCACACCAGAGTGCCATCTGGCATTGTTTTAATCTTGACTCTGTTTTTTAAAATAATGTTGCTATCAACACGTTGCACTTAACTGTGCCAGCAGGTGATTAATCAAATCCTGCTGAAAACCAGCTTGAATAACAGACAGCCACAAGATGATGATTCCAGCATTTGATGTGTGCATTGGGAATAGTACCGAGCTGCTATTTGGCCACGCTCATGCTGCTCAGTGCACTGCCCACATCCATGTAAGGGGACCCAATTAACTGGCAGCATCCAGGCATTGGAATTATGGCACCATGTGAAGCATGGAAAGGGGATATTGCCTTTAAGATGCTGAACACTCCTCAACGCGCAGCCAGGGTCGAACGGCGAGCAGCACACGCCGATTCACACGCCAACCTGACACGACAGGATAAAGGTCGGATTTTATCCAAACAGTTACAAGCGCCCATTATTGTTTTAGGAACTGAGGATCACCTTTTCACGAGGAACAGTTGCTTTTGCCAAATGTCGATCTAAATAAAACCGCATCAATATTATGAGCCGTTTGTGGGTTTGACAGAGCCTCGTGTTTACCCTCAGACAACCCCGGACCACAAAAATAAAACTGCTATGTGTGTTGAATACCTTCTTTTATGTCCAAGATTGTCTCGTTAAAACCAGATCTATGCGGCACACTACTCAGCCGGGGTAAAGCTCTTCTTGTAGCTGAGTGCTCAGCCTGCAGGCAGATGGAGGGAGAGTTTTAACTCAGTGGTCTAAAAGGTAAACCCAAGAATAACTAATCAACAAAGACATTGTAATCCCACCCCCTTGTGCTGCACTGCTTGGCGAGGGAGAAAAGCACGCACATGTACTGCGATAATATTACAGAGATGATGTAAAAATCCCTCTTTAGCAACAGTGGAGTAGCTTTATCGGACAAATTCTTACACAACGGGTTGGAAATACACAGAAGAGAGAAAACTACTTTCTATTAAGTTATTCCTCACAGACTCTACTGTTGTAATTTATAGACTGTCCAACATTTTTGGAAATATGATTAATGGCTTTCCTTTTACGAGTCAGGAGGAAACAAATTCCCCTCCCAAGTCTGCAATGTGAATTCAAGGCTGCAGCCACAGCAGTGAGAAAGAGGAAAGCGAACCTGCTTCTGTCTGAAAGAGAGAACAAAGTTCCGATATCTATGAAACACATTTAATAATATGATGCTAAACCACAAATAAGATGGAGAAGAAAGACAGGTGCATTTCCCCCCAATAAACAGAATCATATTAAATTTGTTTGCGTTAGTAAGTCAAGGAAAGTCAAGGTTAGTGACGCTGGCGTGACTTGGCAGTAAATGCAAACAGTACAAAACGTGTCCTACCAACAGTGTCACTGTCATCAGGACAAAATCAATATACTTCGACATTTAGAAACTAATTAAATGTACCACGATTTGTCATCTTGACAATGAAATTTTGGGTCCCGTACGTTTCAGATCTCATATTGCGTTTGCGAGACACAGCGGCTCTATGAAATCAAGATGTATTCGTGATGGATACGGCTTCCAAAGGTGGTGAAGGCATCTCAATAGCAGAAGTGCTTACAGTTTCAAGTGATAAGGTTCCCCTATATCCTCAGCTCACTGGTGAAAAATTAGCCCCTAACTCAAATTCAATATATTCTACGTCAGTGCTGTTCTCTCTGAGAGTTACACACATTAATCAGAGCCCAGTGGGGCTCTCTCTGAGCGTGCTTCTGATTCCTCAAGTAGCCTGAAGGACACAACCAAGCCTGCACGGATCCATCCATCCATCGACTCAAAGCAACAGGGCTCTGCTGCATTAGTTTGAGGGGGGGGGGGAGCGAGAGAACGAGAGAGAGAGAGACAGAGAGAGAGACAAAGCAAGACTCGGGAGCACCGGACATCAGTGGGATGACACAGAGGAGTTGAGTCTTGGAGGGAGGATGAAAAATATGTGGAGCGGCAACGGAGCAGACCAGAGCAGGAGAAGCCTGGGCTTAGATAGGAGAGAGGGTGAGTGGGATGAGATTGCATTCAAACGCTCTCCCTGGCGCTGAGTAAATCTGGCAGCCCGTTGAACATATGTATGTTGCAAAGAAGACAGGCCTGGAGAGATTAGAGCTTCACCGGGACCAGCTGGGACTCTCGTGGAGCTCTTCACATGGAGCTTCGCGGAACATAACGGGGCGCCAGCACTTAACCCCACACCTGCGTCCGAGCGACAGGAACAAATAATGGCACATTAGTGGTATCCGCAGTCCACACATCCACCATTATTCATGACAGATGAGGTTGTGATTAGATTAAATGGAGATTTTGATGACGGGCAGCATAAGTATGCGAGGGAGCGTGGCCCCGGCAACAAATAGTGGCTGGGAGACTTATTAAAGAGACTCTCGGTAAATCTAAAATTCTGACCTTGTCTGATTAAATATTTAGAAACGTCCCAGATAAAATTGATTAACACGTAACATTAGTTTGATCTACAGGTCCTCGACTCAGTTAGAGGGTATCGCTCTAAAAGGTATCAGCATAAAGATACAGGGACGCCTTTTTATGTTCTAGCGTAGACACATATGAGAGATTTGTCGCCGAGTGACAGTTAACTACTCGCAGAGTATTGAAAGTAGATGCATATAATTCAGTTTTGTATAGTTTCAAACTCGGGAAGTGACGAAAGTCATGTCCGAAAACCAAGTTTCAGCACTGCTGAAACGCAGCAATGTTGGAGGTAATGTTGAGAAATACTGGATCCATACGAGCGGCGGTGGAACCGGACGGTTCATTTATTTCCGGTCCCACCCTGCGATTTTTAAACCCCCTCACCATTACTTGCTAGGCAAGAACACCCACTCACTCCATTGGCTCGCCGAAACACTTTCTTACCTGCCAAACAAGTGGATAATAGATGGAAATCCTCATATTCAATACATGAAGACCTTTTCCGCACAAATTTACACTAGCACATTAGTTTCACCTTGCTGTGACTGACCGAGCGACTTTTCCTTTAGAACCGCCTTCCTTCTTCGTTGCTTGGTTTCAATAATGTGCTGGATAACATTCCTGGAAGATTACGGGGCTTATCGACAGGGATAATATCACATAATTGCTGCAGAATGTCGAATGGACATCCATTCAGCAGGAGATGTGGTATATTGAATTAAGACCTGGTGACTGCTGAGCCGCTTTGAATAGAGTGAAGCCAATGTCGTTTTCAAGAGCGCCCCGTGATTCGATTCAGGCGTTGTTTTTGGTGAAAAGTCGCCGTC
Organism: Malacoctenus tetranemus; assembly: GCA_032274765.1. Taxonomy (NCBI): domain Eukaryota; kingdom Metazoa; phylum Chordata; class Actinopteri; order Blenniiformes; family Labrisomidae; genus Malacoctenus; species Malacoctenus tetranemus. The sequence continues at coordinate 16,959,204 of JAUESF010000080.1, forward strand.
ACAAGACCAGTGACACTGTGGTCAGAAGAAAAAGTATGGATGAGTTCAGCAATGATAGTCGCATTTGTGGTGTTTCAGTGACGCCGTGCCGAGGTACTGATGAGTCTGAAGTCTTATGAGGGAGATATATCACGCCTCACATGATCACCGGCGGCCTAAACTGCTCAAAGCAGACAGCATGCGTCCGGGATTTCAGAATGTTTATTGCAATTTCTGACCCTGTCGTCCGAATGTCACAGCAGAAATTGATTTTCCAATCCACCATCCAATTTTGGTCAATTTCCGCCCCCCCCAAGCAAATTGTAGCCATGGTTTCCTGTTGTGAGCTGACAAGAGGGGCACCTGGTGATGCCTCCTGCTGCTGTCGCCAGTCTACTTCAGGTTTTTTTTCTTTTTTTACGTGCACATGAATCGTCTGTGTTTGTAATCACCGCTTCCTAACAAAAGACATTTTGTCAACTTCAGCCAATTTGATCCTGATGCTCGGATCTCCGGCATCATCTTGACATCCCCCCCCCACCACATCCTCTCCTCCTATTTCCTTTTCTTTTTACTTTTTCTTGACCTTTCTGTGTAATCTCCAGAGAGCCGAAGTCCCAATCGACTGCCAGTTTGAGAAATGCACAAACTCACATTTGCTGCACAACCACAAAACTCCACAGACAACTTTCTTTGTCACCCTGTTGCTTGAATGCATCTTTAGCTCTTCAACTGAGTGATCTCTGCATTCACAATTACACCTAAATGTTGTCTTCTATTTGGTTGTGTTATTTTCTTCATGACCCCTTGAATCTTTATCATTTGTTGGCAGCTTGTTTCATATGTAGTTATTTAGGTTATTCTGTGTTTGTCTTTCATTCCTGTGTCTTATTAGTCCCTTTTTGTCCTTTGTCCCAATTGTTTGCTGTGTTTCCAGTTTTCCCTGTAAGTTTCTTTGTTCTTCCTCCTGCTTTGTTCATTCTGTGTCTTGGTTTTTGAGTTTTTAAGAAGACCCCCTTTTTTTTGGCACACATC
>JAUESF010000080.1:16971694-16994001 GCA_032274765.1 Malacoctenus tetranemus
ACACACACACACACACACACACACACACACACACACACACACACACACACACACACACACACACACACACGGTGAAGTGTCTTGCTCAAGGACACTTTGACACATCAATGAGGTGAGATGAGCGAATCAAAGTGATTGTAAGTGTGATGTGGCTTATCAAAATGATCAGCAGTCCAACTAAAAACACAGACACGCTTCCCAACTTCACTGAAACATACTGAGGCACCAACAGAAGCCGGAGGGAGATGATTCAGGTGAAAATCAAGAGAGAACAAAAACATCACAAAAAAACACATCAGGGTTTCTCAGTAAGAGACACATCTACAAAAACATCAGGATTTGTATGTGCAAAATATGAAGGAAAAAACAAGATATGTGATACACTTGCAAAGCTTTTGTGAAATTTGCTGCATGCACAATTATGGAAATTGAAACTTCGGTCAAACTGCACATCACACGGCTTGAGCAGCCTCACACTTTAAATGATCATTCACATCCACTCGTTACTCACACAATCATTCACACACTGACACGCCGAGGTGTTGATTATCCGCTGAGCGCACCTTCAGGTTCAGGGTCTCGCCCAAGAACCAATCTGACAGCTGCACTTTGTCGCTGACACAACAGGGACATTATGTCCCGGTGATAGTACAATCAGGCAATCCACACATCAGAAACAAGAAAAACAAACAAAAACCAAGAGAAAGCTTCAATTCTTAAGCAGGATTTCACCAGAGACACAAATTAGCTGTTGAAGTGTTGTGGTTCTTTATGTCGGGTACGAGTTCAGTCGCACTGATTTTTTAATGTTTCATTTACTTACTCACGTTTCATACTGTGTACCAACTTTTTGGCAAAAGGTGTTGCACATTAGGAATAACTTTGACATTTAAGAGTCTGTCCATAACTGCGCTGTGCTGAAAGGTAAACATCTGAACCCGGACTGGAGCCAAAATGATTACAGCAAACTAAGCAGGATCACGGGGTACGAGTGCCATCGGTGCAGATTGAGCCTTGGTCCACACGGGAGGATTAATACTGGGGTTTGAGCTGACTGCCCTCTGGACTATGTCTTTCCCTGATAACAGAAATCTGAGCTCAGCATACTGTGCGCGCGGAGCCAAACACAGTTCAGAGTGATTACATTATGGACCAAAGCTTCCCTGCCAGGACCTTCATTTAGCTGCCCCAATATACATGCATCTGTGTTTAAGTCCCGCCCCCCGCCTCCCACAAGCCCAGGCTCAGGTCCAGGCTCCAGGGACCCTCATTACAAGGCTGGCACACAGACACCGTTCCCCCTTCAAGATCCATGTATTGACAACTCTAGCGGTGCAAATACAAGATGACAGAATAATAGACCATCAATCCTTGTGCCATAACACTGCAATGCAGTTTTACTACACTGTATCACACCAGCACAATACGTCCAACGAGCACGCCAATGGAATAAACTGCTCTTTGTGTCAGAGCGTGAAAGAACGAGTGAGCATTGTAAAATATCCTAATTCAGTTTCATCACACAGCGAGTCAACAAAACGCTCCAAACGGAGAGGGGAATGTCATTTACTATTTAAGGTCTGGAATGATTAAACTTTCATGAAGTTAGACGGCGGCATAATTCTCTCTCTTTTGTCACAGTCTACAAAACACAACGCATTTGGCATCCCAAAAGACGGCGAATTGCCACAACATGGTCTCACTTAATTGAAGATTAACCTCTTAAATTCTCATTAAACGACTGCTACCCACTATCATATTCACCATTGTATGTACAAAACAGCTGTTGCTCTCCCCCACAAGAGATTTCTCTCCCTGCCTACCAGAAGGGTGTTTGTGTGGTCACAGATTACTAATGGGTTAAAAGGCAGCTATCAGCTGGCATCTCATTCAGAGAGCAATTCCCCCCCCCCTTTTTTTTCTCTCTGCAGTCTCATTTTCCCTTGAAAACTCAAACCTGCAATTCAGAAAGGTAATTCGTGGCAAGACTGCTATTTACAGCTCCATTCAGCTTAGCGATCGCTGCACTTACAATAGCCTTCTAGCCAGTTAATTATAACTCTCAGCACTGCATTGTCATCATTTGTTTTCTCCGACTTGTTTTGGTCCTTTGTTATCCTCTAAACTACTGGCCTATTCGTCTTTTAATTTCCACTTGACAATTATAGCAATCGGTCCCCGATGCTTGTGAGAACACACAGTTTAGGCGATTATTACTCATCCTCCAACCACAGCTCTCCAAATATGCCAATCCATTATTCAACAGATATGAATAATTACTTCAGAGATCCTTGACATACAATATTTGGATCAAAGGTTTACAAGTTGATCACTCCGTCGACTTGTATAATGTTGGCCAATATATGAATTTTTAAACTCCTAAAGCCTCCTGAATGATGCTGAACTAACTTGTACTGCGTAGGCCTTCCTCATCTAATTTCACCTCAATCACAAACACTAGAAGCAGTTAGTTGGTGCAGTGCTGCGCCCTGAAAGCAGTTTTGTGTCTTCGCTAAAAGGCCGCGGGACTCAAACCAGTGATCTTCTTTTCAAAAGTTTGCTTTTGTTGAACTCAAAGCCAGTGGATACTAACCACTTCATTAGCTAGCTTTCTTTTGGAAGATAAAAAAAAAGGCTGCACTGCTAATTAAATACATTCATATCGTTTAAACAGGCCAGAACAGAGGCAGGTATCTGGGCTCAATAGATGTAGCTGCTGAATAATACCAGCCTGCTCAGCAGTTGCAATGCGGTCCACATTATTAGTGATGTTCAATGGTACAGCGTTAATAATTATATGCTACTTGTGGCTTTTTTCTTTTTTTTGAACAGCAGAAGTGAGGGAGTTTTTCTGCGTGACTCGTTTCAGGGGTTGGAAACTTTACAGACTTCACAGCCTGGTTGCAGTTTCAGTTTCACTTTATGTCACCGTAAAACTGGGGCAGAGTTGAGTTGTGTCCATCGAACATCGAACTAAACCTTGTTGAAGCCAAACCACCACGAGACGAAGGATCCTGTCCTCTGTTTCTTTGGAGCAATTCGTCTTTCTCCATCTTCCATTTTTTGTTCGCAAATGGTGCTAAAATTCAGCAAGACGAGGGTGTATGATGTAGCACTCGCTACAGTATGTGAGATATGGAGGTACACTTGTTTCTATATTTCAAGTGTGTGATAACATACTCGAATAACCAACATACAGTGAATGTCGAGAACGCAGAGAATAAGCCATAATAAATGGAGTATGTTTGATGTATTGTCCAACCCTGTTTTGAAGCAGGAGCATTCAGACTGAAAACATCAGGCTGTTTCTAAGGTCTCCTCCTGATTTCTTGGAGTTTTTAAGGCCGTTTTCTTATTGATGTGCAAATATAAGACTTTCAGAGCGAGCGAAGCAGTAAGCAACACTTGTGATCTCTGACTTCTGGACCCACAGCGAAAATGAGTGAAAGCTGGCTGCGATCCACAGGTGTGTTATTAAGCTCAGACGAACCGATATATAGCGGGATTCAGGTTGAATGGAGGTGCTATTGGAGACATAAAGATAAACCGAGTTAAAATCTCCTCCGACGATTCCCTGCAAAAATCAACCGCTGACAAGAGAGTGTTATCAGTCAGGCAGCCTCCAGCAAAACAGCTTTTAAGAGTGACTCAATAGTTCACATCCAGCTGCTCCACTCTGTCACTTAGCCTCTCCATCTTCCTCAGTCCTCCTCCCAATACCCTCAGCTCCCCTTCTCAATAAAGCATCATAGTGGAGGTTAAAATAGACCAACTCCACTCCAATATGAGTCTTAGATGGACACAACAATTTTGCGGCCTCCTCCTCTTGTTACCCATGCGCTTACGAAGCGCTGCCTCTCTCACTCGCCTTGTCGTTTTGACGGCACTTAAGACAAGATAATGTTACAAATGGGTCACCTAAGATTACTGTTTACTTCAGATGAAGTGCTAAGAGCTCCGTATATTAACGCTGGATGGAGTCTGATGAAGGAGGAAGGAAATATGTAGCTTTTTTGTCCTGATCGTTGCACTTGAGAGAAGATAAACAGAGAGTGTTGATTGCACCAGTTCTCTCTGACGCTCACAAAACCAGTTTGTCCAACAAGCTACAAAAGAAAGAAAAACACTCCAACTTTCGGGTTGGCAATACAATGATGACTGTTTTATTAATGGGCCTGAGGAACACTGTACTAAACTTGCGCATGAAGAAGGACCACTTGCAAAAGAATGCCGCAGTGTGACTGAAAGTTGAAAGTTGAAGCTGTTACATATTTAAACATGTAAACCCCGACAACGGCTCCCTCTGCATTCATAATGGGGATTTGTTTGCTTGTGGCTTTGCGTCCCTCTTTCTTAGCACTCTGATCATGCTCATCATTCAGCCTTGAGTCAAACAAGGGCATGACATGGTAATTACAACCAGACACTCTGGTCTACAGAGAAGAGTTTAGCGCTCCGGCTCGAAGCAATTTGGTGCAGGATTACTGAAGTTAGGGGGAGAAGGACGGACCCCGGTTCACCCACCGACTCAAACATACAGAAACATGGATCACCAGAGAAGAGAGCTAAACTGTGTCGAAACAGCAAGAAATGTCTCGAGCCCCGACCACAACATGCATCTGACATGAATCTTCTTTTTAAATGCTTTCTGAAAAGTTTCAGTCTAAATGAAACAAGTACATGTAAGTAAAGTTCTGCAGTACATGAGACAGGCTTGTAAGTGGATAAAAACTGAGACACAGAGAAGAAGAAGTCTCAAAATTACAGCAAGGATTTTGAGTTTAAATATGAAAAACAAATACTTAAATGTGAACCAAAAACTAAAACTCTGAATGACCAAAACTGAAAACAAAGCATTGAACCGAGTGACGATGAAGAAGTTGAAAGTTTAGGTGTCGAACACGTCCGGTCACTACTGATTGGCAGAAAATGTGGCAGTGCTTCCAATCTGAATCTGCACCCTTCCCTTTCCATATCAAAGCCCCCCCACCAACACACACACACACACACACACTCTCACAGAAACACACTCACTCACCTAAATCCCCCAGTCTTATCCTTTGTGCAGGCATATCTTTTCATCGATCCAATTTCCTTCTTTTTCTGTACACCCAAATTTCCTCCCAAAATACATCACCCGATCTCACCCTCAGCTCTCCACCTCCAACTTCATCCAAACCTCCCTCTGATATCGCGCTCTCCCCCGTTCAGCCAGCTCTGCTGGCGCTCGCTGTTTGGAGATGAAAGATGGGAGCCCTGCTGTCTGACAGCTTGTAAGAGGCTGCTAATGTGAAAAGTGAATGCACAACGCTGCAAGATGTTGCTAGCTTTGGCTTACCCTTAATGAGTCATTATTCTATGTTGTCACAGCTCCACTCAGTTTAATTATTCCTATGTGAATTGGTAAACAAACAGTATGTCACTAAGTGTGTGTGCAGGAGAGCTCATGTAGGAAAGAGGTTTGCCTGCTTGCTTGCCTGTAAGTGCTTGCACATACTGTAGGTTGTTTTTTTTTTTTTTTTACTCATTCTTGTTTAACCACTGTGTGTTTGTGGATTTACATGTGCATTCATGCGGATTTTCCTTTTTCTGCCCGTCTGTGCCTGGAAGGTCCCGTAGTGTCACATTTGGAAAACCTCACTTTGCCAGCCTCCTGTGTACTCTGCATGGCACACACACACACGCACACGCACACACACAAAACAAAAACTCTTGCCTTTGCCTTCACTACAGTAAGTCACGCATGCTCTCTGCCTTCTCTGCAGACAGGGAGGAACAATCACGATGAATCTGCTGCCAGAGGAAGACAAAAATACAAGGTTTGGCACATCATAGGGCTCAGCCACCTTCGCATGATTCCCAGGGAACAATGGCGCCCTGAGGGTTATCGAGGAGGAAGACGACGAGGGAGAGGCAGCCTCCCCCTCCTTCTTAACCCTCCTGTGAATTCAAGCTCTTGGCTTCAGGTTTTGTTGGCATTTTTCGCTCTGCATCTTTGCCAAATATTAAATTTTCAAAGAGCTCGATGGCAGCTCACCTTACAACTCCAGATATGTTCAGTCGGTGTGATTTAATTGGATAAATAAACTCCCTGACAGTCAGGTTGAAATGTCGAGCAGGAGGCATAAACATAACCCTCTAGTCACTTTCAAATGAGGAAATCATTAGTCAGTGTTAAATAAAAGCATTCCTCCTGACATCCAAGTGTTTAGAGCATTTGGATTTGCTTATCCAATCGTCTGTGCATCGCTTGTCAATAGTAATTCCTAAAAGTAGCGCTGGAGGTTGTTTTTTTCTTTTTAATATTCCAGCGTTTGAGTGTTCCTCTGGAGGCGTTGTTATTTGTCAAATCGATATCACCGTGATGAATGGAGTGGAAAAACCTCGTGAGATGTTCAGTCATACTGTCACACGCACACACAACAAAAACAAACTCCTGTAATGTTTGAAACAACACCTGTTCAGTGGTCTGCACAGTGGGCGCTGTGGCGGCCAGTATTCATGAGGAGTGATTGGTCACTGCTTTCAGCCTCACGTCACTCGAGAGGGTGCGGTGGATTCATAAATCCGAGCGAACCTCTTCAGATGTGCGAGCACGAGCTCACGGGCCGCTTCCTTCCTCTCTTCTTTTTCTTTTTTGCCGAAATGACATTTTCTCTCTCATTTGCAAATCTATATCCTCATCCAACAATGGCCATTTTATAAACGTGCTCTGAACAGAAATGCTTTTTAATATCTCTGATAAGCTTCCTTGACAAGAGATCCGCTTGGTTAATTTGATAGACTTGAAAGAGCCTGTGGGTAACCCTCCCTCCCCCCCTCTCCCTTTGCTCTCCCTCCATTGCACACACAGTTACCATTTAATGCAGCCTTCCCTGGTGTCTTCATTATAAATGTAGTAACATAATGCAATACCAAAACTGCAAAGACAACGCCGGCCTGTGTCGGCGCGTGTGAGCGAGCGTTGTGCACAGTTGCACCACAGAAAGGCCCGTCTGTTTTATGTGGGGCTGCACAAGGGGTTCAAACAGACTCCAGTGTTACGCTGCGGCTCCTCGCAGCACCGCTCCAACCTCAGAATTGCATTACATAAGTGCCAAATAAAGTTATGCTTCAGTCTGGGTCCTCTCTGCACGACGCACTCGGTTCCCCCCCCACCCCCTCCAGACTCTTTTTTCTGAGGAGCGCTGTTTTAACATGAATAATATAATAAAACAATCATCACAGGAACAAATTGGCTGTTCCCATGTGCCTGCTGTGACCTCGTGTGCAGAGACCTGCACTGCACCAGTTCACATAAGTAGCAGCGAACACATACGATATTGTGAGAGTCAAGGTTATAGGGCACTTGTGGTTGAAAGTACTTTTTATAAAGTGTGTATGAAGCAGCTGTAGGGTGTATAAATAAGGCAGGAAAGTGTTACGTGAAGGATAATGATGTTCCTTATTTAGGTGGTGACAAATGAGAAGTGACAGTGGTCTTTAGGGCTGGTGTGACACCAGGAATAGAAATGAAGAGCAAGAATATGCCGCCGCACGTCTTTGCCAAAATGGATCAGCGGCAAAGGTTACCTGAGTCGAAGTTCGTTTAGCTGCTGAGGAGAAGATACAACATCCATTCGAGCATGAGTCCACACACACATATGCACATGTGCACAGTCACATTAGGCTCAGCCTGCCGAGGAGATGGTTTTTTTCCTCCACAAGGTGAAAGTGCAGGCACATCCATTATTCCCGATGGCTAAAACAGCTCCAGATGACATAACCGCTTGTGACATAAGGGGCCGTGCGATTGTGACACCTCTCAGAGTTGGTACGGCCTGGTGGCTCTGGTGCTCATATTTCCTCTGTGTCATCTCGGGACAGGGTGGGCTGATCCACTTCATCGAGCTGGCACAATAACAGCAGGCAGACACCGAGCAGAGCGACTTGGGATGAAGTTTTCATAAAACAGAAATGTGCTTTCATCACTACTACACATTAGTCCCTCTCCTCCCTTCAGAACGCCGCGCTTCACGCTCTCGCGGGCTGACTGGACGGACAGATTCACTACTTTTCTGTCCAAGTGCCAAAACTCATCTAAAGGCCCATTAGTTTGAACGATGTGAGCCGCAACGTAAAATAGGCCACACAATCTGCAAGGTTAACCCGGGTTAGGACTGAGTCACATGTCCCGTAATGGCTATCGTATAAGAAGGTGTAATCCCCCCCCCCTTTTTTTTCCCCATGGCCTGCGATACTGAAAAGCTGCATGGATCTAAGCTACAATTATGAAAAGAGAAGATTTATTTCGTGAAATAAAATTGATGGCCAGGTGGAGTTTTACTTCTTTTTTTTTTAAACCTCCAGCCAGAAAAAAATCTTTAAAAGCTTTAAATGCAATAACAGTTGACTTCCCTCGGTAAAGTGGCTCCACGGTGATGCGTTTAAAGACAGAACTCGTTTCTGTCCTGACGCTGATCTTTCATGATGCTGTGAAAAATGAACCTCGGGCAAATTTTAGGACAAAACTTCCGACTGCAGAGAGATGAAAAAAAAAACAAAAAACAGGAGCTAGAAAATGAGTTTTAAACAGTCACGCAAAAAGAGTAATTGGTAGGTATCAGGTCAACCTTTACAAATAAAAAAAGATACCTTCTCTTTGCCCTTTTTGTTTAATCAATCACTGGTACTAATTAAATGAACTAGGAAGGTACAGTCCATTAAAAGTTCAGGGCCTGATTGGAGAAGCTCTCTGCCTTCCTCAGCCTTCATTCCTGTTATCCCTTCCACGTGAGAAAAAAAAACATGTCACCACGTCACAGTAAAAGAGTGAATCGAAAGTGACCTTAGTCCAATTATATTCACTTCTTTGGGTGTTTTTGTGCCACTTACATAACTGTTACAGACTCCTTTTCAGCTATCAACAGATGACCCAGCCCTGGAGTGTGAGCACACACTGTAATTATATGATTCAGAGTATCCAGATGGAGGCTTCAAGCTGAAATATCTTCGTTCAGGTGAGGTTGAAAGTGCAGCAGAGACTCAAAGGCACTTAAGAAATATTGTGAACCGGAGTGATAAACAGCTTACTCCTTCGTTCATTTCCTTGTGTTGACTTCATAAAAGAAATTACTCACTCTGGAGTTGATATAATTTTTATCCTTGATTAGACAAACACAAGTAAGTGAAAAAATTCAGTGCCATCTAAATACATTTGTGTGGAGAGTTGCTCTATTTGAAGAGAGAGTGTCTGGGAAATGTTCAGATTGTGAAGTGACACATAAAGAGGTTCAGGGCTAGTTTTCTCATTTGCACAGATGAATCATGTATCGCAATGCATCATATTTGATCATGTTGTACATAATATGAATCTCATTATTAACCTCATTCTTTTGCATCATATTGTTTGTTTCATGATTTATCTCATATCCTATCATGTTATATTGTAACATCTCACACTGTTTCTGTGCCATCTCGCTCTGGACAGCAACGTATTCTATTACGCCACTATGAGTCGCATTGTCTATGTTATATCTTTTTTTTTTGAATGTTTTATTTTTATTCTATTTTAAATTTTTTATTATTTTATTATATATGATATCACACTGTGCTATATTCATTTAACTGAAAAACGTAATAAAAAGATGAGTCATGTGACATAGTAACAATCCAGACATTTTTCTAAAGAACTGTGTTACTTTGTTCGATTCTTTCTTGCTGCGGTGTGGCTCCGGTCGTCCTTGGACTGCAGCTTTACTGATTCGGTCTGCATGTCAGAGCATCCTTGGCACGATGCCGGCGAGGGATAAAAAAACGCACCTTCATCGTCTGGGATGCCTTTGTGATTGCAATCATATAAATGCTGAAGGGAAGGAAGAAAAAATCTAGCACTGAATGAATTTCTCGTGAACAAACGCATTGGGAAATGTTTTCTTTTTGTAGCGCTCGGTGAGGAAAAACCCATTGCGATACTGAACCCTTCTTTCCTCCTTTTGGCTGCTGCAGCTTGACAAGAGTAAATTCCTCTTGCACCCAGCCAACATGTCTCCCACGCTCAGGACAAACAAGCAGTGATTGTGTGGACTTTGATGCATTGTTTTTTTTTTTCCCCCCACCGAGGTACAAAATGGTGGCAGCGCTCCTCTGAGCAATACTCAGTGGGTCTTCCTGCTTGGCAGCGGAGCTCTGTGATACCTGTCCAGCTGTGGGAGCTCACGCAGGTTAAAAAAAAAAAAAAAGAAAAAAAAACCCTCTCCAGCTGTGACCAAACAGAAGCTGTACACCGGCTCGCCGGGTGCTTTGGCAGCCCTTCAACTCAGCATTGTCAGATTTCTTGGGCGCGCTCGTTTGTCCTGTCGTGATTCAGCAAATATCAGCCACCTTCACCTTGTGCTCTGAGAGGAAGCGTCACGCCCGGTAATACGCTCTGCTTCTTTGCTCCTCAAGTGCCACTCCGACTGGCCTGCCGCGATGCCACTGAAGACCTCTCCAGGTCACATTAAAAGCTATATTACAACCCCTGCCATTTTGCACGGAGGAAACGGCTGTGACCTGATTCCTGAAATGCCAGCAAAGTCCTGAGGCGGTGGAAAGGGTAATTTACGCCAACGAGCCTCGCCGAGGAAAAGAGAGAAAAAAGGAGGAAGATGTCACGAGGTTCCCGAGGATTTCTGTCGGAACTGCGGCAAAATAACAGCCTGCACAATCAGCGCGGACACACATCCACTAAATCTCTCTCATCTCACTAACTCATCTTCATTACCGTTGATTCCATTAAGGGGTGGGTGCTGCAGCCCATCCAAGCCTACATCAGTCGAAGGCAGGTAACACCCCTGACCTTGTGTGGACTGTGGGAGGAACGAAGTACCAGGAGGAAACCCACGCACGCACAGGGACAACACGCAAACTCTGCACAGGGATCGAACCCGGGATATTAATGATAATGACGACTATAACCTGGTGCTAATATCTTTTTCAGAGCAGACATTCGTTTTTTGATCGTAACAAATAATGACAACAAGACTTTCTCGTTTCCACAGCCTTTGTTTCGTCCCTTTCACCAGATTTACACCCTCGGGATCAATCTTACTTGAAATATCGTTGGTTAATCACATTATGATGTTGTTGTTATCATCGTTTTTATTATTATTTTGTGAGTGGCACTGTAATTAACGTGGTTATAGTCAGAAAAAAACCTCAAACTCAATTAATCAGAAGCTCCATCTTTACTCCATTGGAAATGACGGTGCTCTTTTTCACAGCGGAAGCCATTTGGCACCATTAATTTCCACGCAGCGCGCAGATCTATCTATCGAGCCCTGCAAAAAAGCGCTCGCGTTTGTCAAAACATTGTCACAAGCACGCGCTGCTCATTTGGATTCGCAGAGGTTGATTCGGTTTCACGTCCGCGCGTACATCACGTCGCGGTGTATTTGCTGTCAGTCACCTGACACCCACAGGGATGCCGAACAAAAGCCTCGCGTCGGGCATAAATCACTCAGAAACATGACGCTTCACAGGCTTATTGTTGGACGCATGCCTTTTGCATTCCAGGAGGATCATGAAAGCTGTCGATTTCAGATGAATTTCAACACTGTACATCATAAACTGACAAGAAAGGGCCAAAAGTGATATGTTACATTAATGTACTTCTCAATTTTTTGGTGGGTTGTGCTTTTTTTTCCAGCAGTTCTTCTGAATTTTTGGAATAAAATTCTCTCTGTTGGTCGGAGTTAATTAAACATGCACTCTTTTACACACATCTGCACCACTGTGGTGGCAGCAGTGCAGCAACAGCACATGAGTGCACAAACGTTTTGACAATTATGCACCCAATCCTGCTCGTAGTAGGAGTACAAAGTACACTCGGCGAGTATATAAGGGGTGACGATGCATTTTTCATGATGTAGCTTCGATGTGCCTCATCGCGCTGGGTTTGAAAAAGGAACGAACGAGCGAGCGCGAGGTGAGCACGTCCATTATGACGTTGACAACGTTAAGCTGGGAAAGTTTAGTCTGAGGAATAATTAGTCCAACAGCTAAAGAGGACGGACGCAAAATTGGCTCGGACGAGCGGCTTCATAAGCCGCAAAGAGGAAAAAAGTCTCGGAGAAGTTTTTGCTCGGTCAAAATCACGCAGGTGAAAAAATGCAAATATTAGGGAGAAACCAGGCGTCAGATTTTGCCCGCGATTAATTTTGCTGCTTAATGTAGCTCATAGATTTCCCTGTACTTACACCGCCGCTCCGACACAAACAGAAATGTTTTGGTCGTAATTGATTTTCCTCTGCTCACTGGCTCTGATTGGCTTGTCAAAGTAAAAATGAGTTGTCCCGCGCGTCGTGACACAGACGCCACAAAATGAGCTGCAACAGACAGAAGACTGGGACATGCTTCATTGCTCGGCAAACCCTCAGATAATTCACAGCCCCTTTCTTTGACACATCCATGTATATCCACCATTTTATCAGTTTCTTCTCACGCGCTAGACAAGTCTAAATGTGTCAGAACGCTCATGCGAAACAGTTAAATACGAGGCAAATGTCTTGACAACCACTGAAAGAACCGATTGGTAACCAGGCTCCACCCGCTTAGCATATTTCTCACCATTTTCAGCTTGAATCGATTAACAGAGAGACATTTTCACTCCTTCACACGATCCCTCCTTTCCTATATCCGTCCATCCACCTCTACCTCCTTTAGACAGCCAATCACCCCTACGTTTCCCACCTGCAGTCGCTGCAAAGTCACCGGTTTCACTAACAAGCGTCTCTTTGAGGGGTGAGGGAAAACGTGTTCACACGTGGAGTGAAAACACACACATGCACGGCGACGTTCCCTCCAGCCTTTAGCTGCACTTTATTTCTCCCTAATGCTCATTAGCCGGTGTTTGCTGCTCAACACAGACCAACACACCAACACATCACACTAAAACAGTGAATTCATTAAACCTACGAAGCACCGACGTATTAAAATTCTGCGCATGTTGGTTTCTTCAAAGCAGATCCTGGATGTGTCCTGGTCGAACATGGACCAGCCAATCGTATGTCCCACAGATCCCATTCTTTTTGCCAAACAGAGTGTGATGGATCGCTTGACTTGGTGTGGAAAATCAAGCTTTAATGTACTAAACAAATTAGACTGTCAGAAGTTTCCTTTTCTGTCAGGTCAGATGGAAACTTTAATGAATCATCTAAAGGCAGAGTCTTTCAAGCATGTCATGAAGATAATGCTGCTGCTATTTTCTGACAGCTCTGTTTTATTTTTTCCCCCCCTTCCCACCGTTACTCCCCTTCCTGTCTCCAGTACCCCAGAACTATCAAAGATTAATCAGTAGCATGGGACCCGCGTGAGTTCAGTGCATGTCAGCCAGGGCGGCAGTCAAAGCCTCGTTCCCACTAATCCATTCCGCAGCCAACTTTGGAGTTTCTTTCCAAAGTCTGCTTGTTTGTTGTTTATTTTTTTGGGTGTGAATTAAATTCTTTATTGTTATGTAGAAGTTGGCTGTGCCCTGCCTTTGCCTTCGCCAGGAAGCTGGGCTGTGACAAATGGTACGTCAGACAAGCAGTGACTGAAACAACCCAGCTCCCACAACGCCGTTTCAACCAGAGCACGGCTGGAAAAGTCGGCAGATATTCAACACAACCCCAAAATTTGGAATCCAAATCCGTCGCAACATCAAATTTGAATCATGCACTCGACTAAATAAAATAATCTGATGCCAGATGTTTTGTTCTTATTCCACAAGATCATTCCCAAATAAACAACTCCTGAAAAAATGGGAGTGAAGCTGAGACCTGTAGAGTGAAAAAAAAGAAAGTCTCAGCAATATGAACATTGGCCTTGAATCAACGCCAGAAAACAATGCACAGAGCGATAAATTGGCAGCTTTGCCAAGTCGTTTTTTCCGCTCCAGAGCCAGATTTTGTAATACATCCACGGGAGGAGCGTAAACAATCGGACAATTCAATTTAAAAGGGAATAAAGTTATCCTATTAAATCTCTGGTTGGAAACTCTAGCAGTCAATCAACAGCCTATTACAAAACCCCAAAGACATCAGCAGATACTTATTATTTCCCGACATTGGCGCAGCATTAGACACACGCTGGCTCCGGCGTCACATCCTGTTTGTTTCAGTGACCCGTGTCCTCTGCTGGCGAGTTAAACACATGATCCAAAGACATGAGGTCAGAAGATGACTGGACAGTGAGGTGGGTAGTCCAATAAAAAAAAGTGTGTGTGTGTGTGTGTGTGGGGGGGGGGGGGTAAAAAAGGCAATAAAAAGGCCCTCCTTGAATGTGTCTCCCTGCACTGTCATAAAGTTAAGGGTGTAAAAAGATATAAAAAGGGCCATGATTCTTACACTGCTTACCCAGTATGGATAACACCCTCAAACACTTAGAAAGCTAAAAGTCAGCACTTTGACTCCGACGCTGAATACTGTGTGCTCGAGTAGAACAAAACAATGTGAAACAGATCACTTACCTAACGCGTTCTGACTGCGCTGTATGCAAATGCGACCGAGTGTCAAGGCGTTGCATTCATTCCTATTCCGGAGCATTTCTAATTTTCCAAGAGCAAAAGGATTTAAAGGAAATTGCTCTGACGATCATTAACCCCCTTCTCATACAAAATGACCACAATCTAACATGCTCCGTCCATGAAACACTTAAATTAAAGAAGAGAAAAAAGAAGAAACCAGCTCCCAGAAATGTCGAGCAAAGCAGGCTCAGTTAATAATTACTTATTTATCAATCTCTGCTTTTGCATAAACATTCATGTGAGTTTTTCCGAACACATAAGAGAGGCCAAAAATGAATTACTATGCAAATGGAACGCAATCTTCCCTCCTCCCTTACTTTACTCGGGTCTTTTATGCAAGTGCACCAAATCCACTTTAAAAACTAACTCTACTTGCTCATGTTTATCAAGTACTTTGGGTAATCAGTGGGGGGAAAAATGTAGATGTACAGGTTAATCTGCAGACTAATCGAAGCATTTGCACAGCACCTGTTCTGCATCATATAAATCAGAGTTGCACCTATATAAAAACATCAAAAGTTGGACATATACTCGATTTATACCTCGCATACATGAAAATAAATCTTCACACGAGAAGAAGGAAGATAAATACGCACTACGTCATCTGGGCCTGATGACAATAAAAGAGGAACCGACAATAAAACAGTTGCATCACCTCTGTCTCCCCAGAGGAAAAAGATGGCATGTGAAAAGAAAAGCGCAGACGTTTGGAAGTGAGGTCAGAGGTTCAAGAATACCCAAAGGGTTCCACATTAGAGAGATAAAGAGGAGCATAAATGAGCTTCAGCTGCTTCGGCTTGTCAGACGTTGGATTCTTTCTTCTTTCGGTGACCGAATGGGGTAATTTATTGGGGTTTTTCTTTTTTCTGTCCACTTATGAGGACCCACCTCGCAGCATCACAGAACCCAGGAGAGACGTAAAAAATGGGCCTTCTTCTTCGACGACTTCCGACCGGCTACATTCACGCAAATCTTTAGTGGCTCTTCCAGAACAAAACACGGAGATGGAGTTTTGTCTCCTTGGCTTTCGTCCTCTGAGAAAATACCGAGGGCAAAATTGTGGATTCATCCCTCGCTAGGACTGCAGCAGTGGGTAAGAATGAATGAGGAATCAGGGAGAGGAAAACACACAAACACACACACACACTCACTCACACACACAAACACTGAAGTGATACCACAGAGAATGCAAAACGAACTGAAAAAAGGCAATTTTTGACATATTTGGAATACACAATCTTTTGGTGGGAAGGCAATAGCTGTATAACTTTGAATGAGAAGTAGAAAGTGAGCGAGAGATGAAAAAGCTGCGAGAGGCACAGAGAGTCTGGGAAAAAAATATGACAGGAACATTTTAGGTATGACATTTGGCGCTGCACAGCAGGAGATCCCATCATGAGAAAAAAAGAGGGAGTCCGTGATGCAGACTGATCTGATTTAGATGATCTGATTAGGGAAGAAAGGGTGCATTTAGCTAATGAAGCTTCTAACCTGCTACGGCATTAGTCTAATGAAATAGCCCTCTCCTGAATATACGGAGAGCGATACTTTCACAGAACAATGGCGAAACTGCACCCCCCCCCCAAAAAAAAAAGTGCTGCTGCGAGCCCTGGCTGTCGGCTTTTCTGACAGCCAATCAGGGGAGCACCATCTGATCTAAACCGCAGAGCAGTGACTGATTGGCTGACTGCTGAGGAGACTGGCAGCAGGCCTGCTGAGAGCAGCGAGAGCAGAGCAGGTGTGTGCGCGGCGACGGGTGTGTGAGCTCAGCGGAGCCCGGTAGGTGGTTGAGACGCGGCAAACAGTGCGGCGGCGTCGTGAGGGCCCGGGCTCCCAGCGCCACCAAAGGCGCGTGTGCAAACACACGAGTAATTACAACCGAGCTGCATGAAAACAACCACTCATTTTGCTGCTCAAGTGTCGCGTAGAAGTGCTTCAGGAGACCTCGAAGTAATTTCATATACTTAAGTTAAAACCTCCTTGATGAGTCACTTTGAATTAAGGCTATCAGCGCCTGAAAGGGGCGCTCACAGATCTCACACATGAAGGTCAGCTGACTCCCTCATTCAGGATACAAGTCAGCGCCTCGGATGGCTTCAGCGACTTCAGTCGGAGCTTTCAGAAGTTTGCAAAAATAACCCCCCGATGATGTCACGAGGGTTATCTCGACTTAGGCTGGAGGTATCGAGTGTTGAGTCATGCTTGAGAAAAATAGTTTTTGACTGTTCTTCTCAGCGTTTCAGTCGCCCATGTCAGTGCAGAACTAAGTTTGTTCCTCTCAGCAGCTGCATTCAAATGCGCACATTTTTATCATTCTGCTTGAATTGAGATACAGACGTTGAATCGGAAGTTTGCTGTGAGCACACAAGGAACCCCAAAGACGAGATACTAAAGATTTGGTAGCTTTTTGTGGGGTTTTCAGCATTTTATTCAATCACAATATGATTAGGAACATTTTGAAGGAGTTTCAAAGCAAACAGTGCTTTGAAGCAGTGCAAATGGTGGGAATAACTTACAAGTTTACAACTAACCTCCTCAGACCAGATCATAGTTTCAATCAGTTAACACCAAAAAAAACATCACAAAACCATATTTATATGACACTAAACTAATCAGATCAATGTTAAAAACTCTGGTTACATAAACCACATTTACATGGCCCCAAAATATTCAGATTAAAGAAGATTTTCATCATAGTTTCCTACAGAGATCAACTAAAAATGTCCATCACCACCATGCCAGTCAAGCAACCAGTTCCTTTGGCTGTGTCCAAGTCTGCTTTTGCCATTTGAATGGAGCCGAGTCCACTTCAGAGTTCCTTTTGTTCGAGTTTCTGGCTACAGTAAGTTCATCCTACGGCTGAAGGTCCTCAACCTGTCACAAAGCATCAGCTCTGCCTCCTCCTGAGGAGAGAAAGCTCAGCCTCTCGACTCTCTGATCTCATATTGTTGCCGTCAGATTAGAGAAAAAAATGGCTCTTTAAATCTTCTCGAAGCCGAGCGCCGTCCTTACGGTTCAGCAAGGTATCATTTCGCTCGCATGTTTTCCCTTGTTCTCAATCACTCTGTGATCAATCAAACAGCTGCCTCACGATCTTTATACAAGTCGCTGGAGGGGTTTTGGTCCTCTATTGTTCCCAACAGTGTAACATCACCGGCTGAATATTCTCTCATTTGTCTCCATTAATGTCAGCACGATGTGACCGCCTCCCACCCAAGTGTTTTTTTTTTCCTTGCCTCACTCAAACTGTTTTCTCTTCTTTCCTTTTTTTTGGAGCCACAGCACATCACTGCTGTGATAACACACTGTTTGCTATGAAATAATAATGATTCCGGTCACGTTACAAAATGGAAACTTTTTATTTTGCACTCATCTGAACACATTGTTTTGTACAAAAAAGGCTCCAAAAATCTAATGCGAAATGGTCATTTAGACGTGTTTATTGGGCTTATGTTTGCATTTTGGTGGTCTCGTTAAGCCGACGTTAAACACTTCTGTGAGCCGCTCAAGTCGGGGAAAAAAGATTCAGGAAACGAATGTGCACATTTGCTTTTATGGGGCCCAGAGCAACAAAAACCAAACAGCAACAGCTTTTTCTGTCATTACCGACCACACACTCTCGAATTTTTTTGACTTGGCCTTTATTTTTGTTATGATGCAGCATTAGCAACAACGAAATAACAATACATCTTTTCCGACCCAAAAACAACCCAAATAAACGTTAGAACAAACGGGATAATTAACCCCGGTTTCACGGGAAGTCGTCCAAATAAAATATCTTCCTGATCCCCAATAAGCAGCAATTCAAAGTGAGCGAATCTGCATTCTGGGTAATAGAGGTCTGCCGAACTATTACCAAGTAGAGAGGCAATGAACCTGTGTTAATGAAAAGCTATTAGCGGCATTCTCAGTTAAAACAGCACAGGCCAAATCAATTTAGAGCAGTTTATTCCATACGCCCAAGGCTTTGTGTTTAATCCACTGCCAAAGCTGCCGCACCCTCTGCTTGTTACAGATTTTCTGCAGCCTGTACTTCTGTGGGCTATTCGGCGGGCTAACAACAACCACAGGAGTGTTGTGGAAGTCATTCTGTAATCCGCAGAGAGAGCACAAACTCTCATTAGCCATGCAAATGAACCGGGAGGACGCAAGTCATCTTTTAAAAACTTTTTCCTCTCTCTCTCTTTTTTATTTTTTTTATTTTTCATGACACACTCACGTTCACTAAATCAGTGGGAAAAGAAAGCTTCCTTTCTCCTTGGGAGGTGAAAGACTCGCTGTGTTAAAACAATTCATAAAACATCAGTTTCAGTCAAGTTATTCTCAACGGTACGGGAGACGAGAACAAAGTGCTCTCGGACGTGCTGCAGACACAGAGCTGGTGCATATGTGAAAACCAGCTGGACATATCTGAACTCTGCCATTGATCTCTGACTGTGAAGTAAATCTAAAAGTCAAACCAAGTCACTCTGTGCTCTTAAATACTAATAAAGGGAAGTTACTCTGCTGGAACCGCTCGCCTCCACGCGCTTGCCTTCCCCCCGCATGCGTCCGTGCACATGCCTCATCGGTTTAGATAGGATACAAATCACTGCGTGCACAGGTGGGGCCACCGCTGCCCCGTTACTGCGCGGATGTAAATTAGTGTGGCTGGACGCTGCGAGGGAGGAGGCGTGACTCTCATCAAGACGTCTGGCTGCACTGAGCGGAGGGACCACAGCAGGTCTGGAGCCGAGCCACCGAACAGGCACCGGCCATTAATCAGTCAGACTGGGGACAGACGTGGACACAGACAGTGTCCGTCTGCTGTCACATTACCAATAACTCCCTCTCAAAGGGTGTCGTGACGTGTCGTGTATACACCTCGCACGTACAAACACCCACCCCTGGGATCCTCGCGGTCAACGAGGATCCGACACCACCCCACCGGGCCCGAATAGAAAAATACTGTTTTATGGGCCTAATGCAGACGTCAAGGGCATTGTAGTTTTGATTTACGGTGGCCCCGTGGCCGGATTGTGATGTATGGCAGAGGCGCGGTCTTTTACATTGTGATGAATACTGTTGGGTGGAGGACCAGATAAATTCTTAAGACACTTTAAGGGTTGCTATATGCCATGTGCTCAGCCCCGAAGGTTGCTAAGGTAAAGCCTAACCATTATTTATAGAAATTTCAGGGCTTTAAAGAAAAGAAAAAAAAAAAGTCATCCTTTACGGAGGCGCAGACATATTCACACCTCTTAGGGAAAAAAAAAGGGTAGGGCGGCATTTCTTTTATAGTGATGTAATATAAAAGAGGAAAATTAAAAGTCCACCTGGAAGACACGAATACATAATTGAAAACGGTAGAAAAATAACCAGAGAGAATGACAATGGATTTCTCATGACCAGCTGCGGTTTCAATTCCAATTTATACAGCAGCTCGTGGCGATACACACCCACACACACACACACACACACTCCACAACATTAGCCAATTGGTTTTCCCTTCCACCTGCTTGCCTTCAAACCACTTTCGTTGCTGTACCATCCCCTTTCATCTCCCCCCCCCCTTTTTTTTTCTCAATTTCTTCATCAGCTTTAAGTGGATATGAAGACAAACAAATGCACTGTAATGTGCGATACTCCGCCCGGACGCAGGCAGGCGTAGAAGGACCTTGACGCGTTGCGCGCCTGAGAGCTACGAGGGCGGTGGCTGCGATCATGAATCCCGATAACTAAATATTCTGTTCAGATTTGGGGACGCGAGACTAATAATGACTGAACGGGCTTCCGGACGACCATCCATCAAACATCACAGGTGAGGCGACGCTCCGCTGAACTGCAAACACAAGCTCCTTGTGATGTATGTGCTTCGGCAATGCATAGATGCTCGGAGTCCGCTGATGTGGAGCAGCCGGGCTTGTTGTCAGAAAGATGATAACTGTGCTTCCAGTTAAATGTCATAACATGTGGTAATCCTCTTACGGCCGGGGTAGTCGATGATCTCCAGACAATGGGAGCCTTGCAAGAGACCAGCAAAGCCCACCATGCTGTATCCCCGTCACCGCGTCCTCTCTAATGGGGACAGGAGAGTCATAACACAGACAAAAGCACACGTATGCACTGCTCTATATGGACGTGTGCAGGCACAGGCAGGTAATGTGCAGAGACAGGAGACACTTGCTAACCCTAGCCCGCAGCATAAGCTCTCTATTCATAGCCAGACTGTTAAAATCCCTGGTGCAGAGAGGGACCGGCAGACACCTCTGAGCCAAAGCTTGGGAGTGAGCCTCGTCGTGGGCCTGCATCTGGCCTCAGACGGAGTGGGAAACCACATTAACACGGTGTCCCAAGGAAACAAACCCATATACTGCGATTCCTCATTGCTGCCCGGTGAAACCCACTCTGTGCCCCCCGGGAAGGCCACGTCCCCGGTCTGACACCGACCTGCGATTAATATTTTTTTCTCTTTTACCAAAGGTAAAGTGCCTTTCCGTAACCTAAAACTTATGTCGCGTGACAATATTAATCTAGTTTTCGGCATCTTCGTTTCTGTGCCCCCAAAACTGCCCGATGTACCAGCAGCAGTACAGATGTTAGCTTTAGCTGGAAACAGCTGCAGATGGGGGCGGGGTGTCGGCTCTGTGTTCGGGCGGCAGCACAGCCCCCCCCCCCCGACCGACTTCAAAACTAACTCGTGTCACATTCATGAAGCAGATTCACAGCCTCTGGATAATTGTAAAACTGTTGCTCCAGTTTAATTATAGCCAACTACTGCAGGGATGCAAAATTGCATCAGTTTATGCCTCCATGACCAAACCCAATGTGTCTTTCAAACCACTTTCCACGCAGTAATGCTATTTCCAAGAGTGTTATTTTAGCCATCAAAAACGGCCTGTACAAGAACAATTCTGCTGGTTCATGGGTGGATAATCTGAAAGCAAGTGAAGGCACATTGTTCAGAGAGGGATCATAGGTGTATTTTGAGACTGTCAATTCTTATTCCCATTATAAGCCCTGAGCACTTGCACGTTGGTGAGTGGCCATTATAATGGTGGATTTATAACTTTATAAATATTCATTGGGCTCCTTGCGTAATGCGCACAGTGCATATAGATTGTGCACCTGCCTTTGCATGTGCACATTTCTGTTAATCAGGATAACAATAAGTTGGTACAACAGTGTGTAATGACTGGATTTATGATGGAAAATGTTCCAACCTGCTTCAGGATAAAACGCTCCGGCTATCAGACTTCACCTCAGATCGTTTCGCTCCGATTGGATACTGAGGAATTTCAAACCAGGAGATTTTTTTCATTGAATTCCGGTGGGTAATAATGGTCCAAGATGCCACAAAGGATCTAGGATTCCAAATATTATGCTATGAAAATCTGCTGGCAGTGACAGAATAACAGTTATTTCTTCTAAACAGTTTTCGTGTATTTATAAAAACCGACCAACGACGCCCTGAGCAGTGCGCAGAAAAAGCAACATGTCCAGTAAAAAAGGGAGCGCCACAGTTCTGCTACGGTGGGTTTGTTAATGGCTGCAGATGATTGTCATTGCACGACAGCTGTCAAAAAAAAATTGCTGTACTCACTGGCACATTTTCCCGATCGCCAATCTATGAGAAAAAAAAAATCACTGAAACTGGCTTCATACCTTGATAAGGGTGAAAATGTTCAGTTGGGTGAAATAAAATTAAAAGTGTCATGTCTGAAATAAAGGACATTTGAGCTGTTTGGCACACCGTGTACAACAGACCCCGTTAAATCCATCGAGCATCATGTCCTTTATGTCT